>CP136061.1:242478225-243078225 GCA_032622095.1 Siphonodentalium dalli | reverse complement strand
GGGTTAAATAAACTATAGTCCCATGAGGGTAAATTAAAATATGGTCCAATGAGGACTAATTACAATATGCCTCCATATGTGAATTGGTTAATAATTACAATCCCAATTCATTTACAATATAACATGCCGATATTTATCGCGTATAAATATATGAAAAAGTTCACTAAATGATGTTAGATAACATGTTAAACACCGATATAAACAAACAGCTCGAAGGGTTCATGTTTGAATTAAATTTCGTATACCATCCTCAAATCCCCATGCAATATAATAGTAGATAGCATTCCGATTTATGTCACGTGAAAATAAGGGTTAACGCGGGAATTCCCGTTCCAAGCTGGCGCCCACTTCTCATCGTGTCTAACAAGCCATGGTTCATTAAAGCATCTCGACATACACGCTGATCTAACCGCAAAGGCTTTAAACATTACGTGAATATACATCGCGACGAGATGCTACCTCTATTAGACCACAACAATAAAAGAAAAACATAGTCAGAAATAGTAACGCCCCCAAGATCATATTATTAGCCATAAATATAAATTATAATATAAAATATATTGGTTACATTAATGCACCGCCTCAGAATTCCGTTAAAACAACTAATCCTTCAAATTATTACAAAAAACTACGGCTTATTACTGCAGGTTTTTCATTCACTAAACCAGAAAGCTTCTAAAAGCGGATCAAAAATTGTGTTCCCTCCATAAAATTTTCAAGTGTGCATGGCCCAGTCATTGTTCATTCCTAAACATCGAACGCAATTAACGCGGTCATAATAGTTACACACTGCAACTATAAGACATTCAGCGAATACACACCCCACGAAAACCCGAAATGTGTTGTCCTGTGAGATATCCCATCGATATAGCTCAATTTGACACGGCCAGATTAGCCTTCCTGTAATATCCTAAAACAAAGCTTCTCAAATCATCGGCATAGTCAGTAGAACTTTCACGAACTTGGACATTCCAACTACAGCTTTTACCGGATTCGGGGTCGCAGTACAACTTTAACGCGTCCCAAAATAACCGGAAAACACAATTATTTATTTATAAAATCCCCATGGGACCACAGATTTCTAAAATTTGTAGAACAGTATACACCGGTGGCGTTAATTATTGACAAACTTCGTTACATGGTTCGAGTACGAAGTACGAACATGCCCAAGTATCTTTCTAATCATAAACTTCAGGTACGAAAATATCCAAGTACCTTTTTATTCATATTGCACATATTTGCCCATACCCCCATTAAATTGACAAGTAAAAACAACACGATCACATAAAACACCCATAGACGGCCTAATAAGGTGATGAGTATAAATAACTGAATTGGTATAGGTTACAAGTAACTAATTATATATAGTTACGCTTCTTGAATCTGTGTAGGGAAACTCGAGTCGGCATAAACATAAATCTGGCTGCTGATTTGTTGATTATCATTGAGGGAAATTTCCCTCAGCGGGAACGGAAAATCATAGCTACTTATATATGGCGATCATTTATGTTTAGATGCCCAGTAAGAGTCTGGTGGGGTCCCGAAGTTATGGGAGGGGTCTGGGTATTTTTGTGCTGCTGATTTTTGTGCAGTAAATGGGGTAGTTGTGGAAATACAAGATTATCGTTTGAAAAAAATACCGAAATGGCGCGTATGTTGTCACAGACTGGTGCAGCGGATGACGCTCTAATGGAAAATTGACCACTTGAGATTCAAATAGGCTTAACCCATCGACGGCGGGACTTCTAGTTAACACTGTCGCCTGTGGAAAATAATTAGTTGTTCAATGTTTGTAACCTATAGGCAGAAAATTCACATTTTTCAAATATCGTTCAGGGCAACGAATTTGATAGCACTGATAATAACAGTGTGTGTTGTTTTGTGGAGCTATTGTAATTTTTTGCCCCACCGACCCATTTGCAGATGATGCGAGACTATTAAAGGTACGGTTGGCCTTGGCGGTGGGTATCCTCTGAAAATATTTCCACCCGTCAAAAACCGCCACAAACAGAAAGAACATCAAAATGTAGACAGACTTTGTCCGTATACAAATAAGAAATATCGCATAAACAGTATGTTATTGTCAAATGTTTGACCATTGTTATGTAAACAAAAGCATAAAAAGTAACTTTTCTGGTGTTTGTTTATATTATGATGGTAAACATAAAGAGCGTTCTTTGCTGGTGAATTCCTGATATGGAACTAATAAAGAGCGTTTATGCCATTTGTGCGTGATTAGCCAGTAGCATTGTGTTGTCTTCTGTAACACAATCAGGCTCTTGCTTACGTAAAATATAGTAGGTCTTTATGATAACATGCTGTTTACGTGATGGTCATTGTATATATATGAACGAAACTATATGCGTTTTATTGTTTTTCTATTCACGGTGATTGGAACAAATATGAATATTTCGACAACTAAGGCCTCGCGTGCCTTTAACCCTCTGTCGACGCAACTTAAACTTTCTCCGGAGGCGTAATTTTCTGAAAATCATAAAATTTGTTGCATATAGGTGGACCTTTAATGTTCAAAATAGCACAATCGAGGTGATAAAAGTTTCTCTAATAGGAATTCGACTAAAACTGCTGAAAAATAATGAAATTTAAAGGGACATCCGGCTATCATTTTGAGGGGGGGGGTGTATTTGGGGGTGTATTTCAAATCCAATTAAATATGGTAGTGTTCAAAATGAGATAAATTCCTTAAGGCGTATGGTAGATATATACGTAACCAGTTTTCAAACTTATATATATATATGCCTTTCTATCGTGTGCGTTATGCACGCGAGTCGGATTTTACAAAATAAATTATGATGAAAAACCGTGAATTTTGGGTGTAGTCACATTTGTGGTCATAATATTCCTATTAGTGGGTGGATGGACATGGGACATGCGGCACTGTGCAGTATGTATGTCTATGACTTGCATGACACGAGACATTAGTATCTTTTCTGCTAAACTGTGCTTCCAGAGTTATCGGGACGCTCTAATCGGTGTTATTTCTTACCAAAAAAAGTTGGGAGATATATAATAGGATGTTCAATGACCCCTCTATAGTTCTATTGTATCACAGTAAAGCTTTTGGTGTAAAATTAGCGCGGTTTACACGATCAAAATTCGATTTTCCTTACATTTATAGGTTACAAGCAACTCGAGTCAGCATAACAAAAAATCTGGCTGCTGATTTGTTGATTATCATTGAGAGAAATTTCCCTCAGCGGTAACAGAAAATCATAGCCTATACGTAAATATGGCGATCATTTATGTTTAGATGCCCAGGAAGAGTCTGGTGGGGTCCCGAAGTTATGGAGGATTTGAGGGGTCAGGTATTTTTGTGCTGCTGAATTTTGTGCAGTAAATGGGGTAGTTGTGGAAATGCAAGATTATCGTTTGAAAAAAATACCAAAAAAGGGCGCGATTGTTGTCATAGACTGCATGGTGCAGCGGATGACGCTCTAATAAGGGAAAATTGACCACTTGAAGTTCAAATAGGCTTAACCCATGGCCGGCGGGACTTATAGTTAACACTGTCACCTATGGAAAATAATTAGTTGTAACCTATATAGAATGGTGTCAGTACATGGGTTTAGCCCCGTGTTTACATTTCGCGTTGCTCCGTATGTGTAATACGCCTGTCGCCCATATACGGGGCTAATCATTTTACGGCGCTAAATCCATATTATGCCGATGAGATTCCACGACAATGATAACTGAGTCAGACCATGCCTTTTTTTTTTAAATTAATTTAAAAATATATTAAAGAACAAGTTAGGAAATCTATCTAGTGTATGTTCACTTATAATTGGCATGCAACCTCAGCGCGGCTTTCAAAACATCAAAGCATAGTTTTCATCCCATAAAGGTGCAGCATTTAATTTAGTTGTTTCCATATATTTTAGTTATAGTTTTTTTATAGTTATGTCAGATGCCAAGATGGTTATCTGTCATGTCAGGACGACAAAATCTTTGTTTTGTGTTGTGCATTACTTTTGTCTTTGCGTTACTTTAATTTTCCATAAATATTTTCAATTAATTTTAATGAATAATTTATCACTCCCCGTGTGAAATACAGTTTGTTGATAATATTGGAAACATAATTCCACTGACTGCCCGTGCACACCATCACAAAATCTAATTCCATACCTGTTATCCAAACTATTATAATTTAAATTTGGTATAAAACAGCATATTTAATTATATCTCAGACCACATATAAACAGACGACCCCTACATGGAATTCAATGTGTTCTAAAGGATATATTTATGTAGATACGATTCTGTATACAAAAAACATCTGGTAAAAGGTTATAATCTGGTAAAATGTGGTAAAGTCAGGTTTACAATAAAAACACTCTGGTAAAAGCCAGATAAACCATACTTTTCCAGGCTCTACTCTGGTAAAGTCAGGTTTACAATGATATACTGTGGTAAAAGTCATGTAAAACACATGTAAAAATGACATACCCCGCCTTGTAAATTCCAAGTAACTCATGGTAAAGTCGGGTTACAATGATATACTCTGAAGAAGCCATGTATAAAGGACATACCATTGTAGCGTTCAGTCCCCTACGCAGGGCATAGCCAGCTATGACATTACCATAGACTAAAATCCTTCATTCACCTATGACATAGTGTAGGGATGGGACTGAACTCTGTTTTGCAGCTTTCCAGCGGATTCTAGAATCTCGGTTTATAAATAGCACGGGTTTTCCCCAACTATTTATAGTACAACTATTTATGGTACATGTGTATGAATGCACTGCAGTACATAGTGGCATGGAATTTTAGAGAAGATTCGTAGTAAGCGGGTGGGGTAAGTGCAAAAAATTTGTTGCCACTGGTGCACCCTATGACGTGATGATTGTGTGGCTGTGTGTATCCGAGTTGTAGTGATGATTCCATACCTGATCCATTCACAGTGACATTGATTGTGTCTAGTATTCATTATATTGTGTTATATATTTCAGGGACGTGGCGACATGGTTTTGTTTATTTTGGCGTGTACATATACGTCTCACCCGCCCCCCCCCCCCCATTTTATCACATAGGCATGGATATTAAGGGACATACCATTTTCGAGTCTTAAATTAAACATAGTAATAATTGTATGATTTTGACGCGTCCATGTGGCCAAAGGATCAGTCGTTAAACATATATTTTAAACGGACCTCGACCATTTGACCCCACCCCCCCCCCCCCCCACCCATTTGGTAAAACATTTTAAACAATTGGAAGTTTCATACCAAAAATAGATTTAAATTGTTCTGATAATTTTATTCTTTTATAAATATTTAGTGTGAAATTTGTAGATTTTCTATCAAAATTCGAACATTATAATTTGTCAGCCTTGGTGGAGACAATATTTATTTAGATATCAGACATCAAATACAATACTCATACAGATACAGATATATTAATTTTGTTAGTGGCATGTGTAATTTAGCTATAGGTGCTGATCTATGAAGTCGCAACGTGGGAATGTATAGGCATCATAAATGAGTAACTAAATATGTATATATATATGTGTGTGGGTGGGTGGGGTGTGGACATATATTATTCATATATGAAATTTGCGAATATTGTGTTATATGTCATGCACGCGACTTCCAACTGTTGAACATTCTGGTGAAAGTTGAGGTGAGATATTCACATGGTAATTATCAATATATAGACATGGATATTATTAAAGGGACATCATTTCTCGAATTAAACATGGTAAGGAAGGAACGATATATTATAGGTTGATAAATATACACGAACATTTACGCCGATTTTCAGCAGACTTTATAATCTGGGAAAAAAACACACAAAATGCATGATGAAATAACAAAATCATTAGCTTCACAGCTGAGCTTCATGTTTTAAATTTTCCACACGGACGTGAGACAAACACTCTTTGTGTTATACCATGTCTTAAACATACTTAGATCATGCCATGAATCTCTACTCTGGTCAACGCCCGTATTGAGATCATACTCCACCAGCATTCGACAAACCTCGTCAGATTCCGTCCAGAATGACTCCACCAGTACAAAACCTGGGAACTTTTTGAAATTGTAACAGGGAATCTTTTAAGTAAAAAAATAACGAGGGGACTATATTTATTAGCTATTAATTTATTCCTTAACAATGTACTACACTGTATGTGAAGGTCCCATCTCGAAATTGAACGATTTAAGTCACTTTGTGAGCGATTTTGCTTTGCGTCGCTTACAATCATGGAATTTTTCCTGGGTAAATAATTCAATATTTATTGCGATATATATCGGCTCGCAAAAGTCACAGAAAATCACTCGAACTGGGACCACCCTCTAATGTAACGTAGATTATTGAGGAATAAGTATTAACAAAGAAATATATTCCCTGCATGGTTTGTTTAATGTTATAAAGTTCCATGTCAGAACTTGTCAGAACATAAAAAAGTTCCCATATTTTGTACTGGTGGAATATGATCTCTATATATACTTACGGGCGTTATATCGAGAGTAGATATTCATGACATGATCTAACATATACTCACATCGAACTCGCTTTTTATTTATCTTGTTGTGGGGGGGGGGGGCACGTTAAAGAAAATATGTATTATTTTTTTAATTTTCGAAGCGATATATTTTTCTCTGGCATTTCAAGTCCGTCTAAAACTATACTTAATTCTCATATTTACCGACATAGTTTGATCCTGGGAATGTGACAAAAGCTAAAGTTACTATACTATATAAAGGGAGATGGCTTCAATTTGTCTAAATGCCCTTATTAACGCCACCGGTGTATACTGTTGGGCAAATATTATAAATATGTGGACCTGTGGGGACTTTATAAATAGATAATAAAAAAATCCGGTTATTTTGGGACGCGTTAAAGTTGTACTGCGACCCCGAGTCCGGTAAAAGCTGTAGTTGGAATGTCCAAGTTCGTGAAAGTTCTATTGACTACATGGCGATGATTTGAGAAGCTTTATTGTTTTAGGATATTGTAGAAAGGCTAATCTGGCCGTTTCAAATTGAGCTATAGCGATGGGATATCTCGCAGGACAACACATTTCGGGTTTTCGTGGGGGGTGTATTCGCTGGATGTCTTAAAGTTGCAGTATGTAACTATTATGCCCGCGTTAATTGCGTTCGGTGTTTAGGTATGAACAATGGCTGGGCCATGCACACTTGAAGATTTTATGGCGGGAACCCAATTTTTTATCCGCATTTAGAAGCTTTCTGGTTTGGTGAATGAAAAACCTGCAGTAATATGCCGTAGTTGTTTGTAATAATTTGAAGGATTAGTTGTTTTAACGGAATTCTGAGGCGGTGCATTCATGTAACCAATATATTTTATGTTATAATTTATATTTATGGCTAATAATATGATCTTGGTGGCGTTACCATTTCTGACTATGGTTTTATTGTATATGGACTTGTTAACCTATGTTGTCAATATACACCACGTGTAACAATTAAGAGCGTTAAATATTCGAATATAAAAGAACAACCTGGTCGTGATTCCGAACGAGGAATTTAATTTTTTATTCGCATCATTACTTTCGCGAGTGATAATCTTCAGTGATGGACCGACATCTTCTTCAAGCTTCAAATTAAATATATTTTTATGCCGACTATGATAAATTGCAAATAAATTCCGATGTGATAAGATCAAAAACTAATCCCATGTTATCTGTAGTATGCATGCTGTAACAATAAAGAGCGTTCTTTTTGCCCCCCCCCCCTTATTCGATAACTTATGCAGCGTTTATATATCACATCTGCGTGCATGTATAGTACACGTTATTATGCGTGCATGCATGACGGTTGGATGCATTGAATACTTAAAGTGATGTGAAACACCCCGGTAGGGTGATCAAATAGAAATGGAGAATAATCTTGCTAAAAGTAGTTATATTTTATAAATATTATATCTAAATTGACATGACACACCATCATCATTATATATTAATTAAATGTAGCGACTCTCGATGGTGAGATCGATTTCGTTAGTTTATCGCGGGTTTTGTGTCCCGAATCGAGATGTAAATATTTACAATTGAGCGTAGTCCAGACGATGTTTTCTATGTAGTGTTACGGTCGATTTGATTCAGATTTTCGGTGATGTTAGTAGATTGTTACATTCATCCAGTTGGCTAGCATATCAGTTTCACGCACCCGAATAAGTCCATAATATGTCTTTAAACTGTCCATATCACTTGAATAAAACTTTTCAGAGTAAAATGTATACATAAAGTCAGTATATTATTATTTCATATATTTAATTACCTATTCCGGGCTCCGAACGTGAGAGAATATTGCATGTTTTCTTCAGTTTTATGCTTGAAGGTGATATTCAGGGGCGTGGCGCCAGGGGGGTTTGTGGTGCCTCACCCCTATAACTTTGGCCAATATTTTCAACAGTTGCCTGGCACAACACTATAGTTGGTATTTCAAACCACACATATAGGCTGCAATTGTTCTGATACTCTGATGTTGTTTTTGATTTTCCAACTAGTATATTTTCTTATACTTTCGGTCAAAGTTTGGGACTGAAACTGACTGAAATGGCTATTAGTTGTAAAGCGTGTGTTATATTAGTTAGAAATTTCTAACAGAAGTTGGAGGTATGTAAATGTAATTTTTCGTGAATTTCTGGTACCACTCCCCCCCCCCCTCCCCCCCCCCCCCCACACGGAGATGCCCTGCACGACCATGATTATATTTCGTTTTAATGATCGTATTTTCATGTTCACGTATACACCTATATATAGTAGAACAATGCATTGCAGCTTGCATCTGTTTCATATTCACACTAGGCTGTAATCATGGTTCCATAAATCCGGTTTCGTTAGTTATATATATATAATCCTGTTATCGGTGTGCATTTGTTTACTGAAAGTCTGGAACCTTATACACATCTTTAAATGTCAGTGAAATATTTTGAATCGCCATGCTGTTTCCCGCACCCACATCATGTTATTAATTCATGTTCCCTATTACCATGTATTGTTGGTTATTGTAATAAAAGTATCAAGCAAATTTTTACTATGCGGCCGAACTTCGTGTGTTTGTGGGGGGGGGGGGTGTATATATCTCACTGCATGAGTCATAGCGGAATAGTGTTGTGGACAGTCTGGTAAATACCCAGACTCCATCTCATTTATTTCAAGTTGATTGAAATGAAACACGGTCTTTTTAGAGTGTGTCTTTTTAGAGTGTGTTGTCGACACAAATAGAGCTCTCTCTCTCTCTCTCATCTGTTTATTGTGGGATGGCCTTAACCTTGTTTACAAAATTCAATATAAATCACACATATGTTATAAAAGGCGGAGAGATAACAACAAAACGGTCGGAAACAACTCAACTACAAAACTCCCGTCGGTTTTGAGAATTTGAAAAATAGATGATAAATCTAGCGTGTGGAGTAATACAGTTCCGTATTCTACAGTACTGGCAATATAACATTTTACTGGAATTTCCAAGTCTAAAAATACCGAAGCTCTGTATACATGGAATAGCATATACCCGCTCACTGAAAGTTTTCCATACGGAGTATATACTAGCGGAATCGGCCGGGTCACTTCTTGCAGTTTTAATCTAATACTTATTCAAGTTACTTGTCTTGTGATTTTACTGTGAGCATATGCTTGGAAATTAAAGGTTCGATGGTCGCCATATCATCAGATGTATACAACAACATTTCTTGAAATGCCGCTTCAGTTATCACAATCGATTAATTGACAAAAAATTATAAAATTTCCCAAAAAGTGTTATATATCAACATTTTGTTCAACGCAATTTAGTATCGAGAGTTTGTCGAATATTTCCCAGGCCGCCTAATTTTCCAGGTGGTGAAAAATAACAGATTTCAAAAATCTATATCTGATAACTCTGAGCTTTGATGGGTGGGTTCCTCGAATCAAATATTTGTTACCCCCGAAACCAAAGAAATAGTAATTTGGGAGCGTTAATTCGGATTGTGCATCTTTAAAGCTGATGCATGCATCTCTTCTCGTGATGCTCTGTATTGATTAAAAAATGAGTGTATGTAATAATATGTTTGAGCCCGAGAGTCAACAGGAGCCCCTATCACTTAAAAATATTTTATTTTTCATAATTTTTTACATAGCAATACAACAGTTTACTGGAATTTTATATCTATACACAAATTCCAATGCATCATGTCATTCTAGGTAACATGAACTGAATCAGAAAGAGGTACGTAAGTTGGAGGTTCAAGCAATACAATATCATATTCCCATCTTATTTTTTTGCTGAGGGATCTTTAGTCTTACAGAAAAAGTTGACATGATGCATTGGAATTATAACGGTTATTGATATTTTAAGCGGCACCTGACGGAGCTTCACTAAATTTTCCTTTGTTTGATTTTTATTGTTTAGTATTGTTGTTGTAAATTGTTTTGGTGTGGGACCGTCCAATCCGAAGCATGAGGGATCTTTAGTCTTACAACAAAACACTTGATTCAGATGACTTTTTCCTTGTTTTACAGATAAGAGTATCACTTTTAGAGAAAATTCTGCACAACGCTTATCAATAATTCAATGCAAGAAAGATTTCGGAGAACGGTAGCAACAAGTGGTTGGCCACCAGACAAGCCATCTGGTTCTGGACCCGAGGCATCCAACAGTGACGTATGCAGTGAAGTAGTAAGGTTTAAAACTTTCGACACATGGCCGAAGAAATCGCCGATCCGACCAGATGTTCTCGCCGCGGATGGATTCGTTTACACAGGGACTGTGGATAAAGTTCGGTGTGTCTTCTGCAACATAGTCATCTTTGACTGGGTTCCCAGTGATGTCGTCAGAGACGAGCACCGAAAACATAACCGACATTGTCCGTTGTTGAACGGCCATGCTACTAACAATGTACCAAAGAACGTCAGGGGAACCCATGTGTCTTCTGAAGTTTACAAAAATCACATTTCGAAATCCAGTGGTCGGACTAATGACACAAAGAACGGTGCGCACGGGCCATTTTCTGGGATGTCTGTCGAGGCGCCGACAAAATTGAATCCAAAATATCCTAAATTAATGCTCGAAGAAGAAAGGCTCAAGACTTTCAAGAACTGGAACAAATTATATGGAATCAAACCAGAAGATCTGGCGAAGGCTGGATTTTATTACTTGGGTGAGTTTTTAGGATGTTCAAAATAATGTATTAACCCGTCCATGACTGGAGCCTCCTGAAATTTTGCGAAAACACTGTGCCACTGCATTATTGATACAATATTTACAATGACCTTGTAAGCCAGTGAATTCTCTTGCATATGCGAGACTCCATATATATGGGAGACTCGCATATATATATATATATATATATATATATATATATATATATATATATATATATATATATGATAATGAAGTGGCACAGGATGACCTTGGTCGAAATTGCGGACGAAGATGGATAACTCTAAAAACAAGTGGTAATACGGCCAAATTTCGTGAATACTCAAGTGATATTACGGCCATATTTCGTTGAACAAAATGTTGATAAATAACACGTTTTGGGAAATTTCATACCATAGTTGACAGTGGTTAGCATTATTTTGTTGCAATTAATAAATTCTGATAACAAAAGCGCATTTTGAAGAAATGTTGTTGTTGTTGTTGTTGTTGTTGTTGTTGTTGTTGTTGTATCTTGATGTTATGTGGACCCTCTGATCGGACTGAGTACATTTAATCTCTTTTATTTCAGGATCCGGGGACAAGGTGAAATGCTTCAACTGTGGTCAGAACCTTATGAATTGGGATCCGGGGGACAATCCAGCGAAAGAGCACGAAAAATGGTTTCCCGATTGTCAGTTCATTAAAATGTTTCAAGAAAGATATCCTTTGAAGGAAGTGCAGCAGACAGTCTCAAGTAAGTACCACAAAGAACCAGCTCGTGGTGTATATAGTCGAATTGGTCAGTATGCATGTGGTTTATAGTGTCTCGGCGATCTTAAGAGTACTCAATCCGATGAGACGCTCCTAAATTTCTATTTCTTTGGCTTTGCATGGGGGTAAAAAATATTTGATTCGAGACGAGGAACCCACCCATCAAAGCTCAGAGTGATCAGATATCGATTTTTTTAAGTTTGTTAATTTTTGGATATGTGTCCACTTCCTCAAGCTCAAACAGACAAATTGCGGTTGTAAGATGGATAACTCGAAAATCAAGTGGTTACTATTAATAATAATAACCACTTGATTTTGACATTGATGTGGGAACCCCGGTTCTCACAACCATGCCTGATCTCCAAGTCTCAGGAGAAACAGTGGATTTATACATGCATACATGTACTAGTGTAGGTAGTTAGCGTTTTGATCAATACAAGTCGGATAAAAGCGCCATTTTTTAATATCTTGTTGGACAGCATCTCTAGTCTAGGAATTTTCTCAAGAACCAACTTTTTGACCGACGTAGAGCCGGAAAATTTAAGATGGCGTCCAAGATGGCCGCCGGTTTGACGGTGGTACACTTAATAGCTTTGCTTCTCAATTTTATATGTTTAACATAACGAATTCCACCCTATTATCTAAGAATGGTGGTTATCGAATAATAGCCCCCACTTTTAGTTGAAAAATGGCCACAATTATTCAAGATGGATGCCAAAATGGCGGCAAAAACATGGAAATGTTTTTTTTTTCCTTATTTTTGTTTAAATACTTTACAATTTTAGAGATAATATAAGAGAAGATATCAACAATGTGTTGACTATTCGATGGAATAACCTCTGTGGAAGAGTCATGCACACTAAAGGCGAAGTAGTGTAGTTTGTTATGGTACAAATGTGAGGTAGAATATGTGCTATGTAAATGAGCAAAATTATTCTCCGACAGGTTTTCATTCTGTAAATGCTTAGAAACGAACCATGAATGGCTCTGATGTCTTCAATTCTATTTGCGACACTACTATATGGTTGGATAAATTGAATAAACATTTTATTATCGAGATATTTACAAATAACAATTTAGTAGTGGATTTACCACGAAATTAGGAAACACCAAATGACAAAACCCATAATCGTCAAACTCAATTTGGTTCTCAAAACAGGAACACATGGAAGGTATTCTGCAACACATCTTCATCATCCGGACTCGTATTCAAATTATAAATACTATGAAATTTTAAAATGCACTTTGTTTTAAAAAAACTGAATTGAACAATTCACTTCTCACAACCACACGGCTGCACAACTTCGTACATGGAAGTTTGCTTCTTGAACATTTTCACCTGAAACAAACCGATATGCAAACACATTTAGTCAACTCTGTGCACTCTCTAGCTGCGTCTAGGTTGTCATCCATACAGTAACAAAAGAACTGTCAATCAATTTCCATCCAAAGAAGTCAGGTGTTGGAAACTTTGCATCTACTGTGGGGCTTACAGTCCAGATACCAGTCTGATATATATAGCACGATATTCATTTGAAAGAGCATGTTCCTCGTTGGTGGTATTGAACATTTCATGTCTAGCTTCATTAACTGAGGTCAGGTTCACAGATTTGTCATAAACAATCTCAACGAAATGCTAAATACACTCAATAGTGGTGATGAAACATCAAGAACCACACAGGGATTCCTCGTAATTGGCATCAAGCATTCTATGAGCTAAGCTTTACAAGCATCCCAAAATTGCGCTTACCCTTACCAAGGAAATGGGAAGTTGAGTCGCATCCTGATATCGGATGGAATATTGGAAGTACAATTGAATTTTGTTTAGCCCATTGAATTGCACATATCAACTATGTTGTAGGTAACATGGGATTTAGACTTCTCGAAAGACAAACAGTTTCAAATGTTTGCATTGAAGAAGCATAGCATGCAGATGTCCCAACATGATCACGATAATATATGTGTCAACAGTGTGAACAATAATCGATGAATTATCGGTTTGTAGCATATGAAATATATGTTCTTCTCACACCAAAACCAGCGATTCCCCCATCTATAAAAGGAGGGGCGGTAATAAATGTGACTTCCTAAGCTGCATGAAGGTCCCATCCGATTCAAACTGCATAGAAATTGCAGAGCCAAATCCAAAGGTCGAGTGTAAGGTGTTCGACGGAGGTGCTCTGATACATTTACTGACACCTGAAGTCGGGCTTACCTTCTCAATGTATATCAGCACAAAGTTTATTCCATATGTTATGATGCAGCTCGCAGATTGTAGAAGTATTGACTTGGTTTTGGACAGGTAAATATAGGGTAGTATCGAAACAGGAACGTGAGAGAAACGTGGTTGTGGCATTCGAGGTAAGGTAGGGGCTTACTTCAAAAAATCAACCGAATTGGAATGACTTTCTCAGAAACACCACAACAGGCAAGAATTGTTTGCATTGGTCAATGAATGTCTCTTTAAATTGGAAACCCTAACAGGGAAAACCATCTTCGTAACGGAGGATGGTGACACCGTCCAAATGTGTAACCTATACTCTTTGGATATACGTATGAAGAAGCTGACAGTAGATTAGTCGGACATATATCTCATATGCTACACACTCATTATTCATCGATTATTGTTCGTACTGTTGACAAGGATATTATCGTGATTCTGTTGTGACATCTGCATGTTATGCTACTCCAATGCAAAGATTTGAAACTGTGTCTCTCGGCAAGTCTAAATCCCATGTTATCCGCAACATAGTTGATATGTACAATTCAATTGGGCTCAGAAAAAAATTCAACTTTGCTTCCAATATTACATAATTTCCATGCGATATCAGGATGCGACTCAACTTCCTTTTTCTTTGGTAAGGGCAAGCGCACATTTTGGGATGATTGAAAAGCTTACCCATGGCTAACAGAATGCTTGATGTCAATTACGAGGAATCCTTTTGTGGTACTTAATGTTCCATCACCACTATTTGTGTGTATTTAGCATTTCGTCGTGATTGTTTATGACAAATCTGCGAACATGACCTCAGTTAATGAAGATAGACATGAAATGATCAGCAAAGGCCGTGCACACGAACAGTTACCACCAAAGAAATCGTGCTACTAGTATATATCAGGTTGGTATATGGACTGTAAGCCCCATAATAGATGCAAAGTGTCCAGCATCTGACTCACTGGGGGAAAACTATTTCACAAGAATCTATTCTATCGCCTTTCTGGTTCTGTCTCTATCGAACTAAGTCCCGACTCTTTCGCGATTTAAAACAAATATTTTCAAAGTTTTGACCGCCATTTATACACTAAATGTCAAAACAGAACTATTTTCTAAACAAATATCCGTAGATTAGGTCTTTGCTCGTGCTTATTGATGATAATAATGCGAAATCAGCAATTTTGTGCACACTTAGAGGCATAATGCATTTTTGTGCATTTCCTATTTAAATTAAGCAGCAATTTGATAAGTTTATCGGCCTTGACACTTTTAGTTGGGCTGGAACATATATCTCTGTATGATCGAACACTATAATAACCACATTTTCTATCATAAAACCTGACAAGTTCCAGCCCAAATTGAATGTGATAAAATCTGAGCATCAAACTGCTGCTTAATTCTCGTGGGAAATACACTCAAATGCACGTCTCTAAATGTGCACAACAAGCATCCGATTTTGCACAAACAAAGACCGAATCTGTCGATTGTTATTGGAGAATACTTTCTGTATTGACAGTCAGTGTATAAACAACCTATCAAAACCTATCGAATATTTTTTTAACAAACCGCGAAAGAGTCGGAACTTAATTTGATGGAGACGGAACCGGAAGGGTGATATAATTGATTCTGGTGAAACAGTCCCCCCCCCCCAATGTGACTCCTTCTGGTGGATATAATGATTATTTTGTTCCTGTATGGATGACAACCACAGAAGTGGCGAGAGTGTGCACCGAATTGAATAACTGTGTTTGCAAATCGGTTTGTTTCAGGTGCAAATGTTCAAAAAGCAAACTTCCATGTACGTAGTTGTGCAGATGTGGTTGTGAGTAGTGAATTGTCAATTCAATGTATTAAAACAAAGTGTATTTTAATATTTGCTGATCCCGTCTTCCCACAACATGGCCCCATGGAGTATATCCCAGCAACAATAGAACATACAAAATTATACATATGCATATATATGCAATACATTGCACTAATGTATATACTGTTGAATATGTGCTATTCGCATGATTGCTTCATGTTCTGTTGCGGGAATAATTGAGGACACTATATGATACAAGGAAATAATATTATTTCTTATTCCGAACTCAAATATACTTTCGAGTATATGCTTCAATCATTTTGTGTATAATTTGACATAAAACACTGAATTTAAGTATTGGTAATTTGAATACGAGGCCTGGTGATGAAGATATGTTGCAGAATACCTTCCATATGTTCTTGTTTTTTTAGAACCAAATTGAGTTTGAAGAATATGGGGTCTGTCGTTTAGTGTTTCCTAAATTCGTGGTAAATCCACTACTAAATTGATTTTGTAATCGTAAACATCTCGACATACAAAGTTGTATTCAATTGACCCAACCATATAGCAGTGTCGCAAATAGAATTGGTGACATTAGTGTCATTCACGGTTGGTTATTAAGCATTTACAGAATTAAACACAGTCTGAGAATAATTTCATTCATTTTATATAGCACATATTCTATCTCACATTACTACCAGAACGAACAATACTACTTCACCTTTAATGTGCATGACTTTTCCACAGAAGTTATCACATCAAATAATGAACACATAGTTGATATCTTCCTTTATATTATCTCGAAAATTGTAAAGTATTTAATAACAAAATAATGAAAAAACCCAATTTCTCATGTTTTGGCCGCCATTTTGGCATCCATCTTGAATAATTGTGGCCATTTTTCAACTAAGAGTCAAGGTTGTTATTCTATAAACACCATTATTATACAATGTGGGGAAATTCATCATGTTTACCATATCAAATCGAGAAGCAGATCTATTAGGTGTGCCACCGTCAAACTGGCGGCCATCTTGGACGCCATCTTGAATTTTCGGCTCTACGTCGGTCAAAAAGTTGGTTCTTGAGAAAATTCCTAGACTAGAGATGCTGTCCTACAAGATACTAAAAAATGGCGCTTTTATCCGACTTGTATCGATCCGAGCATTTTTTGTCGCTAACTGCCTACACTATACGCAATTTATCTGATCTTCGATTTTGAAGATCCCCCGATTCCTACCGAAAGATATTCGGCATTACTCGGTTTGACGTCTGGGTGTATTCTGCACATACTCCGAACAGATCCCCAATTTGTAACATACCCGAGCTACGGGACATAACTCTAATCCATACATGCCAAGTTTCATCAAGACATTTCGCCGTATTGAAGGATGTTGGAATTGATGTTTTCAATATAATAGTAGACTTTATTATATACTTGCCCATGAATTATAAGGTTTTAGCGGTGAGATATAAGTGATATCCCACTAGTGAGATATCACTTATATCTCACTGCAGTCTATGTAAACATACACTCAGATTCATACTGATACCACTATTTTTTTATATGTGGGTATGTAGTTTACTCCAGACTGATCTCACTGCTAAAACCTTATAATTTGTCAGATTGTCAGCTTGAAATTTCTGATGTATTGACATTCATTGGGGGCCATAGGCAAGTACTAAAGTATATAATAAACAGAATATCCACACTTTTTCAGTGGATATGGGTTAAATCTCATCCGTGATGACAAAACATTTGAATTTCCACTCGTGGCTAAAGCCATATGCACTCGTGCAAATTCAATGTTTTGTCATCACTCATGAGATATAACCCATATCCACTGAAAAAGTGTAGATATCCTCTATATACTTCTACTATTTCGGCACTTAATGATTAAAAAAAAATATTTATTTACTTTATTTACTTTGTGCGCTTATTTTTTTTTTTTTTTTAAAGGCTTTTTCGTAACGTCTGGTGGCGTTCTACACCAACGTAACTGACTGTTCTGTGTCTGTTCAAAGTCAAACTATAGACGTATATAAATATCGTCTGCATGATTGTTAAAAAACAATTTTCATTCATGATTGATTGACATTCAATAATTAATTAATTGTTAATTCGTCTTTATTATATATACGGTATTTTTATAATCGCAGAGTACACAAATAAATGTAAATTATAACATCAAATAAAACACACAACGGCAGTCAACATCAACAAAAACAACAGCGAAGTATACTCAGATCTCCGATGTTGAAGATCCCCCGGAGATACCCGAATCGGCTCGGCAATATTCGGGGGATCTTCAAAATCGAAGATCCGCGTCCTTGCACACTATACGTCCTGTCGGGCAATTCCTCAATGATTGTGCATAAATAAGGCCGAATTAGTTCCGATATTATAGGATGATGACATCTGCATTATATTTTTTAAATATTATTATTCAAGTAAGTTGAGTGCTTGGAAATATAATGCCACTGAAATTTCCTTTGGCAACCCAAATATCATCAGGTCAACTACCAAAAATTTCGTGTAATTCATGCACCTCTTTATTTACATATAGGGGTAATTAGTTAGCGAACCGAGCTCTATAAAGACCCCGAGCAAATATTGTCGGCAGTCATCGCGTTTTATTCCGAGGTTTATGTACATGTACATGTACAACACATATCATTTCTGGTTGCAAAAAAAGGTTGAAATATTATCTAATTGTGGTCTGTAATATCATTTAAAATGTCTTTAATCACTTAGATAGTATATTTTCTTTCTGTTCGGTTATGTCCGTCTTTTGTGCATACATTCCATTTCCGCTAATGATGCAGGCATCACATTTCCTATACCTTATATAAAGGTTTTCCTGTATACGGACTCTTAAATACAGTAATGCCCTAAGTAATCGACCTTTTAACCAAAGCAGAATTATGGGTAAATTTTTAGGATTTAGTCGGAAATGTGGCTTGTTGCCATTCATCGGAAAGCTTTCGCCGAGAGCTTTACGATGAATGGCAACAAGCCATATTTCCGACTAAATCCTGAAAAGTTACCCATAATTCTGCTTTGGTTAAGAGGTCGATTACTTAGGGCATTACTGTATATGAACATTTTGTAATTTTGGAGTCATTATGTGACTCAGCTATTGCTATAGACCTTCATCCCGTCACATCCACACGTGAGTGATAATTTCATGTAATATTTCCCTTCCTATTATTTTAGGTGACGCCCACCTGAGTGGGATACCGTCTAAGATTGTAGCTGTGATGGATTATGGGTATTCTAAGGACCAGATTGACGCAACGCTACGGAAATACAACAAAGGTACATATATATACTTTTTATATATCATGGACATGGACACCCCACCTGACAACCGCGCTGTTGGAAATATTTCATGCCTGACACAACATGATTTGAAATTTTCAACAATTTGTTGCTTTTATAGACCAAAAGTCGAATCTTTAATTTCGGTTAAGTTTTTGGAAAATATTTCCAATCATAGGGGGGTTTCAGATTTGATATAGTTGGAAAGCTTCATATATATCTGTTGGAAAATTCAAACACCAGTTGGTGGTCAAACGGAATTTCGGGGGATTTGGGTGTGGTTCAAGCCGGGTGCAGTTGGAAATGTTAAGGTGGACACCCCTACCCCACCCCTACCATCAGAGGCCCTCTATCCACGTCCCTGGTCGCGTGAAAATTAACCAGGATGACTACACTTAAAAATATATATTAATTTGGTGTCTTGGTACAATTCATATTTGTTATTTGTATAGATGTGCAATTGCTTATGTTTTTCAACCACATATACTGTGTTTGTGACTTGTCATAACGGCAGGTTCTCTTTGGTGTACGGGAAATCAGTCACATCACGTCCAGGATGATAGTGTTATATTTTTTTTAATGTATGCTGGCTGCATATTGTACTTTGAGCCAAATTACAGTAATGCTCTAAGTAATCGACTTCTTAATCACAGCAGAATTATGGGTAACATTTCAAGATTTAGTCGGAAATATGGCTTGTTGCCATTCATCGAAAAGCTCTCGGGAGCCATATCTCCGACTAAATCCTGAAAAGTTACCCATACTTCTGCTGTGGTTAAGAAGTCGATTACTTAAAGCATTACTGTACATGCATTGGTATGAGGATGAGAACAACATTAATTTTGTCTCAGTTATACCAAATACGAAATATGTGTGAGGATACTATCGCACATTGATAAGATGTGCAGATAATGGTGCCTATATTTATACGGCAAGCGTTCAAAATTGAGCCGCAAAGTGAAGAACTAGAAAATGTTCCATTATTTAAAAGATAAATACCATGACCGTCATTAATGACGCGATTAAAATCCTTTACGCATTCTTTAAAACATTTCTTCAAATTTCCTTTCTTTAAAGTAGTTGTTAAAAAAACTTCTTCAAATGTTAAAAAAAAACTTCTTCAAATATCTCCGTTATTTAGTAAATATTTATCCTTGATTAGTCCTATAGATAAGACCAATCTTAAAAACAGTTCTTCTTAGTCAATACGCCTTGTCGACGTCAGTGAGTCGCGGCCATATTGGATCCATCCACCTCCGTTCCGTTTTTTAGTGCTACAGGTCAAAGCTCTGGAGTAGCATTCTATATATGGAATCATGAATATTCAACAGCTCCATATATGGAATGCTACTCCAGAACTTTGACCTGAAGCACTAAAAAAATGGAACAGGGCTGGATGGATCCAATATGGACGCGACTCAGTGGCAATGCGTATATTAAAACTCGATTAATCCTAAGATCAATCTTAATATATCTTGATCTAAAATAGTGTTGTAACAATATAGAGATCCAGGGGGGCTGGGAACACCGTAGAGTACAGGGGTAAACCTGTCTTCGGTAACATGGACAAAGGTGCGTAATAAACCTAGGTACACATTCCGAAGCGCCACACGGACAATTTTGAATGTCAAAATAAATATAGAATAAGTATAGAACGGCAGCGTACCAGTCAAACCGTTCAGCTAGTTTAAATCATAGGGATAGTAATATCACGAGGG
Source organism: Siphonodentalium dalli (assembly GCA_032622095.1). Lineage (NCBI taxonomy): Eukaryota > Metazoa > Mollusca > Scaphopoda > Gadilida > Siphonodentaliidae > Siphonodentalium > Siphonodentalium dalli. Next base: position 243,057,296 of record CP136061.1, on the reverse strand, counting down.
CCACACACCAAGCAATATCCACAAAAATGATACTATACACGAATTATTGTAAAACGTACACATAGACTTCCCTGATTGTACTATCGGGAAACATTCTTAATTGTAAACAAAAGTGTATGCCTATGCATTGGCTGTACTGCCAGATGATAAATTTAGTGCTGTAACACAGCTATGTTCATATCGTACATAATTGCACGAATTGTAATGCACTTACAATTAATAAGGGGTAACAACATTATGAATTGAGGACTGTTACATATAAAGGGCTGGACCCCGAAGTTCATTAGCAGTGTATGAAGGGATTAAACTGAAAAAATGACCCAAATATAATATGAATTGTATAGAGATAAGTGTATATAAAATGCATATGCATGCAAATGGAACGCTCTTTATAAGTGTTTTTTAGTATAGTTTGCAAACATTATACTGCTACAGTAAAGTTTACACAATAATATTTGTTATGTTTGATTGTCAGCATAGCTTGATAACATTAGGAGGCGTAAATTATATATTTTGGAAAATGTTTACTAAGACCAAGCGCGAAAATAGGTATTTAAAATGTTGGAAATCAGAAATAAATAGCCAGCAATTGAAGTCTTCAGGCGAGCGTCTCTGGTATATTAACGAACTTCACATACAGTACGTTTCATTATTAGGTTTCGGTTCTTACTCCAGAACTTTGACCTGAAGCACTAAAAAAATGGAACAGGGCTGGATGGATCCAATATGGCCGCGACTCAGTGGCAATGCGTATATTAAAACTCGATTAATCCTAAGATCAATCTTAATATATCTTGATCTAAAATAGTGATACTAAACGTATTAAACTATATCCTAATCCCTGTGGTTGGGATTAGATATTAAACGATATCTAATCACCCCTTCGATGAAGTATTTATTTATATGTAATCCTATATATAACAATGACCTAGATTTTTCGATAAATTTGAGATCGTTTCGTTTTGCCTGTTCACTTTTTAGTCAGCGGTCGCGTAAAAATTTCTGTCGTTGCTGTGAAACGTTTATGGTACTACATAATTTTTATGTTTAAAATTAAGAGCAATCTGTGCGTTTTTTCCCTTTTCCGGACATTCCCTTTGTGTTCAAAGTTGTATTTTTTAGGACTTCAATGCCCGTAGAAACGTAGTTTTTGTCGGCCTATATCGATACCGGGGAAAATACAAAAGCGAATATTATTACGCCACCTAGTGTGGTGTTTCTAGCATTTGGTTTTTTTATATCGCATGGAGTACAGGGCGAATGTATTCTTGGAGATTGTTTGTACCTTACTCAATCGTACCGATATAATCACATAGATGCCGAAATTGTAAAGTTAACGTCAGCGGTGTATAATACGTTTATGAAAATATGATAAATCCTATCGATAGAGTCAGGACAGGCTCAAATTGTAAACTTAAAGTCACCGGTGTAATAATATGTTGTTGAAAATATAAATAATCTGATAGCCTGAAAATATTGTATAACCTATTGGGAGCCCATAATAAATGGGAATAACCTATTGGGAGCCCCTGCATGTAGTGAACTGAATTGTGGGTATTTTATGGAGATTGTTTGTACCTTACTGAATCGTACCGATATAATCACGTAGATGCCGAAGTTGTAAAGTTAACGCCACTGGTGTATAATATGTTTATGATAAATCGTATCGATAGAGTGAGGACAAGCTCAAATTGTAAACTTAAAGTCGAAAATATAAATAATCTGATAGCCTGAAAATATTGTATAACCTGTTGGGAGCCCCCGGTGTAGTGAACTGAATTATGGGTAATTTTAATTGGAGTGCGCATGTCTGTTTTTTTTGTAGTAACGGCCATCTTTTATTTTCTGTAATTATGGTAAGAGTTTATGGTTTAATTTATTTATTATTTAAGTTTGTTTCAATTTTTGAATGGTTTTATGTTAACCCGATAATTTGTATTTTGTAAAGAATAAAATTGTTTGAAGAAAAATGGCGAATTTCCAAATTTCCGGCTTCGGATGCTGTTCTGAGTGTCAGCTCGAATAATATATAACCCATTGGGAGCCCCTGATGTATTCTTGTTTGTACCTTACTCAGTCGTACCGATAGAATCACGTAGATGCTTAAATTGTAAAGTTAACGCCACCGGTGTATAATACGTTTTTGAAAATGTGTTAAATCGTATCGATAGAGTCAGGACAGGCTGAAATTGTAAACTTAAAGTCACTTGTTGTTGAAAATATAAATAATCTGATAGACTGAAAATAATGTGTAACCCATTGAGAACCCCTGGTTTAGTGAAGTGCATTGTGGGAAGTTTAATTGTGATTCTCCTACATCTTTATTTTCTGGAATTATCACCAAGATTTCTCCACTCTATTCTGTTAAAATATACCCTGATCGGTCATATTCTTTTGATAATTCTATCTAAATACATCTTAGCTACTATTCGGATCTGCTGTCCCGGTCGAAGAAGGTTTAGTTTGACCAAAACGGCTATTGACAAAAGTTTTTTTACAAAAATTGAGCATACTCAATGACCCGTAGGCCGTACACGCTGTAAATTTGTTATCGAAAACAAATTCAATTTCTTCCATCTAAAACATAATTACGCGCTGAACTCTGTCATTTTAAGAATATAGTAGTATTATACACATACACACCAAGTTTCAGCTCAAAATTTTGAAAAATGACAGTTTTATAGACATAAATTGATTTTAATGGCAACCAAACCCATGTTAAATTTTATCATCGAAAAAAAAAAATCATTTCTTCGATCTAGGAAATAATTACGTGTTGTACCCTGTCATATTTGACCGGTTCTACCTGATAATTGTGTGACAGTACAGTCGCGTTACTTTATATGTCAACATTGGTCATTATCACTCGACAAATTTATTTCGGTCTATCGTATCAACCCCTATTTCCCCCGCGTAGCCTGACTAAGTGTCAACATTGGTCTTTATTGCTCCACTAATTTGTATCGTTTCATCGGTATGAATTCCATATCCAATTATCCACATATAACCAACCCAACCTCTAATCCCGGTCCAATTTATTTATATCTTCCATCGGTATATAGTCATGTTACGTAATATTTTATCTCGTGATACTTGTACTTATATGTCTATGGTATTACTATAGTATGCCGTATATGTATATCAATTGCTATTCCTTTCTATATAATCCTGGTGCCAACTATAGAGATAATTTCAGACCCCCCCCTCTACCTGATAATTGTGTGACAGTACAGTCGCGTTACTTTATACATCAACATTGGTCATTATCACTCGACAAATTTATTTCGGTCTATCGTATCAACCCCTATTTCCCCCGCGTAGCCTGACTAAGTGTCAACATTGGTCTTTATCGCTCCACTAATTTGTATCGTTTCATCGGTATGAATTCCATATCCAATTATCCACATATAACCAACCCAACCTCTAATCCCGGTCCAATTTATTTATTTCTTTCATCGGTATATAGTCATGTTACGTAATATTTTATCTCGTGATACTTGTACTTATATGTCTATGGTATTACTATAGTATGCCGTATATGTATATCAATTGCTATTCCTTTCTATATAATCCTGGTGCCAACTATAGAGATAATTTCGGACCCCCCCCCCAATTTTATATAATTGCTGCTTTAGTACAGTCGATCACGATGCATTACATGGCAACATCGATCCACTAATTTATGTCAGTTCATCAACTTCATCGGTACAAACCCCTTTTTTCTCCGAGTCCATATAACCAACCCAACATCTTATAGAACTCCATAAATGACTATTCTGGCACTATATAGAGATGACTAAGATTCTGACACCCCCCTATTTTATAGCCTTGTTGCAACAGTAGAGTTGATATGCATGATATGTCAACATTGGTCGTTATTGCTCTACAAATTTATATCGGTTCAACCCTTAGTTCCCTGTATCGCCCACCCCTCCCTCAATTTATTTTTTCATTTGTATTATAGTCTCGTCACATACACATTTTATCTTTTGTAACTTTTGCTTCAACGCGTCGAGATCCGCTGCAGACAATACAAAACTGACAACATTTTGAAATGTAAGCAGGCTTCAAACTCATCTTATCCAAGAAAAACTCTGGTTACATAAAAAATTTGTGTATAAGGTGTACGCGCATTTGTTGCGTTAAAAACCAAAGGTCCCAAGTCAAGGTCCAAATCCCCAACACACTGATGTGAGGTTTAACTCCATCTACATACAGTAATGTCCAAAGTAATTCATCACTTAACCACAGCAAAATTGTGTGTATTTTTTCATGATTCTAAATCCTGAAAAATTACCCATAATTATGCTGTGGTTAAAGGGTCAATTACTTTGGGCATTACTGTAACCAATATTAGGATTTGAGGTTTAATGATAACTCAATCATCATACAGTAATGTTCAAAGCAATTGACCACTTAACCACAGCAGAATAATGGGTAATTTGAGGATTGTAAATGCTGAAAAAATACATAATTCTGCTGTGGTTAAGTGGTCAATTACTTTGGGCATTACTGTAACCAATATAAGGATTTGAGGTTTAATGATAACTCAATCCTCATACAGTAATGTCCAAAGTAATTGACCACTTGACCACAGCAAAATTATTGGTAAATTTTCAGGAGAGATCCGCTGCAGACAATACAAAACTGACAACATTTTGAAATTTAAGCAGGCTTCAAACTCATCTTATCCAAGAAAAACTCTGGTTACATAAAAAATTTGTGTATAAGGTGTACGCGCATTTGTTGCGTTAAACACCAAAGGTCCCAAGTCAAGGTCCAAATCCCCAACACACTGATGTGAGGTTTAACTCCATCTACATACAGTAATGTCCAAAGTAATTCATCACTTAACCACAGCAAAATTGTGTGTATTTTTTCATGATTCTAAATCCTGAAAAATTACCCATAATTATGCTGTGGTTAAAGGGTCAATTACTTTGGGCATTACTGTAACCAATATAAGGATTTGAGGTTTAATGATAACTCAATCATCATACAGTAATGTTCAAAGCAATTGACCACTTAACCACAGCAGAATAATGGGTAAATTGAGGATTGTAAATGCTGAAAAAATACATAATTCTGCTGTGGTTAAGTGGTCAATTACTTTGGGCATTACTGTAACCAATATAAGGATTTGGGGTTTAATGATAACTCAATCCTCATACAGTAATGTCCAAAGTAATTGACCACTTGACCACAGCAAAATTATTGGTAAATTTTCAGGATTTCAAATCCTGAAAAATTACCAATAATTCTGATGTGGTTAAGTGGTCAATTACTTTGGGTATTACTGTAACCAATACAAGGATGTGAGGTTTAATGAGAACTCCATCCATATAACTAATAATTATGTGTGAAAATTAAAACAAAACAAAATAAATTCCATGATGGCGTCCAATATGGACTGCCTAATTCTGCTCCAAAACATGTATATTCAATATATGGATGTTTATTGGGGGAAACCGATTATTTCAATGATATTTTCATTAACTGGAATCAAAACCCGACTTACGGGAGCGTGCGACTGTATCTTAAGCATATGTGCCTATTTAATGAGCCAACAATTGGAATCCCAACAGAGAAGATTGGCGTGGGTCCCTTGCGCGATCTGTCCATCGAAAACTATTTAGACATCTCAAGACACGTAAGACCCAATAAGTTAATATACAGAATAGATACATCTATTGCCTGAGTGACTAATATTTATATTTGTTACAATGAGGTCAAATAGTTGCGAAGCCAGCACCACAATTCTTTCCCTCCATAGTAAATCTTAAAACAACTTCTAAAGAATTAATAATTCACCTTATATTTGGTATGAAGCGTCCTTGGTTAACTGGAGTTCAGATTTGTTAACATCACGTCACCAAGGTAATTACTTGCGAAGCCACAGCCACAACTATTTCCCTCCATAGTAATTCTCAAAACAACTTCTTAAGAACAATTGACCAGGTCAGTCGCGCAATTATTGGAAGAGCCACGGTCAATCATTTTTTTTAAACCAAATGTTACATTTAAATTATTGCTTTATTTAACCAAAACAAAAATGAGAAAATTAACTTTTACTACTTGCTAAATTTTATCTTTTAATTATTTCATTTAAATTTTAGTATTTACAGTATACTATGTCCAAGTCTTTATAATCTGTTGAGTGACCCCACAGTCGTTTACTTTGTTAGTAATAATTTGAAGGATTACTTGTTTAAACGCAATTGTTATCAAAATATTTTATGTATTTTTTATAATTTCTATTTATATGTAATACCATAATCTTGGTGGCGTTACCATTTCTGACTATGGTTTTCTTGTTTGGTGTATGTTCGAGCGCAATCCACCGCGTGGCTTTAATTTGTCAGTGTAAAAAAAAATCCTGAAATTTTATGACAATTTGTATTTTCCGAATATTTCCCATATAAAACGGAAATATATTTTTATTCAAAAATAGTTGGATAAATTTAACCTTCATATCGGTTTTTAAAGTAGAATGTCTGCATAAATTGTCATTACATGTGATATATCCGCCATTTTAGGTGTGAACGACTTTAAGACTGCGGGTGATCTGTTCTCGTTCGTCATGCAGTCGGATGCCGAGTCTACCCTAGCTCCCCCGGGTATGAGCGAAGAAGAAATTACTCGAATGCTCAAAGAGGAAGAACCACTGGCAACTAGACGAGACACGCCTGATCAAAAGACAAGAACAGGCGGCAAACATAAACAGGGTTAGTTTGAATATATATATATATATATATATATAACTTTAGAACTTTGAATCCACTTGGTGTTTCATTGAAATTAGGGGTATATATAAGATATTCTATAAGCGCAGATTGTTATCGTATTTTGCGGTAGGTCAATTCGCAATTGATAAATTATAAGGGCGTATTTTCACTCTTTTGCCACGCCCTAGCGATGCTCTTGTTCAATTTGCATTTACTTCATAATTATTTAAAGGTTCTCAATCCGATCAGAGGGTCCCCATATCACCAAGTTACAACATGTCTTCAAAATACGCTTTTATTATCAGAATCGATTAATTACAACAAAATAATGCTAATCGCTGTCAACTATGGTATAAAATTTTCAAAAACGTGTTAATTATCAACATGTTCTTCAACAAAATATGGCCGTATAATCGTATTATCACTTGCATATCACGAAATTTGGCCGTATAACCACTTGATTTTAGAGTTATCCACCTTCATCCACAATTTTTTTCAGAGACGATCGGTTTGACGACTCTGTTCTGGGCCACAAATTATTACACATATCTGATTACTCTGCGCTTTGATGGGTTGGTTCCTCGACTCGAATCAAATATTTATTACCCAAAGAAATAGTCATTTGGGAGCGTTAATTCGGATTATGCATCTTTAATGTGCATGCGTAGTGTGGAATACATGTGTTTATGCTGGCAAATATATATTCAAATCTGTTTTTATTGTAGTTTCAGAAATCCAAGACATTGTTGTCCAAAACCAACATCTGAAGGAGACAATCACATGTAAAATATGTATGGTGATGCCGGCCATCATCGTGTTTCTTCCATGTGGTCATCTCATCTCGTGTTCTGAATGTGCGGCGGCTGTGGGAAACTGTCCCATGTGCAGGAAGCCAATCAAAGGAACGGTCAGGGCTTATATGGGATGAAGGATGCTCAATATATGCCAGAAGAACAGATATACGCGTCCGCGATTAATCAATGATGAAAGATCGTTATGTTATCTCAAATCATAAGATGTATTTAGGGTTATATACTTCAACTTGCATGATGACCATGCACAACCACAATTTTACCTGTATAAACCACAGCGGCCTGTAACACGGTCTGCTGTCCCCACCATCTATTGCGCTGCGCCTATGCACCTTCTCTGTATGTATGCGCCTGCTTTACGTTAATGGTATCTACTATATATTTTGAGACATACGTATATATATATATGTCCGCTCTAGACTCGAGAACTGCTGGGCCGATTGAACCCAACCTTGCTGTGTATGGGTAAAAAGCCACAGGCAGTGCACTCGAAACATTCGCGAGCCCGTGCGACCACTCCTTCACCCTTCAACTGCCACCATAATGGTGATTGATGGGTTAATCGCGTGATAATTAATGAGCGTTTGTATATAAGGCGTCGCTATTAAAGAGCGTTTATCTACTTTAGTAAAAATATACGGCATTTGACCGTCTCGGAAACTGGGGATATTGAGACGAAAATTTCGTATTTAGGGGTTCCAAGGGACGGGGGAGATTTTCGTCGGGTAAGTTTGTCCGCCCGAGGTGACCTTGACCTTGAAACGGGTACCCACAAATTACCTTGGGCGACATCTCGGTAGTCAGCGGTGACATCGATGTGAAATTGTTATGTATGGTCAACTCGGGACGGGAAATATTTTTGTCTGGTTATTTTGTCCACCCAACATGACCTTGACACGGGTACCCGCAAATGACCTTGGGCGATATTTCGGGCATCAGCGGTGGCAGTGACGTACGGGGTTACCTTGAAAAACAAAAATTAATGGATCGACCAAAGCCATGATATATATATCTTTATTAACCTCCATTAACGGAGAGCATACATCAATACATTGTATGTGTTGTATAAACGAATTGGGGCGTATTTAAATTCGCGGTGTACTATACTTTTCGCTCAGTTTTAAATGTATGTACTTTGATTTCGCGCACCTTTATTTATCACTGTCAAAATATTTACGTAAAGCCCCTGCATTGTATCTGATAGCAGTAATTAATGTGTTACGCTTCTTAATCGTTCCTGGAAGTAGATTTGAAGACCACAACGATATAAATATACAGCGAATAGAATATAACTGTTAATTATTTTATTGTGAAGATCGGTATTTCTGCTACAATCGGTCCAATAAAAATTATTGTATTTCAACAGTTATGGATATCATTGACAAGAACACGGAGGAGATAAAGTAACCATCACCAGGTGGCTGCTGTCTTCGAGTTGTATGCCTATACTATGTTCGCTCAATTTTAAATTCGCGCGCTGAAGAGTGAATTGTACTGCACGAATTTAAAGGTACTCAACCCGTAAAGAGGGTCCCCATCTCAACAGATTCCAACAACAACAATCCGATCAGAGGGTCCTATATTACTATTTCTTTGGCTTTGGGGGTAAAAAATATTTGATTCGAGTCGAGGAACCCATCAAACAAAGCTCAGAGTTATTAGATATTGATTTTTGAAAATTCTTATGTTCTCGAGATGAGTACCAATAACTGCCGTCAATTTGGTAACCTGCTCGAGATATTACGCCAAAATTCTATTCAAACAGACAAGGATGGATAACTCTATAATCAAGTGGGTAAAAATAACGAATTTTTGACATTCTTCTGGGCCAGAAAGAATTCCCGATAATGAAAAATAATAGATTTCTAAAATCGATATCTAACAAATCTGAGCTTTGATGGGTGACTTCCTCGACTCGAATCAAATATTTTTGACCCCCGAAGCCATTGAAATAGTAATTGAGAGGAGTTTTATCGGGTTGAGTACCTTTAAGTAAAAGTAAGGTAATTCACTTATTAATTATTCACGAACCCCCAACATGTATTCAACACTCACAAACACCGATATACTTCAATATCGTGAGATTATTTCTTAACACCTTGAACCCGACATAACACGAACAGACTAATCTGTAATACCATGCATTCCCGATCTATGTACAAAATCTATGGGCTAGCTGAATATAGCGACGAATATTCTCGGCCATTTTCTGAAAGTTTTGCTATACCGTACTGACTTGTGAGCCCGTAAATTGCACAATATATAAGTGACAATTTATATATTTGACATATATAGATGTTCGCCATAAATCTTCGACTTGGACATTTTTATTTTAAAGATACATAATCCGATTCCATGGTCCACTTATCATCCAGTTTATCATCCTTATCAACAGCAGAATTTCACCGAAAGCCGGTTCAGTTATCCAAATTAGATTATTACCAATAAGTACTCACAACAATACCAATAATGATATCATATTTGACGTAAAAGTCCTACAATAACGGGTTTTCTTGACAGTTTGGGGCTAAGAGAGTGTGGTTTACAACTTCCATATATGGTGATCCCTAATTCAAATTGGAATTCCCCAACAAATGTTAATTGTCAAAAATGTATACACATAATATTTCCACGTGTAACCAGCATGGTGCCATATAACATGTATATTTGCAGGGATAAAACATTTTTACCGATTCGTAAATAAGTATAATGTATGTATCCTCACATCAACTATCTTAACATATATACTAGTAGTCTTGTTGATGGCGATACTTTTCATCGACTTCTATTCCGAAATTAATTTGGTCGCCACTGATCGCACGCGAAGCCGCGGCATTGCTTGACCTCTTGTAACGGCATCCGCGCATGTCTGTACTATTTCTGTATGAAGTCAGCTGATTTTTCCTTGCCGCCAAATATTCCAGGTGGTGGAAAATAACAGATTTCAAAAATCGAAATCTATTAACTCTGAGTTTTGATGGGTTAGTTGCTCGACTCAATTCAAATATCCCCCCAAGCCGAAGAAATATAGTCATTTAGGGGCGTTAAATCATATTATGTATCTTTGGATATTGTAAGCGATATAGAAAGGGTTGGATGACCTGAACACATTTTTATTAAACTTGTGTGGAAATTCAGCTGATCACTCAGAACGTTTTATCATAATTGGGTTCGGAAGGTTATGGATGAAGGGATCGTTACAACAGTTAAATTTACCTTGTTTAAAACATCCTGTCGGAAAATGTGTTATATATGGGTTCCCATGATTCCAGAATTATTCTTGCGATGCTTCGCCATCATGTTTTAAATTAGAAAATTTGTTTTGCTCAGTTGTGCCTTTCCGGGCGACATAGCTTTAAAATGTTTGATGTGACCATTGACCTATAATTTCACACATTAGTCACAGGTCCCCAGAACAAAAATTTACCACACCCCTAATAATACTTAATCTTATAGGATTAAGTATTATTGGGGATAGGGTAATTTTTTTTTCCGGGGACCTGTGACATTAATCTGTGTAACTGGTACTCAGCATACATTATATGCCCATGCAATATAATTATAAAGCTATTTATGATCTGCATGATAAGCTTCAAATATATACATTTATCAGTATTAACAGTATATATTATAAAGTTATTATACAATGTTGTGTACAGTATGTGTTTTCTTGTACGAGTCCAGGTTGTGGTGAAAAGTAATATTGGACGAGACACGCTGTGTCGAGTCCAATATGACTTCACCACAACCTGGACGAGTACAAGAAAAACTCATACTGTACACAACATTGTATAATGACATTTTTATTATCCATCTGTATGTTTATCCAGATTTTGGGAACAAAACTTTAGTGGTTATTTTTGGTATTTGTCGGCACTTAATTCTCTATAAAAGCCTGTATTTGATCATCAGAAAGCATGATTTGGAACAGTAAACACGGAAATAAAATAAAAATCAATGCGGAAGTGAAACGTCTGCTAAATCCACCAGTGTTGCGCGCGCACCGATTCATTTTGCAAAGGTTAATTCGTGACGTCACAGAGTCCCGATAAAAAAAAACTCACATTGCACACATGGGAGTCCAATATGACTTTTTACCGGATTATCACGTGGCGGCATTTGCCCAATCAGAAATAGAGTTAGTTAAAGGGGTACTGTACGCCAAATGTTGTTGTTGGTTTCTATAGTCTCCGAGTCGGAGAATAAGGTAACAATTTTTCCATTATTTGAAAGTCTGTTGAGTACGAAGTCATGTTACGGATGACAAATTTACCGGAATGCAAAAATACAAATTGTCGTTGTCGAGTAATTTTTGTAAAGTTTTCAACCAAATGAATCAAATAAAAGTTATATTATATGCATACTAGTCCCATAATCATTTAAGTTATTGTATCGTCGCTAGTCAGTGAGTAGCTTGAGTGTTCTCCCCGTATCATCATAATATTTTAATCGATCGTGTGTGCGATCGGTTTAAAAATCCAGTATCCCTCAATTACTGTTTTTGATTACGGTAATTCGTAATTTAATTGACGCCATTTTATGGCTCCAGTCATAAATTCAATTTATATCAAATTATTAAATTTTAAATTATTAAATTTTAAGATAGCCTATTAACCTGAGCGTTTACAGAATACATCTTCGACTCAAATTACTTATGTTTCTATATATTATCGATATTAGATCGTTGTTGTCACCGGAAATTTAATGAAAATGGCGTACAGTACCCCTTTAAGGGATGGATAATAATATGTGATATTAGTTGGTGTAAATTCTGAATGTTATTTTTATTAAAACATGTTGAGCATGAAGATTATTTTTTCCTGAATTTATACTTGCATTGTTAACAATTTTCGTTTCGTTTCGTTTTGTTTCGTTATGTTCCACAACTTTCGGTTCTTTCGATTTTGTATATATATATTAATAAAGTCCAAAGGATACGTATTCATTTTTTTACATAGATGTATTGTCATGAAACCCAGCTATGTGTATACTTCCCAAGATACTGTGCGTATAGGGGGACTGTACACTTGTACACTAATACATCCGGCCATTTATGGGACCATCTCCTTTTACAGTCAACAGAATAAATGCAACAAATGAATGAATTTTAGCCATGATTAGTGCAGAATACACTCATGTGCTCTATGAACGATGCAAACAATATGGAAATTATAATGAAAATGAGTTTATGGCTCGAGTCATAAACTCATTGTCATGATACTTAGCATGTTGTTTGCATCGTTCATAGAGCAAGATTAATGGCTGTATTGTGCACTCATCCCTGGTTCTATCAAATTGTATATATTATGTTGAGTATATAAGCAGATGGTCCAATAAATGGCCGGATTTAGTGCACAGTCCCCCTTTAAAAAGCTGTCGCAGTCTTCCGATATATATATTGATCGATGGATATCACAAGATGTATAGGGAATCGGAATTCGGTCTATAGACAGACTGTATATAGTTAATTCTAACATCCCTTTGGGAGAGTCTATATCACAATGCGTATTTATATAACATATGGACAGTTTGTGTACAGCAAGACGATATTTATATATGCGAGCAGATGATTTGTTTTCAAGAATGATAATCTAATGAAAGTTGTTGTTGTTGTTGTTGTTGTTGTTATAATAGGCTACTCGAGTAAATGGTTACGCACGTGGAAACGCGCGAGAACGCCTGTCAAAACAACAAGAGTACTGTGACGTATATTATATTTTCATCGTATCGTTTCGCTGTGTGAAAAGTCAAAACAAATTTAATCCGGATGCACGCTATTGACTGATATCCGGATAGCTAACCTATTTACAGCGTGGCCCGTGTGAAGTAGGTCTTCGCATCTGAAAATTGTAATGACTCTGTGTCTGTATCTATATGTTGATACAGTTCAGTGCATATGTGATCATAACGGATGCACAAGTACTCCTAAGATTGACATGAACACACTGCTTTGTAATGTCCCCGCGCTCATGCACGAGGATTGATACATAAGCGCATGCACTTACTAATATAAGACGCATAATAAGACAGCGTCACCGCTCTTGGTACAGTAATGCCCTATAAGTAATCGACCCCTTAACCACAGCAGAATTATGGGTAACTTTTCAGGATTTAGTCTGAAATATGGCTTGTTGCCATTCATCGGAAAGCTCGCACCGAAAGCTTTCCGATGAATGGCAACAAGCCATATTTCAGACTAAATCCTGAAAAGTTACCCATAATTCTGCTGTGGTTAAGGGGTCGATTACTTAGGGCATTACTGTACGTTGGTCAACCAATCAAACGACGAGATGGCCACAACTAAGAATTATTATAAATGATTGTGTCGCTATATGGTGGCGCAAAGATGATTAATTTTTAAAAATTGATGGTCATACATCATGGCAAATTTTGCAGCAACTTAAAGGTACTCAATCCGATAAAACTCCTCTCAATTACTATTTCAATGGCTTCGGGGGTCAAACATATTTGATTCGAGTCGAGGAAGTCACCCATCAAAGCTCAGATTTGTTAGATATCGATTTTAGAAATCTATTATTTTTCATTATCGGGAATTCTTTCTGGCCCAGAAGACAGTCAAAATTTCGTTATTATTACCACTTGATTATAGAGTTATCCATCCTTGTCTGTTTGAATAGAGTTTTGGCGTAAAATCTCGAGCAGGTTACCAAATTGACGGCAGTTATTAGTACTCATCTCGAGAAATTAACAAATTTCAAAAATCAATATCTAATAACTCTGAGCTTTGTTTGATGGGTTCCTCGACTCGAATCAAATATTTTTTACCACCAAAGCCAAAGAAATAGTAATATAGGACCCTCTGATCGGATTGTTGTTGTTGGAATCTGTTGAGATGGGGACCCTCTTTACGGATTGAGTACCTTTAATCTTCCAGAATTGAAGTTAAATCGTCACGGATTCATCGAAAAGTTAGATCACATATCTCGCGCAAGTATCGGTTTATTTTGCGGGAAAGATACTATCTTAGAAATGTTAGACACTTCCCGACATTTCACTGAACCACAAGATTACCTAAATGGTTTTCAAGCGAAAATCCATGTGCTCTACCAAAGTAACCATTAGATCAGTGGGTGTATTAGATCATAATATAAGAATTCAACTAAAGTTTGGTATAATTTAGCTTTTTCAGAAATATATGTTTGTGTTCAAAAACATTAAATTATGTTACCCAGTTCTGAGGTATGAATTATCTCCCTTGGAAATTCAACATCAGCAACAGTTCAGAAAAGATGCCAAGTTTACTGTACATGTAAATCATGTATATATATATTCATCACGCGGTATCCCAGTTACAAATTTTCCACACGAAGAAGATCGGTCCTTTTGAGTTGTCTAATATGCGACGAGAACGTTTTGTTGTTTCATTTCTCGTTATATTCATGTTTATTGGACAGGAAATCATATAGCTGGTACATGGAGTGTCCCTATAATTATAACTATAGGTATACGCCCTGCATGAATGTACCATCCATATATAGTACTATATGATTTCCTGAATATATATGCTACCTTTCAATTGTTATTGTGCGTGGTCTTATTAAACCAGCCAAATTTCTTGCAAAGGGTGTCAGGTTGGGATATTCCAACTTGAGATATATTCCATGCAACAAAATAGGGGTCCAAATGAAATTTGCGAAAATTAGGAATTTTAGTTTGGTCCTATAACACCCTCTGGCCACGTCCCTGTGGGCGACGGTGGGAGTTAACCACGGCGTTTGTTTGTTATTAACTGATATATAAATTTTTAGCGTCAATTATGTTTGCCATATTGTTGATCCGGATATTCCAACTTGAGATATATTCCATGCAACAAAATAGGGGTCCAAATGAAATTTGCGAAAATTAGGAATTTTAGTTTGGTCCTATAACACCCTCTGGCCACGTCCCTGTGGGCGACGGTGGGAGTTAACCACGGCGTTTGTTTGTTATTAACTGATATATTAATTTTTAGCGTCAATTATGTTTGCCATATTGTTGATCATATTCCAAAATATTGTTGAACATTGTTACTTGCATGCTGAATTATTGTTGAACATTGTTACTTGCATGCTGAATTATTGTTGAACATTGTTACTTGCATGCTGAAGTATTGTTGAACATTGTTACTTGCACGCCGAAATATTAATGTTGAACATTGTTACCTGCATACGCCGAAATATTTTTAATATTGTCACGGTTACTTTCCATTCTTGACATAAAGATTGCACTTACACGGATATGTGTCTTCTTTACTGAAATGGGTAATACCACTGAAATTGATGGGAGAAAATATATGCTCTATATATATAACTAGAAGGTGACCCGACTTCGTCCGGGCTATTAAAAAACCAAATTTCAAGTCGATTGCTCCACCCGTTTCCTAGATCTGGTCTGCGCATGCGCGAAGCTGGTGTCGCACGTGCTCGGCGACCCGATAAAATTCGTATCCGGGGCAAGATACATTCACATACCAAATTTAAAGTCAATATCTCAACCCGTTTTCGAGATCTCGTCTGCGCATGCGCGAAGCTGGCGTCGCACGTGCTCGGCGACCCGATAAAATTCGTATCCGGGGCAAGATACATTCACATACCAAATTTCAAGTCGATAGCTACACCCGTTTCCGAGATATATAGCCCAATGTCATTTGCGGATACCTCGGCCGGTGATGAGTTAACGCGACACAGTCAAATGCATCGGCAGGGTGAGAGTTAACGTAATCTAACTTTATGACCTCTGACGACGTCATAGAAATTACGCATTGATTTTATCCTGATAAAAGCATCGTACCACTTGTACCTAATAATTGAGGCAGATAACTAAAACGGATACATACATATTATATATCGTTGGAAAGATGAAGCCACACAGATTCTATTCGCGCTATATCGAATCGATTTGTGAGCACCGAACTGAAATATATTAGCGCAAAAACGGCGTAAAAATATATTTGACCTCCGCACGTGAAAAGTTGACGTCGCACGGACAAATAAATATGCCTATGTTTGTCTCCGGCCGAAAATACCCTAAAATACCAAATTTCATCGAAATTGGCTTAGTCGTTTTCGAGTCCATCGATTTCAAACACACACACACACACACACACACACACACACACACACACACACAAACAAACAAACACATACACACACAGATCTTTCAAAATATATAATAGATAGCTGAAACAAACGGTTCCATGGATACAATATTGAAACTCATCAAGATGGAAATAAACCGGGTATAGCAGCACCTATCTCTCAAATTGGTGTTGCAATTTGAGAAATAAAATTATCTGATACAGGACTGATTCTATACATCCTGCAGGTCCTTGACAAAGTTTTAAATCACTCATATAGCTCATTCGCAATATATGCGTGGGTGGCCTTAATTCGTTACGGGTTATAATTTAAAAATAACAGTTACCTCCCTCTTTGGGGAAACTTTGGGCTTGCTGCATGTGTAAAATTGAACTCAAAGCCCACCCATCCTTTCTTATGTTTTATATATTGTTCCCAAAATGTGTCGCTTTGTGGTGTGCATCAATGGACATGTCCGTTATTCCGTAAAAGTGAAATTAACGAAATAACTGGCATCTTATAGAGTTATCTCACATTTTGAAAATATAAATATTTGTGCTGCGTGAGGGCTAATGTCATATTATGCCAAAAGGGAGTCACCATGCACATAGCGACAAAAAGTTAAACAAACACGAAGAAACAAGAAAGGAATGATATAATGATGAACACACTCTGTGCCATTGAGATGATATTGAGATTCCTATTAATTCATTTGTAGGCATCAAGTAGATAATTATTAATTCCAACAGCCCAAGGCAGTTGCTTGGACGCCTTTAAAGGCTGCATTTTGTTGAACATATTATATGAACTTTCCTTCAAATAAATTATTGGGAATCCAGATGTTTCTGTGCCTGTCGTATATCTTACAGAGAATTGGCACTGTTTCATATATTTATAGTAGAGAGTTTACTGTAATAGAGACTACCTCCTTTGCTATGTGAATTGAATGAGAGTCACAATATATAGTATTAACATTATTGTGACTTGGCTACTGCAAATTCAAATTGCTTAGGTTCAAGGACAACATGTTTAACCCTTTACCCAAAAAAGCGGCCAAATAAAGCTTCAACAGCCTAAAATATCTTCGGTCTGTCTCAATAACACCATACAAATATGGATATCATTGGAACCGGTTCATTGACCACATTCTGATGGTTACAGTTATGCCCTGTGCCAGTGCATTCTCTTATATATGCGAGTCGACCATATGTCGCCTCGCATATATAAGAGAATGCATTGGCCTAAAAAAAATCTTTTTTAACACTTTTTACCATTTTTTCTTACATTCTTTAACAATTTTATAATCTTTTTTTTAAATGTTTTAACATTTTTTTAAATATTTTTCTACATTCTTTGACAATTTTATCATTTTTAATATGTGTTAAGCCAATGCATTCTCTTATATATGCGAGGCGACCTATGGTCGACTCGCATATATAAGAGAATGCATTGGCACAGGGCCGTTCTGTTGGGTAAAGGGTTAACATTTGATGCGGGAGGGAGTGAAGAATGCTAGCATTTGCTAAATAATTTTAGACACTGTTTCTTATAAATAGTAATGACCAGTGGTAATATTGATAGTGAGCTCTATATGTAGTTATGACGGTACATATATTGGTAATATCTCTGAATGGAGTTCTCAATAGATATAGCTATTAAGTTAATGAACCACACATCTCTGCTGTCATATATGTGATATAGTTGGGTACATAAACACTCCATAAGGAGGTGAATATCGAGGTCCGGAGGACGTGGGTTAACTAAGTTTAAATTCAAATCCCCTCCCACTCCACAATTAGACCTTTTTGTTTTCAAAAAATATTCTTTGAGGCTCACATAAGTTTTATTCATTGAAGCGTAAAAAAGTCTAGAGTTTAGTGTAATTTTGCATCTCCGAGATTTTTCAAAATTCATATTAATTTATTTCTAGGAATTTAGTAGATAGTACGTTCAACAACGCGCAGACGTTGATATCATAGTGTGGCGCGTTTCCAGGATAGATAACTCTTAAAAAAAACTATATGAAGCCAACATCAGGGAGTATAAATATTTATAAATATTTATACTCCCCGACAACACTTATCGTCATACTAGACAAAGTGGTTCAAGCTGCAAAACAGAGTTCAGTCCCCTCGCCACGCTATGTCTGACCGCTGCCGGCATGTGTATTTTTGTCCCCCGAATTTTTTTTCGGGAGACTATTAAAATAGCCGGTGTCCGTCCGTCCGTCCGTGTGTGCGACCGGAAATGGTTTCCGGATGATAACTTTAGTTTCGGTTATTAGATCAAAAGCAAATTTCATAAATGAGTTTATCAGACCAAATTACAGGTCAAGTTCAAATATGGGTTTGCTCCGCCCATTTATGCGAGAGTTATGGCCCTTTTTTTTTAACTTAGAATCTTGTAATTTTCTGGTTTCCGGATGATAACTTCAGTTTGTGTGATAATATCTGAACCAAATTTGTTTTTGTTTTTTTGCACTGGTGGTTTGGGGGGGGGTAGCCCAGGGATGGTCGAAAGGGCCGATAGGCCCTTTCCTTCACCCCCCCCCCCCACCCATATTTTTGCCTTTATTAAACATTAAACATAATAAGAAAAAAATTGCAATTTTGAACTCTATTTTTTTTCTTTGGTGTTCACTTTCTTTTATCCGGTGGTGGTGGATACTTTGTACAGGAAACCGAAAACTGGCCCTGTGTCTTTTTGACCGTCACTGTCCCAGATGTTTTTTCAAATTGGTCTGTCCCTCCGTAGACCTGGCGATCCCTCAGCAGGAAGAATTCAAAGTTGTTGAGATGGTAAGTCCTTCCTGCTGAGTATAGTGTGTTGTTATCGCTGTCTTTATCCGGCTTCTTTCTGTTTCGATTTCTGTCCTACTCAGCAACGCCGGCCTCTCCTCTCCAAATTTCGTATGTGAGTTTATCAGCCCTATATACAGATCAAGTTCGAATATGGGTTTGCTCCGCCCATTTTTGCGAGAGTTGTTGCCCTTTTTCGACTTGGAATCCTGTCAATTTATTGTCACGTTTGTACGCTGCTATATGTAAACAAAAACGTTACAGAACCATTTGTTTATTGAACACACTCGGAACTACCGGATTGTCCAATGAAAACGTTTCATTGCTCCGTGGAAGGGCCAAGATAAATTATTGGCGCCATCAACAATCGAATTCAAAACACCAACATTTTATTTTAATCACCCATTTTCTCTGACACAAAGCGTGTATAGTGAATAATATCACATTCATATTATCATTATGCTATATTTTTAGTATATTCTTGAGGAATTTATCATGATTTGATAAATGTTATTTCGAAATTATAACCTACATTTCTGACACAGGGATATTAAAAACATTGATGTTCAAAGTTACCCCGACGTTGGGGGTAACTTTGTATACTCTGTCTGTTTTCACGAATGTGTCATATGAAAGCTTAGTTTTCACCATGTTATAAGGAGTGTTCCTCATATCCCAATTTGATAGCATTGCTTAAACATCATGCACCAAATTGATCATAAACATATAACTATGGCATTTGGTGAATATATATTGTTTGCACGCTGTGTGACCAATTACCAACATCATAGGTAAGATTCGCACATTGCTACACACAACAATCACGATGAACATTTTGTTAATTTTGTTCTTCATATTTTGCTTTAAACACATAATATAGCTGAAGGGGTCACTCTCATCAAAGAAAGTGCTGAAGGTTACACAGGTTTTGAAAATATGCTGAAGGGTACACAGGGTTTGAAAATGTGCTGAAGGGCACACGTACAGGTTTGGAAATGTTCTAAATGACGTTAAATAAAGTTTTTTGTATCTGCCATGATTTCTGTTAGAGAATAATTGTTTATGTTCAAATGACCATTAAAATGAACTGAAAACAAACTTTCAGAAACACAATTTAAGTAAAGGTGTTAGTGCCGGTCACAACCCTGTGTACCCTTCAGCGCATTTTAAAACCCTTCATCACTTTGTTTGCTGGGAGTCCTTCAGTCATAATATATGGTCCATCGTTGCAAAAAGCTCCTTCCACTGAGGGGTTATGTAAGCTATTGTATGTTTTTGGAAGCTGTTGTCGTTTAACACTGAACTTGTGACACATACTCGAGATCTTTCAACTGATTTATCATGCTGTTAAAATTATGGTTCTTATTGTATATGTACGGCGTCCCCACAATGAGAATACATTTTTGTGCTAAAATAGCTAGGTTCCAATAATGGCACAATCACTGTATCAATGCCTGACCAGTATGAAAAAACTGGAATTTAGAAAAAAAACGTTGTTGGTATTCTCAGTGCAATGTACATAATTATTCATCTTAGAACATTGCGAACATAATTCAAGATTATGAAATCTGACCATAAATAAAAACGTTATGATGATTTGTCGGGAAACCTAAATTATTACGAATAGAGAGGTATATAATTACGAATTTAGATGGCAGGGAGACCTCACAGCCAGATTTAAGACTTTTTGATCAATGCATTAGCACACATACAACGGGTTAAATCTGTCCACAGCATTTTTTATTCAATATATATTAGACTTGTGACCAGAATGAGATGACGTAAACAGGAAAGCAGTCAAAATATTTAGAATGAGGAGAAACAGCAGTCAGTGTTCAAAGCCTACCTCCAACTATTACAGACTAGGCAACACCATTTTCAAAAAAAAATTCAAATATCTTACAAGCAAGTTAATATATCGTGAAAAAAAACCACCATATTTAATGACAGTGGGAGCGCTATCGATAAGGCCATTATGTGAATAGTGAGTGACAGAACTTAAATATTGACTACCCACATAAAAGTTTCCAGGATATACATTTTTGTTTTTAAAGTTATCAAAAATTTAATTTTCCCGCCAAAGAAAGTATTTTGGCCACAATGAGAAATAAAAATATGAAAAATAAAACATTTCAATGCAGAACGAAAAGATAAAAACATAACAAATGGACATGCTATTTTTACTTTCAATATTTTCATTTACCGGAATATATTGAAAACCTTATTTGAAGAGAAAAAAACATTCAATGTTACCCCTGTGTTCAAAGTTACCCCGGTTTACGGTAGGCCTACTATTGTGGTAACTTTACCCTAATATCGAGGTAAATTAACCTGGCACAATTACTCTAGTAGAATCCCACATTCATACTTGCATCCCGGTAAAATAACCTAGTGAAATACATGGCTGTGAACATTTAAAAAAAATACTAGAGTAAAGATACATGGGTGGGTGTACCAGAGTGTTTTATAAGGGTATAAGGTTAGGACCAATCATAAGTAAATTTCAGTGCAGGGAAAATTTAGCATTTTTCCGACTCCGACATTCCCACCCACCCCGCCTTGTGTCTAGAAAAAATCAACAGACCACTCCCTCGGTTATTATATGTGAATTGGGACTCCCATATAGATATAGGCCTATAGGATCATCACATATATTATAGTCTATGTTTGGCAGAACTTGTTAATGTTTTAAAGGTGTCCATGAATATTGCTAATTAATGGGTTCAATTCGTCGGGGCCAATTCCCCAGACACTATACGTGTTCGTAGCAATTGATTTTGTTCGTGTTACAGATCATTAACCTGAAGCAAAATTATTTTGGTAAATAAGATATATTTATTCTTCCATTTTGTTTTAGTTTAGACACCCGGTTTCTTTTTTTTTCGTTTAAACAGGCTCCACCACCGGCACTATCACCAATCGAACGCACCGCACAAGTGGAGACTACTCTATAGTTTGTTTTCTTTTTGAGTTGTCTTACTTTACCAGGAAGTTTCGGAGATCTTGTGACTGCTTGTCACGTTGTTTATCTTTAATTTGAAATGTTGTTTTGAGTGAGAAAATGTTGCATATTGTTAAAATAACGAGCGTGTTGGTATTTCTTACTGGTTTGGAAGGATTCCTTGTCAATGCCACCTGCACAACTGGTTCACATGATTTATCGTCTCTTGAAAAGTATGCACACTCAGTGACTCACTGAACTAGTGAACAGATCAGACGCATCCTGAATTCCACTATTACTGTATTAGTATTATCACTGATTATAGTGGTATTTCATTATTATAGTAGTATATGACCATAACATATTCATGTTACCTTTATTTTTTATTTGAGGGGAATGGAAGCTGGTGAATATCATTGCACCGTGTTAGCCAAATTTCACCTTTTAGTTTTGGGTCCTACTAAACAACGAACACAAACGAACATAAACGAACACAGGTCCAAAAAGCGGAGTAGAAGGGTGAAATTTGGTTTGTGGGTGCGCGTGGGTCCATTCTATGTGTATGTGGTGTTATTTCCAACTTTGATGATTTATTTTTTGAGTTATTAGCATTATTTGAATACAAAACTACTAAACAACGAACACAAACGAACATAAGATTAGCGGCAGTGCAGAGCCAGAGGCTACCATGCATGCAGGTGTTAATTAACTACGGCTTACTCTGTCTCCTTGTTTTTACTGCAAGATTATTGTCAATTTTATCACTGATGGCAATAAAAACACGGGGAAACATCATAGGTCGGCGTTTTAATGCATAGCTAATAAAACATTTGAGTGAATGTGAGTGAGTCATTGTTGTCAGTCTCTGAGATGACTATATATTTTTTCTCAGTCTGGGAGATCACTCTGGTAAATGCTATTTCTGCTTGCTTTCCTGATACACGCATACGCTATGTACCAGGCATCTTAAGGAAATCTCAATCGTAATTTAAGTAAAACAGACAGTGATCAAACTGTCAATAAGATGGAAAAGTATTCAATAGCGAGAGCGGCTTGGTAACAATAGAAAAAAAAATCATTTATGACGAAATACAGACAGACATAATTGACAAATATATGTGACAACAGACGATACCTTACATTTATGGAAAGACTAAAGACGAAAGTTTTCAATGCTAGAAAAAAAAAATCAACAATTCCGAAATGTTGGACAAATAACAATTATGAAAGCATTAAAGGTGCGGGAGTCCTTGGCAGTGGGTATATGCTGTGAAAATATTTCCAACGGTCAACAACCGACACAAAAAGTAAAATGTAGACAGACTTTGTCCGTATACAAATAAGAAATATTGCATAAACAGTATGTTATTTTCATATATTTGACCATTGTGTAAACAAAAGCATAAAAAGTTACTTTCCTGGTGTTTGTTTATATTATGATGGTAAACATAAAGAGCGTTCTTTGTTGCTGAATTCCTGATATGGAACTAATAAAGAGCGTTTATATAATTTGTGTGTGATTAGCTAGTAACACGTACGATGCTGTCTTCTGTAACACAATCAGGCTCTTGCTTAGGTAAAATATAGTAGGTCTTTATGATAGCTGTTTACACGATGAACGAAACTGTATGCGTTTTAGTGTTTTTCTGTTTACGGTGATTATGAATATTACACGTGTCTATTACGCTCGAATATTACATAGGAAAATAGTGCTAATCATGTGATAAAATAACATATAGACTTCTTGGATTCATATCAAATAAGTGCATTACTTGATTTTAATGATTTAAATAATGCAACATTTTGCTGGAGCCATTTTCATCCATTCACTGATTTCAAGGAGAACAAACTCTGCCCATCGTTCCGCCGGGGCTGAGTTGTAAAATAATATATAAATATTCGATTGTATATAAAACAAACTTTGATTCTAGTACCTGAAGTTCTACTGAAAGAGCAGTGTGATGCCAGGGAAGTTAAACGAAGTAATAATAAGACAAACTAACTAAGTCAAAACAACTCAGTGACAAAGAGACAGAGTATAAGCCATAGAGAAGGCGGTAGTTAATTAACACCTTTATTAACACCTTTGCAATACGGCTAATCTCATGTTTGTTTGTGTTCGTTGTTTAGTAGCTTTGCAGTCAAATAATGCTTATAACTCGAAAAATAAGTCATCAAAGTTGGAAATAACACCACATACACATATATTGGACCCACACGCACCCACAAACCAAATTTCACCCTTCTATTCCGCTTTTTAGACCTGTGTTCGTTTATGTTCGTTTGTGTTCGTTTGTGTTCGTTTGTGTTCGTTGTTTAGTAGGACCGTTAGTTTTACAATATCGCAGCGAATGAACAGTCTTCCGACAAAA
Organism: Siphonodentalium dalli; assembly: GCA_032622095.1. Lineage (NCBI taxonomy): Eukaryota > Metazoa > Mollusca > Scaphopoda > Gadilida > Siphonodentaliidae > Siphonodentalium > Siphonodentalium dalli. Next base: position 243,032,571 of record CP136061.1, on the reverse strand, counting down.
TTTGTTGTGCAATCTTCCTGGACATAGAGTCCCAAAAATAAGGTTTTAATCAAATTTATAAATCGGTATACTGATATTAAGGCTCCTTATATCAGTATACCGATTTATAAATTTGATTAAAACCTTATTTTTGGGACTTTATGTCCATTTGCATGTAACTGTGGTCTGTGCTTATTGTGTGCGGTCATGATTATCCTGGCCAAAATATATGTATGATACCGAATTAGTGTGACACTTATTTTGAATAGTTTGTGTGAAATATGATTTTGGATTAATATCCCTCTTTTATGAAATTCACAAAATGATAATGTTCATATAGTCGAATACCACCATATAATATAATAGTAATACATGTAGTGAAATTCAGGATGTGCATTACCTGCTGAATCATATGGGAGGCCAAATTCACATTTATTAATAATTGCGCTGAAGCGCAATCCAGCTTGATTCATATCAATTGCGCTGAAGCGCAATTCAATTGCGCTGAAGCGCAATTATTGTTACAAGCTTACACCCCTGAATAGATAGGTTATTCCATTATCATCAATTCATATGGGATATCCACCAATTGCTCTGAAGCGCAATTAAAAATTAATTGCGCTGAAGCGCAATTAATTTTTCACATACTACCCAAGCAATTCAATTGCGCTTCAGCGCAATTATTATTATTAAAGTTGGGTTGAATAGGTGCAGGGAGAAAATTAACTGGTATCGCATCGCAATTTGCTACCCAAATTTGGATAATAGCTATGCAATTTGGTATGAATTTTATATGATTTCAGAACAATGCTATCTAATTATGTCATTATGAGGTTATTTGCTAATCAAAATTTCAAAAGTAATTTGCTCCCTGAATAGGTGGGTTATTCCATTATCATAAATTCATATGCTATACCAACCAATTGCGCTTCAGACTGCTTCCTTGCCTCTTATCATGAGTATTATGAGTTAACTAAAGACAGTAAACAATCATGAGAGCACCCCTACCTTTTACATTAAGGGCTGAGAGGATAATATCAAATGATTAATGGGCTGAGTCATTTTATATTCGTTTAAAACCACATCAAGTCTTCAGTCACATACAGAAGGAATAGAGGCAAGGAGACTAAGTTTCCACTGCCGCACCACATAATAGCGTTCCCTTCAGGGCGACTCACAAAACATTTCCTTCTGTTTTAGTCGGTGTGACTCTCGATAGCATGACCTTATGTATTAGTCGGGGTAACTTGCGACGCCGGTACCTTCTGTTTTAGTCGGGGCAACTCATGATAGCATTATAATCTCTATGAATCGGGCCGACTCGTGATAGCATGCCTTTTGTATTAATCAGGGGTACTCACAATAGCATATTTCCTTCTGTTTTAGTCGGTGCTACTCGTGATAGCATTACATTCTCCATTAATCGTGAAGACTCGAAAAAGAATTAGCTTCTGTTTTAGTCGGGGCTACTCGTAATAGCATTATCTTCTGTTTTAGTTGGGCCGACTTGTGATAGCATTATCTTCTGTATTAGTCGGGGTGATTCACTTTTGGATTATCTTCTTTATTTGTTTGGGCTACTCTCGATAGGATTGATTAGTCAGTGTGATGGCGACTTGCAATAGCATTATGTTGTTTTAATCAGGGCGACTCGTGATAGCATTATCTTCTGTATTAGTCGGGGTAACTTGCGATACCGGTATATACTTTCTGTTTTAGTCAGGGTGACTCATGATGCCATTAACATCTGTATGAATCGGGGCGGCTCCTGATGCCAGTGATGGCATTGCCATTGCCTTATGTATTAGTGATCAGGGCAATTCACGATAGCATTTCCTTCTGTTTTATTCTTTATGTTCTCTATACATCGTGGAGACTCGCAATAGCATTACCTTCTGTATTAGTCTGGGTGACTTGCAATACCTGTACCTTCTGTTTTGTCCGGTACGAAAATTGCATTGGCTAAGCACTGTACATAATATTGGCATTATTATTTCCCGACGCAAATCTGAATACGCTGGTCGTGATGCTCGTCTGTTATATTTGAAGTTTCTATATGTGGTTGTTTGGGTAGCCTTTATTGTCGCGTTGGGCGACTTCGTTTTGCAAGAATACCGGCACAAATCGAAATTATTTTTCTGTGTGGGCGCTGGGTTTCCCCGGCGATAAAAATAATATCGGGAAAAAACAGTTGTTCTAAAAACTAGCACTGGAATATGGCGGAAGGTAATAGATATTTTTTGATCGGGGTTAATGTCGTGGCATTGTCTGAAAATCTTATCAAATGAATTTTGTTGCGTAAAACTTGTGTTTATCAGCCATAGGTGTAGTATTTTTCTCCATTCCTCACAGTGGATCGTGAGACTAATAACAGGCAGCGTCATACTTCTGCATTTCGGTTTCTGTTGTACGATGTAGGTTTTGGAAATTCCGGTAATGTTCGAAATAATTGACAGATTTCTTCAGTTCTGTTCACACAAAAATTACAGAAGGTAGCACTGACAATACAGACGTACCAGCAAACAAGATTTTTTCCATGTAAATCGGATGATAGACTATTACTAGTAAGTTTGGGCAATAGCATACAGAGAAATAATATGTCAGGTGCCATTTTCAATTAAATGTCAGGCCCCACTCATCTGGTACCTGACATTTTGTCCTGCACTCAAATAAAAATTGGATAGCATTATATTCTGTATACTTCAGGGTGACTAGCGACTTCTGTTTTAGTCAGATAGACTCACAATATAATTATCTTCTGTTTCAGTCAGGGTGACTTGCAATAGCATTAGCTTCTGTATTAGTTGGGGCGACTCGCAATACCTGTACCTTCTGTTTTAGTTGGGAAAATAATTGCGCTGAAGCGCAATTGAATTGCGCTGAAGCGCAATTATTTTTCTATTGGATTTATTCATACCGTTACCTTCTGTTTTAGTTGGGAAAATAATTGCGCTGAAGCGCAATTGAATTGCGCTGAAGCGCAATTGAATTGCACTGAAGCGCAATTTGGCATGACCTGTGTTGCCATTTAATTGTTGGCAAATGTGACCCTCTTACTCATTGGTCGATATTTTAATGTGGAAAATAAATAATAATTGAACATTTCCAAATTGATATTCTTTATAGATTGTCACACTTTGCTTCCAATTACTAGTAGTGGCGAAACTAGGTCATTCAAATGTTCGCCGCAAAGGATTTCAATCACCTCAAAGTATAAAAAAGGTTTATATTGACATTCCGCTGCATTGAACAGGGCAAGGAAGTTATCTATCACCGCTGGATTAGGACACCGATGTAATCCTGTGGCAGCATTTTCTGCGATATTGCCCACATCGCACATCGTGTAGAAGCATTCATTGCCTCCAGTGTATTCTAATTCGACAAATCACGCGTAACGCTCAGAATGCCACGCCTCAAAATTCCTCGCTATTTCGATGCATCGCTTTTTATTGGGAGAATGCGATGCAAAAACAATTTATATATATAGAGTCAGAGATCCAAACTTTTCCACTCAAAACTTCCCATCTTGGCAGATCTGGGGACTGTGTTAGCTATGGAATTATAGTCTACTTTTAATATATGGCCATGCATTTTGGTCAATTTAGTTAGGTCTTGTAATTTACTTCAATGAATATGCTGAGGTGAACACCAATGAGAATATACATACTAAAATTTATTAAGTGGTTCATCTAGTTTTTGCATCGCGATGTGCATCGCATCGTGATAGTAAAATCACGATTCACATCGCATCATTAAGGTCTGAATCTTTGCAGCCCTACCGCAAACGCCATGCGGAAGGGCCATCAAGCAAATCGACCGTAACACTCCATAGAAAACACGTCTGAACTACGCTCAAATGTAAATATTTACCTCTCGATTCAGGACGCAAGTATCGGCGATAAACTTAACAAAAACGATTTCGCCACTGAGAGTCACTGCATTTAATTAATATATAAGAATGACGATGTGTGTTGTCAATTTGGATATGATATTTATAAAAATAACTACTTTGAGCAAGATTGTTCTCCATTCTCCATTTCTATTTGATCACCATACCGGAGTGTTGCACATCACTTTAAGACAAACAGTGTCTTCATTATTTCACAGATTTGATAACTGGAAGTATAAATATCACTTTATCTGACACCTCTCTTTTACACACACAGGTATTACACAGATATGCTCCAGATTCACTCTCGATGAAGCAACTACATGTACCCCACATTCCTGCTTGGCACTTTGTGCCTCAGTGTTGTGCCCCCAACATCAATAATCAAACGCGTCTTTTCAAAATGCTTGACACTTGATGAGATGGGTAATTGAATGAAACCATGATTTAGCATAATTTGTTTGATAATATGTCAAAGAAAAACAAGATAGTGTTTATGTATGCTTGTAATGAAGTCTCTTTTTGTCTTTGTTAGTTTGCATTCAGTAGGGAGAATTGTTTTTAATTATTAACGAACAAATTTACTTTTTCGTCATTTCATTACTATTAGAACCAGAATATATGATGAAACCATGGGGTGATTAGACTGCATACTATTTTCAATAAAATGCACAGGTCTTGAATTTGCTTAACCCTTTGAGTGCCAGGGGCCGATATTATCGGCCCTAAACCTACACAATAAGTCTGTTAAAGAATATAATAAAATATATTAAAATTGTAAAAAAAATTATAAAAAAAAATTGTTAAGCCAATGCATTCTCTTATATATGCGAGGCGACCTATGGTCGACTCGCATATATAAGAGAATGCATTGGCACAGGGTATATGGGTTGATACAAAAATCGGACCTGGCACTCAAAGGGTTAAAATATTCAATTTGGACATACCGGTAATAGAAATGGAAAAAGTGGTTGTCTGTGAATTTGAGTCCTGCTATATATCAAGCAATACCCGGTACCGAGGACAAATAAAACATAGGAAATGGGTGATGTATTGTGTATTTAAGGCTGTGTAAATGAATGAAATGAATTATTTTTAACATGATTTGGACCACCATATCGAATTGAACTGAAATAAAATAATGCCCCAACGAAATACGGTATTAGAGCTTGGTAATTAGTAGGCCTACTGTAGTGCACTAAGTAAATGACTCATTGAAACAGGGTCTCCCCAGTTAAACCACATTTTAGTTAGATTTTTAATGCGGTTATAAACAACCAGGCAACCTGAGGAATGTGTACAGTAATGCTCTAAATAATCGACTCCTTAACCACAGCAGAATTATGGGTAACTTTTCAGGATTTAGTCGTAAACATGGCTTGTTGCCATTCATCGGAAAGCTCTCACCGAGAACTTTCCGATGAATGGCAACAAGCCATGTTTACGACTAAATCCTGAAAAGTTACCCATAATTCTGCTGTGGTTAAGGAGTCGATTATTTAGAGCATTACTGTAGTTAAAATGCATGTAATCCTCAACTGGTATGAAATGTTAACTTCCAGTACAATTTCGGCTCCAGAAAATATTATATATGTCATAGAAATGATATTTGTTAGAATTTTCAAACTAATACCTCAAACATTCAACCCCCCCCCCCCCCCCCATGGTTGGAAATTCCAATTGATTGCCATTTCAGTCAAAACATCTGATTGAAATTAGGTATATATTCTGATTCTGGTCTGCAACTTTTTTTTATCTCCAGCATTATCATATCATATATTTCATGGAACGAGTCTGACTGACTAGGTCAGCATTGGTGTTACATTTTCTTCATATTTTTATGGTGTGCTTACCGGTATGTATAATAGCAATGTTTGCCAACATTTGCCTTATATTTTTAGATTCTCTCCATGGGTGTCGGGATCACTTGAAAGGAATGTGACGTTCCACATTAGTCTGTGTAACGATACGCATACTGCTGTATCAGGGTGTCCTGAAAAATCAGCCATATGTATGCATGATGACACAAACGGAACATACCACTCGCTGGGGGATGTGGCAGCAACATTAAGTTCAACAGAGGATACCACTAACCACCACCTACTGCTAGAGTACACAGGGGAATCATGCAAAGAATTACCTTCACAGAAAATGAAGACGTATATCTACCTCAAGTGTGGTAAAAAACTTGTAAGTTGGACAGTACATTCCTGCATATAGTGCGTCTGTCATCTGTCAGAATGAGGTCCCCAGAAGATGAACTTAATGATGCTACCCTACACAGAGGACTAGCATCACCAAATTCCCCCTCTGGGAACCTCATTCTGCTTAGGCCTCAACTGCTGGGGGAGACCTGGGATCTGATTGAAGTTCCCCAGTTGATGTTGGTGATGTTCACCCATCAGTCGCCTTGATAAAGCATTATTCTTCTGCAAATTAGGGGATATAGAAACTTCCCAGAAGGGAAAAAGTTAACAATATTAATTTGAAACTATAGATACTTCCCAGAAGATGAGGCCTAAGCAGAATGAGGTCCCCAGAGGGTGAATTTATTGATGCTAGCCCACTGTTCGGGATAGCATAACTATATTCACCCTCTGTGGACCTCATTTTGCAAATGACAGACACATTATTTTCAGGCTTGTGGACAGTACATCAGGCCTGACAGTGCTACAGTGCTAATCATATTTATTAACCCTTTACCCAACAGAACGGCCCTGTGCCAATGCATTCTCTTATATATGCGAGTCGACCATAGGTCGCCTCGCATATATAAGAGAATGCATTGGCTTAACACATTAAAAATTATAAAATTGTTAAAGAATGTAAGAAAAAATGGTAAAAAGTGTTAAAAAAAGATTTTTTTTAGGCCAATGCATTCTCTTATATATGCGAGGCGACCTATGGTCGACTCGCATATATAAGAGAATGCATTGGCACAGGGCATAACTGTAACTATCACAATGTTGTCAAGGAGCCGGTTCCAATGATATCCATATTTGTATGGTTCTATTGAGACAGACCGAAGATATTTTAGGCTGTTGAAGCTTTATTTGGCCGGTTTGTTGGGAAAAGGGTTAATGAGCCGAAAATAGGAATAAAAATTGGCTGATAATAGCACATCGGATAATAATTGTAAGTCACTCTTGAATATTGATCAGCATTGGCTGATTGTCAAAAAATAAATCAGTTCAAACTTCTATGTACAATTTTCAGCCTGTGAATCCAGATACAGAATCTTGAGATACATGTATCGTATCAGGTCATATAATATACCTTTGTTGCATAGTTTCGAGGTTGACATGTGGATTTATCAACCAGAGGATTTTAATATTCTCCGAGGCTGCAGGCCGATGTATATATAAACTTCAAAGGTTTGATAAATCCTCATGTCAACCTTGAAATCATGGAACAGGTGTTTTACTAGATGTATTCTTTACCTGGTAGCCCATTAGAGTACTACTGTAGGTGCTGAAGAGACAAATATGTTTAAAAAACAACTAATTTAATGAGTTCAACAAACAACTAATTTAATGAAACTCTCTTCCGCAAATCAATGCCAAATGAGTTATGTACATGTATAAACAATTTTGATTGGCTGCAAACGCTACATGTAATGTGATTGGACAGCAACCTTTCACGCGTGACCTAACAAATATTTTGTTATTAACCCCGCGGCAGGTTAATATCATGATTTATCAACTCACCATGCCAATCAATTACTATAGGGTTTGCGGGAGAAAATGAATGATCATAGAGTAATATTGTTTATCCCGATATGCCCAAATGCTATTTGAACTGCGACCATGTGCAGCCTCTACTGTGTACTCTTAGTTGCCTAATAATAGTGATCGGTGAAATTTTTAAGTAGAAATCAATACTAATAATAGTGATGATGGCAATTTCAATCTGTTTTTTACCAATAGTGATGTATGGAAATTTTATCCAACACTAGTATTTGGCACCTCACCTCAGTGTGCAGCAGGCTTAGAACAATATTTAAACTGAAATTTGAAACAATTGTGAAAAAATTATTTCCCTACCAACTGGTATTTAGTACCTACCATACTGAAACAAGGCTCCATAGCAGATTATTTTTATCAATGTCTCAGCGTATTCATGTCAGGTATCTAGTTTATGTATATGGAGACTCGGACTTGGTATGAGTGTTCATTGCCCCATATTTGCATAATAGGCTCCTAAAATATTTTCAATTGAGACATTTCGTTCATTAAATTCAAATTCAACTGATCCCCCTTTTCGCAATAAATTTCATAGGTTGGTTGTGTAATAATAAACATATTATTACTTCAGTGAAGTGATCTGATTCTCCACATCACGTCTCGTTGAGAAGATGATATCTGGATCAGCCTCGCAGCCTGCGGAAGCTCATCTAATCCGGGATCTCACCTTCTCAACTTGGCGTGATATGGAGACAGATCACTGCACTGTAGTGATAATCTCTATGTATCACCTCAGAATTTACACTTGTTACATATAAAGTTGAGTTGAAATTTCCATATCTGAAGCTGAGAATACATGTACTCATAAAAACAATTGGCATCTCTGCCGATTTCCATGATACTTTACACTGTATACACCTCCTGTCAGTAAGCCCGGGGGCTAGTGCATGTTTTGGCTCAAAAAGTGGGTACATGTACTGGGCTTACTCACGAGGAACCCCCCCCCCCCTGTATGCTGCTTCAAATGTTTTTGCGAGATTTATGTTCTAAATATAGCTCTTAAAACTGTCCTGAGAATGTGATAAGAAATTCTAAATGAAATTGATATTAATCAATAAATGCTTTTCCGGACAAGTGTCCTCCACGCATGTCTATTATTTTATACCCTGGAATACAGTAAAGCCCTAAATAATGGACCCCTTAACCACAGCAGAATTATGGGTAACTTTTCAGGATTTAGTCGGAAATATGGCTTGTTGCCATTCATCGGAAAGCTCTCAGTGAGAGCTTTCCGATGAATGGCAACAAGCCATATTTCTGACTAAATCCTGAAAATTTACCCATATTAATTCTGCTGAAATTAAAGAGTCGATTATTAAGGGCATTAATCACTGCATTAATGTATATAAAACTTGCTAGGAAGAGATACACTATCTTTAAACGTATTGTTAACTATATTTTTTCCAGGGATTCCCTGAATACATAGATTACCACGGCTGTGGTACCTACTTCGAGTGGTTCACTCCTGCATTATGCACAGACCTTCCCACTACAGACAAGGAAGTCCCATGCTATATATATGATGGGAAAAATCTCATAGATTTATCTCCCCTAACAAAGATCACTGGAGGTTACCTAGTGCAAGAAGTTACTGATAATAATCGTCAGATCTACATTAATGTCTGCCGCAAGATCACATCAGGTAAATGTGGTAATTGTCTCTTGCCACATGTAAAGTAATGCCCAAAGTATTATGGGAAATTTTTCATGGCTTGTTGCCATTCATTGGAAAGCTCTCACCGAGAGCTTTCCGATGAATGGCAGCAAGCCATATTTCCGACTAAATCCTGAGAAATTTCCCATAATTCTGCTGTGTTTTAGGGGTTGATTATTTAGGACATTACTGTACCTGTGTTTCTTCTTCCTTTATTTCTTTCTTGACAAATTATTTTATTAATTCAGGTGGAAAATTCCACCCTGCACATTGCTTATTTGGGTCTGCACGTTTATTTATTACTCAGTAAACTATTCTGTCTCAAAAGTGAATCGTCATATTCATCAACAAACTATAATGTTTTACCACTGCAAAACATTGCTTGTCTTCAAATTTTGGGAAACACTTTGACAATTAAATACAGTAATGCTCTAATTAATCGACTCCTTAACCAGAGCAGAATTATGGGTAACTTTTCAGGATTTAGTCGGAAATATGGCTTGCTGCCATTCATCAGAAAGCTCTCGGTGAGAGCTTTCCGATGAATGGCAACAAGCCATATTTCCGACTAAATCCTGAAAAGTTACCCATAATTCTGCTCTGGTTAAGGAGTCGATTAATTAGAGCATTACTGTACATGTACATCACTTGCTTGAGGGGAATTCCCATAATGATAATAACAGGGTGAGCAAGATGTATTTGAACTGTAGTAGGGAGAGGAGATACAAAGATTATATTGTGTCGTTGGAATGGACCTCACCCATCAACTAAATAACCAAGACTTCTCAAGGTTTATGGAAACTTTATTCAGATAAATCTCCGAACAACAAGATCTTTCACTACTTGATGTACCAGTAGACATTAACCCTTTACCCAACAAACCGGCCAAAACCGGCCAAATAAAGCTTCAACAGCCTAAAATATCTTCGGTCTGTCTCAATAGAACCATACAAATATGGATATCATTGGAACCGGCTCCTTGACCACATTGTGATAGTTACAGTTAGCCCTGTGCCAATGCATTCTCTTATATATGCGAGTCGACCATAGGTCGCCTCGCATATATAAGAGAATGCATTGGCCTAAAAAAAATCTTTTTTTAACACTTTTTACCATTTTTTCTTACATTCTTTAACAATTTTATAATTTTTAATGTGTTAAGACAATGCATTCTCTTATATATGCGAGGCGACCTATGGTCGACTCGCATATATAAGAGAATGCATTGGCACATGGCCCTTCTGTTGGGTAAAGGGTTAAGTGGCTACTGGTTTTTCATTTCACTGTTTTATAATTTTATAATCTTGCTAGAAATTCCTCCCTGCACTATTATTTGGGTCTGCACGTTGATTAACTTCCATTGAAAATTCACCCCTCCTCCCTGCACTATTATTTGGGTCTGCAATTGTATTTGGAGCCCGAGAGTAGACTTTGAATAGATTTTAATTCCATCAATATTTTTTAATATTTATTTAATATTTAATAGCATGTTGAAAGTATTTGATTCATGTTCCCACTAACATACTACTCTACTACAAATGTTTTTTTTATATTTATATTAAAGTGATCCAATATAGTCATCCTTAAAGGGGTACTATACACTAAATCCAGCCATTTATGGGACCATTTCCTTTTAAAACTCAACAGATTATATGCAACAAATTAAAGAATTTGAGCCATGGATTTTGCAAAATACACTCACATGCTCTATGAACGATGCAAACATCATGTTAATTATAATGAAAATGAGTTTATGACTCGAGTCATAAATTCATTTTCATTATAATTACAATGTTGTTCGTATCGTTCATGGAGCACATGAGTAAAAAAAAGCCATGTTCGTCAAGGTGGCATGGAGCCAAGTAGCGTTATTATTGTAGTATATGAGTTTATATCAATCATTTACAGATCAGTCAACACAGAACTGTGCTAATGGAACTGCTGCCTGTAGCATCATAAGTGGAGCAGGCATTGATCTTGGACAACCTGTGCAAGGCCTCCAAAAAGTAGCGGGGAGTGCTGATCTGGTGATAGAATATACAACCGACACTATGATAGCGGGCCTCACACCAAGAACAAAAATCATATTCAAATGTCCCAGCAAGAGAGGAACTGTTAGTATAAACATAGCCTGACTGATTAACCCTTCCATGACTGGAGCTGCCTGAAATTTTGTGAAAACCCTGTGCCCAGGGATGGATCCAGGGACCTTTTGATACCGGTAACCGGTTTGGGCGCCCAAACTTCCGGGCGCCCAAACTCTATACGACTATATTTTTTTTTACAGAATAAAACAAAAAACGAACATACAAAATCATAAAATACACTACTCAACTATCTATTTTAATGGATAAATAAGTGAATCTTTCTTTTGGTAGTTATTTTAATTAAAATTGCTGTCAGACTGCGCTAAATTTTCAATTAAACTAATCGTTTTAGCGGTTAATTGTGTTGCCAATTTTCGAGGCATTGTAAGGGAGGTCACTCGGGATCCCGGTATCGTTAAAAAGTGGAACACTAAAGCGTAAAGCGAACCGAAACGGATCAGATCGCCGCGTGTGTAGTCATTTTTCTGCGATATGGTTGTGATTGAAATATCCGTTCAAATAGAACCCACAAATTGAATGTGTTTGTTTTGCCACTTACATACGTTTATTGAGGTTAGCCATTTCGGAGAATATAGACTAAGAGAAGAAGTGAACCAAATCAATTATACGTTTTATACCGTTATCTATCTTTGTTTACTTCAAGATTAGAATGGCGGTCATTTTGAAATTAATAAAGATAAATTACTAATTGGAGAAACCGTTTTTACAACAAAATGCTTTACTACTTACCATATGGGTACGTTTACTAATGATATTAAATGTTAATGGTTATTCATCCTTCAGATTATTTTTTATAACTAAGACTCAATCTGATTGACAATTCCCCAATCATTTGTTGCAGTCATATGTATGATGTGCCTTTTATGAAAGTTTCATTATTTCAGGGTTCCTATTGAACCAATTAATTAAATGATATCAGACCATAAACTTTGAACATTTCCAATCCCAATCATAACATAAACAAATTCACAAAGTTACTCTTGAGCAACTAATCAAATTTACCTCTCAGTAAAATAAAAAATGTTGACTCAGAGAGGCCCAGATTCGCTGTCAATACATTGGATTTTCAAAAAATTTCCGGGGGAGAGCCCCCATACCCCCCTCTAACGTAAGGGGGACACCCCCTCCCGTACCCGGCTACGGCCCGAGGGATATGCCTTCGGCATATCATGGCCTGAAAACAGGTGTCCCCAAAATATCCCTGGATCCATCCCTGCCTGTGCCCCAATGCATTTTCTTTATAAATTCTATCTATATCTATATTTGCGACTGTCTGTCTGTATGTCTGTCTGTGTTCTATAGAAATTCACATGGGACCACCTAGATGGCACAAAAGGGGTCTAATAGGGGTAACTTTTTACGAGAAAGATAATGGCGTTGTTGTCAGGGGCAGAAAAAAAATTTGTCGCCGATTGCCATCAAACTTATATATAATCATCCCCATAATATGAGAAATCTAATGGTGTGGTTTAAATATGTCAAAAGTCGCGCCGTTTGCGTCAGGGATCAAAATAATTTTAGCGCCGAATTCCACCAAATTGATGCACATTCTTCTGAGATCTACTCCATGATACAAGGAATCTTATTGTGTGATTTAAAGACGCCAAATTGGTGTCGTTGGGATGAGGTGTCTAATGGCGTGGCTTAAAGCCGTCAAAAGTGGCGTCATTCGAGTCAGGGGTGCACTGAAAGGGAGAGGGGCACCAAAATTGATACACAATATTTTTAGCGCCAATTTCCACCAAATTGATACACATTCTCATCCATGATATGAGGAATCTAATTGTGTGATTTTAAAGAAGTCATATTGGCGCTGCTTTGGTGAGAGATGGGGGTGGGGTGGGCACTAAATTTGATAAAAAAAAATTTAGTCGCGGATTAGCACCAAACGATGTCAAAAGTGGGGCCATTCGAGTCAGGGGTGCCTAGAGGGTGAGAGGGACACAAACATTGATAAACAATATGTTTAGCGCCGATTTCCACCTGATTTATAAATATTCTTCTCCGTGATACGAATAATCTAATCTAATCTGTAGTTTAAATGTGCCAAATTGGTGCTTTTTGGGTGAGAGATATGCAATGGTGGCCCTAAATTTGATACGAATTGTATATAAATTCATCTCTATAATGAGTCTAAGTGTGTGGTATAATGATGTCAAAAGTGGCGCCGCTTCAGTCTGAAATAGGGACGGGAGGGTCACCAAAAACTTATAGAAATATGTTTAGTGTTAATTACCATCAAACTCATACACGTTCTTCTCAAATGATACAATGAATCAAATATTTGCGAATATCTGTCTGCGTTCTATACATAACTTTAAGGGTACAATCGAGATGGCACCAAGGCGGCCTAACAGGGGTAACGTTTTAAGGAAGATAATGGTGAGGGTTAAAATTTTATAAAGTGACGTTGTTGGTGTCAGGGGAGGGGCTATTTTAGCGCAGATTTCGACCAAATTGATATATTATTCTTCTCCGTGATACGAGGAATATAAACGTGTGATTTAAAGACGCGAAATTGGTGCCGTTTGGGTGAGAGATGGGGGGGGGGTAATAACTATGAAAAGAATTTTTTTAGTTGCCGATTACCACCAAACTTATATATAATCATCTCCATTATATAATGCATGCATGAGTCTAATAGAAGTGGTTTAAATATGACAAAAGTGGCGCGGTTCAAGTCCTGCATGAGGGGAGTTGCACCAAAGTTGATACAAATATATTTAGCACTAATTCCACCAAATACATGCACGTTCTTCTCTAATGATATGATGAATTAAATCACATTTGGGGTCGTTTGGGTCATGGATGGCGAGAGGAGATTTATTAGCATTTATAAGATTGTTCAATTCGCCAATATCCAACAAAGTTATATATAGTCATCTCCCAGGCCATCACCATGTCGTTCCAAGGAGTTTTTGGCATTCCAATTTCACAATCTCGACAAATGGTGACCGAATTAAGTCACTTGAACAATTATATCTCAACTGTCATATTTATATGGGGATGGAAATCAGGGCATTCCTATAATGATCTAGCAACACAGATACATAGCAGATAGCATTAAAAGTATATTTATATCAATCTATTTAAGAGATACATACATTCATTCAAACTGAGGGACCTTGAATAATCAGAGGATTGTATATTAGAATGGCTCATGTATATATTATAACACGATTGAGTCTGTCCCATTCAATATAGTTTCCACAAAAAAAGTTACAATTGCCAAGAGATATGGAAATGTAGAGCAGGTCTGTTCAAAAATAGTGGTCACAGTGTGCAGTAAAATATGGTTACTTCTGAGATAAAGGAAAACGCAGTCCGTATCACATGACTTTTCAGGATCCTCCAATCGTGACATCTGACAAGGGTATATCTGCCCGATACAGAGGATTTCTTTCATTTTTTTAGAACAGACTCATCGCCTAACATAAACAACTCAAAATCTTGCTGTGTCTGGCACATATATAGTATATAGCACCAGAACAGAGGAGCACCTGGACATATCTTTAAAACATCTGTATCTTCATGAAGATATGATAAACTAGATTAATTGATTGATACATCTCAATGTAAAACACAATTGTCGTCTTTTATTTTTTCGAACTAATGCTAATCATGTTTCATGCTATAAAGTCTGAAGTATACGCAGTTGTAAATAAATAAATACATCTTTATTGGTGGGACGGATTAAACGCGATAAACAAAATGATAATCGCTCCGACCTGACAAGGTGAGCCACTACTTATATTCCATGTGTAAGAATCATGTTTTGTGATGCCATTTGGATATACAATTTATGAGAATACGTGTAACACTTTGAGAGTAAGAGTATTCTCTATTCCCACCAAATATCCACAGAGGGGTTCATATCACTTTAACCTGGGCAACGCCATGGCTTTGGTCGATCCATTAATTTTTGTTTTTCAAGGATAACCCGAGAAAAATATTCCCCGTCCCGAGTTGACCATACATAACAAATTTCACGTCGATGTCACCGCTGACGACCGAGATATCGCCCAAGGTCATTTGTGGGTACCCGTTTCAAGGTCAAGGTCACCTCAGGTGGACAAACTGACCCGACGAAAATCTCCCCCGTCCCTTGGAAGCCCTAAGTAGGAAATTTCGTCTCGATATCCCCAGTTTCCGAGACGGTCTATTGAGCCGTATTTATACTCGTGTATATAAACGCTCTTTAACAACGACACCACAGATACGAACGCTCCTTAATCATTAACCCATCAATTCCAACGACGGTGGCAGGGCGAAGGGTGAAGGAATGCTCGGACGTTCTCAGAAGCGGTGCGATGGCACTTCTCGTGGCTTTTTACCCTTAGATAGCAAGTTTGGGCTCAATCGGTCGAGCTGTTTTAGAGTCTATAAAGGATACATATACGGAAGTCTCAAAATATATGGTAGATAATATATATATCTATATGAGTCTCCCATAGGGAACCTCGCATATATAAGAGAATACATTGGCCTAACAATATTTACCTTGACCTTGTATGCCAGTACATTCTCTTATATATGCGAGGCTCCCTATGAGAGATTCACATATATAAGAGAATGCACTGGCACATGATCTTTAATGTTGCACCAGCGCAGCTCCCGTCATGAAAGGGTTAACTATTAACTCTCTTGCAGGTTATATAACAAAAATTATATGAAACTGATAGTGGGCCTCAAACCAAGAATGAAAATCATATTCCGATGTCCTAAGAGAGGAGTTGTTCATGTAACAAATAACCAAACTTATTAATTAAGTATTATAAAGACTTAAAGAAAATTATTTCTGTTTCTGCTAACCGGACTGACTTATGTCTGAACCCGGACACAAATTTTGTCTCACTGTGAAAATAATTTGTTCTCAATTGTTTTTGCAAAACCCTGACCTTAATTTAAAGGGGTACTGTACTAAATCCGACCATTTTTGGGACCATCTCCTTTTATACTCAACAGAATATATGCAACAAATTAATGAATTTGAGCCATGGGATGATTGCAAAATACACTCATTTACTGTATGAACAATACAGACAACAAGGTAATTATAACGATAATGAATTTATGGCTCCACCCATAAATTCATTTTCATTATAATTACCATGTTGTGTGCATCATTCATAGAGCACATGAGTGTATTTTGCACTAATCTATGGCTAAAATTCATTCATTTGTTGCGTATATTCTGTTCAGTATACTATTTACTATGTGGCGATTGAGTAATATAAAATCCCTGTGAGATAACTGCTGTTCCCATTTTTCATGGGGTGTTATGATCGGAAGACGGAAACCGGTGGCCGGTGCTACAAACCAATGTTGCTACTAAATTCGTATCAATCCAGCTAATTAATACCGGGGTCTTGGCTGAGTAATGGCTTGGGTTTCATTGTCTATATGTTTCTCGTTTAGCATTGTATTATGACACATTCACCATACCATATCCAGACCATTGGTATAATTATTGTATTCAATTAAACTGACATGACACAATTTGAAAGAACATCAAATTATTGAAAGCACGGCTGTTTATGCTGTTATCATTGATCGGCCATCACTCAACGATGTTTATTTATTAGCGACATTGTCAATTTCATAACTGGTGTTTCTATGAGTAATTCTACTAAATAGCACAGCTTTTGCATTAACTTTTAACACTGTCCTTGTCATTGTTTGTATATTGTATTGTATCATTGTTCCCTTAAAACATAATAGAATCTCAATTTAATGATATATTTACATTATGAATATGATAGCAAGTTTAAAAGAACCCAGAACAAATATTATATTCCGATGTCCAAATAGTACGCCTGATAAATTTGTTAATTATTTACTTAATTATTAACTCACTCACAGGGTACATATACTTATATATGTTTTATTACATACCCATTGTTTCATTCTCTCTAAAAGCATTGGCTTCCAACTTTGTGGTAATTTTCCACAGAAACCCCAAGAGTAATCATGCCAAAACAACTACTCAGAAAACAGCGTCATTGTTATAAATGAATTGTATTACACTCCATGACTATTATTGGCGCAATCATTGCTGCAATGTTAATGCCCAATAATAACCGGGCAATAATGTGTCCTGAATAAGGTAGTAATTATTTACATTTGTACATTGTTCAACCATTGTTTTCACTGAATTGGTACAGACGATGTGGTTGGAATTTTTGATAATCTTTGTTTTTTACTACATTCTTCCAATGGGGATAGCCTTTGGATAGTACACTGATTGATTTTATTCAATGAAACAAGCCTTGAAATAGTGTGTCTGTCATTTGCAGAATGAGGTTCCCAGAGGGTGAATTTGGTGATGCTAGCCTGCTATGCGGGGTAGCATCACTAAATTCACCCTCTGGGGACCTCATTCTGCAAATGACAGACACCCTATTTCAAGGCTTGCAATGAAATAAGTCCACAATATGTCATTAAAGGATTACTGTACTCAAATGTTGTTGCTGGTTTCTATAGTCTCCGCTTCGACGAATCAGGTGATCAGATTTCCATTATTTGATAGTCAGATGAGTACGAAAATGTTACGGATGGCAGATTGGCCAGAATGTGAAAACTGAACTATATCGTCATCGAGTAAATTTTGTACAGTTTTCAAGCAAATGTATCAATAAATGTCACATTACTTGCATACTAGTCCCATCTACTCATTTAAGTTATTGTATAGTCACTAGTCAGTGAGTGGCTTGAGTTTATGCGCCGTATCAACATATTTTTTTACACGATCATGTGTGCCACGTGTTGCCAAATCCAATGTCCGTCAATTAATTTGATTACGTCTTGTCATGGACATTCATAATTTAATTTAATTAAATTTATATCAGATTATTAACTTTGATTTTAAGATAACCTGTCAACCTGAACGTTTACAGAATACATCTTCGACTCAAATTACTTATTTCTCTGTATATTATTGATATTAGATTATTGCTATAACCCGAAATTTATTGAAATTGGCGTACAGTACCCCTTTAAAGCATATCATTTTGCTACTGAAATTTTGTTATAAAATAATTTTTGGGGTCCTGGAGAAATTTTTTTCTTAAAAATATATAGCTACATGTATGGTGCAAGAACTGTAATTGATATAACATTCTTAAAATTTGTTAATAAATGCTGGAGTGTGTGCATTTCTTTTGTGAGTTAAACCGTAAGACGAGTCCATTTTGTAGTTTATTCCGATTTTGTACTTTTGGTTTCGCGCATATCCGGTGGAATTCTGAGAATTTTTACTTTGTTTATACGAAGTGTCTGCTTCTTTCTCTTCAATAAATGGTGGTATCTCCCACTCACAGCAGCTCTATTACAATTACCAACAGGACGTTCATTACAATTTTATTTAGGTCTATATATTTATAAAATAAACATCAATAGAAACTCATAATAACTATGTAATCTTCATAATAAAAATGATTTTTGGAACATGAACATATTAGGGCATACCTCCCGCAAAAATCTACCGGATTGACATTTTCAAAACTTAACAGGTCAGGTGTCCCCTAAACAGTAAACAGGGAGCAAATTAACTGGTATCGCATCGCAATTTGCTACCCAAATTTGGATAATAGCTACCGTATGCAATTTGGTATGAATTTTATATGATTTTAGAACAATGCTATCTAATCATGTCAATGTGAAGTTATTTGCTAATTAAAATTTCAAAAGTAATTTGCTCCCTGCCTCTAAACATCAAATCTATATGAAGTACATGTATATAAATATCAATATCAAACAAAATGGTCTCTTCCTTATAGCACTTCTTATTTCAGACATTTTATTTACACTAGAACCTGAATACATCTTTATACCTGTTACTATATATACAGTAATGCCCTAAATAATCAACTCCTGAACCACAGCAGAATTATGGGTAATTTTTCAGGATTTAGTCGGAAATATGGCTTGTTGCCATTCATCGGAAAGCTCTCACTGAGAGCTATCCGATGAATGGCAACAAGCCATACTTGGTGTTGAAAGACATATTCAGGTCAACTAAACATACTAGTCCTCGGCCCATGAATTCATGTTTGCATGAAACGACCTCTTCACAAAGCGCAATTAAAACAGATGATATCCGAGCCATTTACAGTTTCATGTCTAATTTTGGTGGGTTTTATTTCAGAGCAAGCAGCCATTTTTGGTGTCTGATTTTGCATCGGTGTATGAGATAGAGTGGACAACAGAGTACGCCTGTTCTCAGTCCTTCCTCACATTGACTGATTCATGTCGGTTCTCTCAGGAACAGCATGACATCGACATTGACCTATCACCACTTACATACACTAAAGGTCAGTTATAACTATCAATATATATTTACACACTAAGTGTTGTCATCACTAAATCCAGCATTCTGATTGGTCGGCGCCCACGTGGCTAGTTGCAGTTATTTCTCGGTGAATGCGCAACGCCTCATGACACCAAGCTAATAACACCATCGATACGTCATTAGGTTTGGAAAGACGAACGCGTAATGTTTTGGGCGCATTTGGACTCGCGCAGGACTGACTTAATACATCATCGGGTTTCAATATGAAGAGAAATTGTTCCTATTAACTTTTGCCAAGGGTGCTATTGGGTATTTTGGGCTGATCTTGTCACGATACACTTTTCGATTTAAATAAATTTACAAAAGTGGCTTTTTCGCTAAATGTATATAAATATAAGGATTAACTGTCATGTGGACTATTTTTATGGAGATGTAACGGTGAGGTAAGTGGTCATAACTTGTATGTAAAACCCTTCGGGTTTTACAAAAGTTATGTCCACTTAACTCACCGTTACATCTCCATAAAAACAGTCCACATGACAGTTAATCCTTATATCACTTCTCACAGTTTTTCAATGTCATTTATGTCTGACATTTCAGCTCTTACTTAAGAAATTAATGTGGTGGGTTTGTGTGTTATTGGGGGGGGTTACGGTACTGTGGTTGGGGGGCACATTGTGTGAACTGCGAAGCAGTTTTCACTAAATGTGCCCCCAATGACCACAGTGCCGTACCTCCCAATAACACATACATCCACTTCTTTTATTTCTTATATTTGTATAGCTTTTTGATGATTTATTCCCATAAAAAAGCTGAGAGTATTGTTTTTTTTTTCACAAAATCTGCCAAGAATTTGAGACTAGCCCACATAGCCCATTATGTCAGCCCAATGTAAGATTTCTAGGCAACATAATATGATCGATATAACTAACTGGCTTCAGATGCAATTAAGCTGAACTTTGAAAAGCATGCCCAGTTATTCGACTGACCACTTTTAGTGATTAGGTCAACAATTTGTGATGTTGGTCTGTGTTATTGGGGTATGAAACCGGTGACCCAATTGGCAGTTGACCAATTGCCAAACAGGATTTGGTGTAACATAGACGGGCTATGTAAATACATGTACATACAATTAAAGACAGTTAATATACTCCCCGTAATGAAGTTATGGGGGTATACTGGAATCAGCTTGTCCATCTTTTAACCCTTTGAGTGCCAGGGGCCGATCTCATCGGCCCTAAACCTACAAAATAAGTCTGTTATAGAAAATAAGAATAAATTATTAAAATTGTAAAAAAAAAAAAATTGTTAGGCCAATGCATTCTCTTATATATGCGAGGCGTCCTATGGTCGACTCGCATATATAAGAGAATGCATTGGCACAGGGTATATGGGTTGATACAAAAATCTACCTGGCACTCAAAAGGGTTAAACTTAGCACAGATATTTAGTACGATGGGAACCTGTGTACCTGTGATTATGAGGTCCTTCCAACTTTTTTTAGGTGAGCCATTCACCTTTTTTTAGGTGAGCTATTCCCCTTTTTTTAGGTGAGTTATTCCCCCTTTTCAACTTAGAAATCTTTGGAATCATATAAATTTGTCTGAGCTTGTATTACTTTATTTATTGGTCAATGTTTTTGAAACTTAGCACAATAATTGACCATCATCATAACCTATACACCTGCAATTATGAGATCCACCAAGCTGTTTAAAGATACGGGTGGACTTCGCTGTGGGTATAGGTGTTAAAATAGTCACATCCACTAAAACAGCCATAAATAGAAATAATATTATATAAGAGACAGTTTTGTTCTTATACCAACCATAAATATCATGTTATTGTCACGCTTGTACCATTGGTTAAGGTAGCAGTACACGATTTCACGGGTTGTAGGGGGTCTGAAAAATAGAAATATAAGTATCTGGGGGGCATAACGGCCAGTGTAGCCTGTGTTAACTGTGTCATTACTGGTTTGAAGGTTTATTTATTTTACAAAACTGGGAAAGTTCTCAAAAAAGTGAAAAATTTGGATACGCAACAGGGTTTTCGTATTCAGTGAAGGCCAACTCTGTGTTATTGATTACAGGAAAATAGCCCGATTTCTCTCCCCTGAATTCTGTCATCTGGGCTCGAAAGACTTTTTTTTCAAATTGATACGGTAACTTTTTTTCTATTTCAAATATTTCTCAGCACTAGCATAGCTCTATCAGGTGGAAGAATCTTATTTACTGACATTCGCTCTATCATGGTCTGTTTTTGGGTTGAAAATGGCCTATTTGAGTAAAAAAAATGGGTAAAATTGAGCGGTTCGTGTGTGCAAACCAAGGGGCATAACTCAATGACAAATTGTACGAAGAACCAAAAGTACATTTAAATGATTACACCTAAAATTTCTGTTGAAATTAAAACATGCTTGATGGGATATATGCCAACGATAATGGCTTAGCATTGATTTGAAGTGCAGTACCCCCTCCCAGGTTGGCAAAATTGCTGGAAATCGTGTATTGCTACCTAAGTAAACAAACATCAAGAACATTATGGAACCGATTGTTTATAGACAAACACTTGGAACTACCGTATCGTCCAATGAAAATGTTCCATTGCGCTGTGGAAGGCATAGATAAAATTCTTGGCGCAATCAACAATTGCATTCAAATCACACAAAATTTTATTTTAATCGACCCATTCAACCCGATGTCAGTTCAAAATCAAGCTAATTCACGTTACTTCATGATTCGGAAATGATCAGACAGAAAACGTGTACATAATATAATTGTTTTTGGAAAGAGATGACTATTTTTCAATTCAGTTAGTATTTTCTTCTAACCTATATATGGTAATACAAACCAAATAAGAAATATACTATGAGTAATATTGTGAGTTGTAAGTTGTAGACGCACAAAATTAGGGGTTTTACAACTGACATATAAAGCGCGAGAATCTAAATAAGGAAATGATGCAATATCGTGACTGCTTATAAACAATCCACTGCACTTTTTGCGAGAAACTAAACAACAGTCGACCTGAATTTTCTCGGACACAAAGTGTGTTTTGTGAATAATATTACATTCATATCATCATTATACTATACTATCTGTATATTCTTGAGGAAATTATCATAAATTGATAATGTTATTTCTAAATTATAACCTACAACGAAGGCCTCCCGTTCATTTAACTATAGTTGTCCCCCTTTCCACTGTTTAGCAACGTTTGTAATTGTGTCCTAGTTTGTACTGCTTCATTTCCTTTGTCATTGTCTATGAAACTTGGCACAGATATTTAACATCATTTGGCCATTTATTGAACTTATTATCTGAACATTCCTCAAGTTAACAACTCATCAACTGTGATCGCATTGAGAAAATTCTTTTGACCAATGTTTTGGCCATTTCTGTATTTTTTTTATTTTTCTTTGCCAAATTGAAAATCAAAAATATAGGATCGTTGAGAATGCCGAAGTTGAAAAAAAATGTTAATTAAAAAATAACAAAAAGCAAATCAGCAGAATAAAATTTACGCCCAAAAATCTGAATAATTTATTAAAAATTACCAACATAAAATTAACCAAATGTGTTTTTTTATCGGCATCACATCAATATGAAGTGGGACATCCTTTATTCTGTGATCAAATCTCTGGGTACATTCCATGGGTCTACTCAGCGCAGTGCCTGAGCAATCTTCTGTAAACTGTATCTATATTAAATTAAGTAATGTTCCTGTTGACTCGATTACACAACTCCTGCCTGTGCAGTGACTTATTATATGTGTTGTCAATGACACTGTGCTTCATTCATAAACAAATTTAAAAAATGATCAAGGAAATATTGGTGGATACAAAAATCGGACTTGGCACTGAAAGGGTTAATTACAATTTAATGTATTATTTATTCAGGAACTCAGACAGTGCAGGAATACACCACATCCGGTACTAGTAACGGGGAAACTTACTCGTATGTGATAGCTGTGTGTGCGAAGCTGAATAACAAATGCAAAACAAGCGATTTACATGAATCATTAACTTCTGTTTGCCAGCAGAAACCAAAAGTTGCAGATTTTGGAAAGTCACTTGGAAAGAAAGATCATCAGAAACTCAGGTAAGTTTCAGAAATGGACTCTTATGAAAATGATCAATGAAAACAACATGTTGTCAGTGTATATTGTCAAGCCTGCAAATAGCCTGTCTGTCATTTGCAGAATGAGGTCCCCAGAGGATGAATTTAGTGACGCTATCCCGCATAGCGGGGTAGCATCACCAAATTCACCCTCTGGGGACCTCATTCTGCTTAGGCCCTCAACTGATATGGCACCCCAGTTTAAGTTGGTGATGTTCACCCATTGGGCACCTCAATTATGAATTTTATCTTATGCAAATTAGGCGATATAGAAACTTCCTAGAAGGGAAATGTAACTAAAAACAATCTTAATTTGATGCTATAGATACTTCCCAGAATATGAAGCCTAAGCAGAATGAGGTCTCCAGAGGGTGAATTTGGTGATGCTAGCCCACTTTGCGGGATAGCATCACTAAACTCACCCTCTGGGGACCTCATTCTGCAAATGACAGACACGCTATTTGTAGGCTTGGTCTTGTTTATTGCAATCTATATTTATTTTCATTAACAGGGACACGTAATTACAGTCAGATTGAACCCTTTCTGAACGGATTTTCCCATTCAGTTCTAAAAGTATACATTTGAATGGTCTATTCATCATTTATATTGCTGCTGTTATCATATAAGACAGAAGACTGAGAAACATCAAGGAAGTTTATTGATTCTTATTCATCTCTTTAGATATTAACCCTTCCATGAGTTGAGCTTCCTGGAAATTTTGCGAAAACCCTTTACCAATGCATTCTCTTATTTACCTTGATTGTCTTAAGTCAGTGAATTCCCTTATATATCATGGCTCCCTATTGGAGACTCACATAAATAAGAAAAGGCACTGGCACAGCATCTTTAATGTTGCACCGGCTCAGCTACTGTGATGAAGGGTTAATTTCAACAAACAGCCATGTCTGATATTTGTGATACTATGATCTTGATATATGATTTATTCTTAGATTTGCTGATGGTGTTCTGACCTTGACCTATGATAATGGAGAAACCTGTCACACACATTTCCACAGACAGACAGTCATAACTTTCACTTGTAAAAAAGATGCCGGTGAGTAAAATAAATTCCTGTTATAGCAGGTTATAGAACTAAAATTATCCAATAAATCAATTAGACTTGATCAGATTTATTTAAGGCTTTTTAAATATAATCAAACCTTGTACACCCTTTTTATGTTAAACATCATGATTGAAATTTAACACTTCCTTGGGCACTTTTTTTTTACTTGTTTTCTTGCGAATAGGAATATTAACCAAGACATATTTTTTAAAAATCAATGAGAAAAAAAATTATAAGTTGCGTAAAAAACAATATAAATCAAACATACCACGAAGTTTCCGCAGCGATAGTTCAATACATTATAGTACATAAATACACAAAATGGGGTTTGTGGAAGTTGAAGGTCATCAAAATGGCCGACGCCGAACAAGACGATATAATGTTTCAGTTTTCAGTTTCGAGGACTCCTCCAAATCGCGCAACATATGTGTGCATTCAGCTTGAAATACACAAACAATAGCAAATCTGCTCTGTTGCGGAGATACACATGACCATGCCATTGATGAGGAGCTCAGTCTCTGAAACAGCAGTTTGGGATTGTGTGGCCAACATGAACGAAATGTATCTCTACGGGGTAGGGATGCGGATCGGACCGCAAAAAAAAAATCCCCTTTGGACCGGTCCACCCATGGCAGTCTGGTACTGTACCAGTTCGTAAACTTGAATATATAGATGTATGCCTAGCTTAGGTACTGGCCCTATACTGGGGTTAACTGGTACAGAACTTCCAATCGCAGCCAATACACAGTGTCGCAAATGTCTTGTCACTTGGTGTCAGATCACATAGCAGCTTGTGGCATACATTTTTTTATGCGGCCGACATCAAACGACAGTGATTACCGCACACCTATATATGTCTTTTTATTCCGCCAACTTCAAAGATTGCCCTGACCAGCACGTGCTTGAGTTAGTGACTGTGTATTTGGCAAATATGTACACATAACTATTTTCAATCATGATGTTACATGGTACACATTTAGACTGATGCGTTTGGGTATGCATATTGCTTGTGACAATGATTGATGTCAGACAAGATAGCGAATTCCCATCAACACCATGGTCAACTAACCCTCCATCTACATTTCATTGTACTGAACATAGGTCGCGAATCGCAATATACTAGCCAATTGGCAATATCTAGCTCCAAGTAACTACATCCAATACCGGTACGGTGGTATGCATACCGGCATGTTGGAAATTGACCAATCTGATTGGAATATATCAGTTGGCAATGCTAAGAACAAAACGTTATGAGTGCTGAAAGACATTTGCACTCAACCCAATCATAGTATGTGGGGGATAGCGGAAATGTGAACTACAAACTCACAGTCAAAAATTTAAGCACATTTATTTGTTCTCTAACTTCTATGCAATGATGGATATAACAAATTACACTACACATTTCCATTATGTGCATACAATTTATTATATGTTCAGTGTTTAATACAAGCTTGCCCAGCAGTAACTTGATGCCTCTTCACTGCACCGGACCACCACTGGTGGTCCGGTCCGCCTCCCTACTATGGAGAAAACACCAGCAGTCAGAAATGCTTTAAAAGTGGGGGAAAAAGGGAAAGAAAAAACTGAAAACTAAATGACATGCTCCACTGTCTGTTCATTTGTGTATCCCTCACACATTATGGGTGCCTTCATTGTGTAATCAACTCCACCCACAGTTTTGAATATAAAGAATTGAACCTATAGGATATTGTTACCAATATATTGCTGATGTGCATCATGTATATGGACGACAGAAAATATAGTTTTTCACCAAGTTATTCTCAATTCTTGACTTGGAAAATTTTTGGCCTTTTTGATTTTCCAAGGGCACCTTCATTGTGTTATCAACTCCTCCAACAGTTTCAAATGTAGAGAATTGAAACATTAGGTATTGGTACTCATATATTGCTAATGTGCAAACTGTATATGAACGATGGAAAAAAATATTTTTCACTGATGTATACCCCTTTCTTGACTTAGAAATATTAGGACCATTTGTTAACCATATATTGCTAATGTGCAGCAGGTGTATGGACGACAGAAACAAAATCATTTTTCAGAGTTATTTCCCTTTCTTTACTCAGAAAACTTTTTACCAATCTAATTTTCAATTTATGAATAATTTTTACCAAATTTTGATTTTTTTATTGCAGATGTAGGATCGCCAATCTTTGGCTCCAGCGATATAATACCATACTGACATATCATTTTGATTTTCATCAGACGCATAAAATGTCATGTGTTTGGCTCAGATGACAAGCATTGATTTTCATTTTCATTACAGGCGTAGGATCGCCTGTGTTTGGCTCAGATGATAATTGT
This sequence comes from Siphonodentalium dalli, assembly GCA_032622095.1. Classification (NCBI taxonomy): domain Eukaryota; kingdom Metazoa; phylum Mollusca; class Scaphopoda; order Gadilida; family Siphonodentaliidae; genus Siphonodentalium; species Siphonodentalium dalli. The sequence goes on along the minus strand of CP136061.1, from coordinate 243,005,405 downwards.
ACTTATTACTTTGATTGGGAGACACAGTATGCATGCCCATCACATCCTATATTAGGACAGTGCAGTGTTGAAAGTAGTGGTCAGATGTTTGACCTGTCATCGCTGGTTAAAGAACAAGGTAATCTTATATAGATAATGCATGGCTTTCTCAAAATATTTTCCAGGCAAAATTATGCCTAGAGCTTCACGGTTTTTCTGTATTTAGTCATACCGCGGTTTTATTTTTAATACTGTGTAGTCGGTATTGAATTACTTGAATAGTCGGTATATCACCGCAAACTATATTTTCTTCTTTTAGTCAGTTTTATGACAGCAAACGTCAAAAAACTTGATGTAATCCGAGGAAATAACGCGTGCTTGTAAGTAATGAACGAGAACGAGAACCAGCAAAACTGAAGGGGAACCAGCGAGACGAGACGATAACCAGCCAAATGCCCAGAGCATAACTGCAGCAAAGTGCGAAAAGCAATTTTAACAAAGGCAGTGCCAACACGTTGTACGCTGATGGATGTGTGTTTATAGTCGTCTCATATGCAGCTTAAATTAGTGTACACAATGCAATAATTAGACCATGATCGCCATCCATAGTATGTTTTTTGCTTGCATCTTTCTATTGTTTCAGTCGTTTCTTGTTTCCATGTTATGCAGTGATGTCTTTATTCAATCATATTAGACATGTTAATTTGAATTATTTCATTATTTATTCCTATGTGAACAAAATGGTTGGAAACCAACAATTGTAATCAGATGTAATCAAAAAGTAATCGATTACATTTACTAAAGTAATTGTAATCGTAATCGATTACATTTAAAAAAATGTAATCAGTAATCGTAATCGTAATCATGTAAATCAAAAGTAATTGTAATCGTAATCGATTACATTGTTATGTAATCGCCCCAACCCTGATCCATACAATTACGAATTTTAAACGTTATATACTCTCACAATTGTTTCCAATTGCTAATGTTTATCCATCATCAATACACCACATATAAATTGGTATTGCCTATTGGTTGGAGACACCCTAACCTTTTTAGTATAATCTGGACTTAAATCTAAATAGGATCTTGACTAGCAAAATGTTTGGAAATTATTCTTGACTGTATTTAGTCATACCGTGGTATTTCATTTAATACCGTAGTCGGTATTGTGAAGGTGGATACCGTGAAGCCCTAATTATGCCCTCACTTTTGAAAATGAGGGGTTTATAGTCCCCCACCTTAGGCACAATAAGTCATCTTGATAGATGAGGGTTTGTGATTCACACAAAGGAAGGATGATCCAACTTGTATATATCTGGGCAAGTTTGTCATGGGTTCAGTGGTTTCTATGTGCAGTGGAGTGATTTCCTGGTTAACCCTTTACCTAACAGAAGGGCCCTGTGCCAATGCATTCTCTTATATATGCGAGTCGACCATAGGTCGCCTCGCATATATAAGAGAATGCATTGGCTTAACACATTAATAATTATAAAATTGTTAAAGAATGTAAGAAAAAATGGTAAAAAGTGTTAAAAAAAGTTTTTTTTAGGCCAATGCATTCTCTTATATATGCGAGGCGACCTATGGTCGACTCGCATATATAAGAGAATGCATTGGCACAGGGCATAACTGTAACTATCACAATGTGGTCAAGGAGCCGGTTCCAATGATATCCATATTTGTATGGTTCTATTGAGACAGACCGAAGATATTTTAGGCTGTTGAAGCTTTATTTGGCCGGTTTTGGCCGGTTTGTTGGGTAAAGGGTTAAATTAACTCCCTGCGATAATTTTCCTCCACCAATTTTCATTCAGTCCAACCTTCTGAAATGCGTGTCACTAATTAACATAGCCCACTTATTTTCCTTGTGATTTGGTATAAACTTTATTCTCAGTTTTAAATACCTACACTGATTGGTGCACAAAAAATAGTACTATGCGAACTTAACTATGAGTAAGGTATAACAATAATCATTTCGCTGCTTTTATATCCCACCTAGCAAAATAAAAAGAGCCATGTCCATTTAAAAAACTAGTCATTTATGAAATCTAATAATTGAAATGGACTTTAACCCTTTCAGTGCCAAGTCCGATTTTTGTATCAACCCATATTTCCTTGATCATTTTTCAAATTTATTGATTGTAATAATGTGATACATTAAGAGCTCTTTCCATCAATGTATCACATTATTATTATCAATAAATTTGAAAAATGATCAAGGAAATATGGGTTGACCGTATCTAAATCCAGCTACTTATGGGGCCATCTCCTACTATACTCAACAGAAAATATCCAAATAACAGAATTACTATGAGTCAAGAATGAGAGTTAAATAAACTCGCGTACACAAAGAACCATGTATAACAACAATCTGATAATTATAACAAAAACGGCTTAAGCACAGTTACAGTCTCCCTTTATTCATAATTAAACTAACTTATATCTCAGGGAGTGGAAACTGGCAAGCACTGAAATCATTGAACAGTATGCATGACAAAGACGTATTCATCAACGTGTGTCATGATGTGCTGTCGGAGGGCGAAGCTGATAACAAAGGTTGTTCTGGAAGCTCAGTCTGTCTCAAAGATGGTGAGTACCAATTTATACAAGCTTGCAAATAGTGTGTCTGTCATTAGCAGAATGAGGTCCCCAGAGGGTGAATTTAGTGCGATAGCATCACCAAATTCACCCGCTGGGGACCTCATTCTGTTTAGGCCTCATCTTCAGGGAAGTATCTATAGTCTCAAATTAACATTGTTTTAGTCATTCTTTTCCTTCTGAGAAGTTTCTATATCCCTTAATTTGTAGAAGATAAAATGCATAATAACTTCAACTGATGAACAGTTGAGGCCTGAGCAGAATGCGATTCCCAGAGGGTGAATTTGGTGATGCTAGCCCGCTGTGCGGGATAGCGTCCATAAATTCACCTTCTGGGGAACTAATTCTGCAAATGACAGACACACTATTTGCAGGCTTGAATTTATATATCTTTAGTTATGGAATAAAATCACAAGAAAGTGCTAATAGGTTTGAGCTTGTTTTTCTGCCCTCAACAATGGACAAACTTTGGGAAGGTGCATGAATTTTACAAGATTTTTGAAAAGGATATCTTATATGGAAGTTATAATAGTGCACTCTTCAAACTAATTCTTCTCACAAATGAAGCTTCTTTTTTTATGATTGTGCTAGTGCTGAAAAGGATGTTCCGATGTCTGGGGAAACACATGCACTGAGTCGTCGGCAAAGTCAATGCAATTGTTGTCGATGAAGTATGGCCTGGTCATTTGACATCTACTGTCTGACTCACTACTAGTAGACGGTATCATGGATACTCAAGAAATGCGTAAATCGGATGTCCTGGCATAATTCATTTTGCTTGAAGAAAAAACTAATTTTCAGAATACAAACTCTGTAGAACCAGATTTACATATGCAGGGACTATACTTCTAACATTTCCGAGAATGAGTAATCTTATTGGATGAAGTTCAAACGAACTTGCATCAAAGTGGTGATTCCATGCAATCGGACTCATTTGAAGCCTAACAGCCTAATGACTAATTCTCAGCATTTGATTTTGTTCGAATAGAAAACACTGTTTGCAGCTGATTTTTTAATTTTCATTTGTTAACTACATCATGTACATGAAACATTATAATTGTGTTTAACTTCGTCAGTCATCCTTATAGATGGTGCACATCTGTTATTATTCATCTCAAAGCAAAGAAGAACACCTGGTAGTTAGAATACCTGAGTCATATGACCTAATATATGCCAATATCCCAGTCCCACAATCGCAATAAGGACAATAAAAAGCTGCCGTGAATTGCATGTACAAAAATTTATATAGGTCACGCAATATTGTTTCCAAATGCGAATGATAACAAGTCCGGTAGCAGTCGTGACTACAATACAAACAGGTGACACGTCTATTTATAAACACTATTTATCAACACTGAGTTTTATTTAGTTCACTGTGTCTCAAAATAAGAACAATAAAAAAGCTGCCGCGATTTGCATGTATGAAAATTTATATAGGTCATGCTATATTCTTTCTAACTGTGAATGATAACAAGTTCGGTAGCAGTCGCGACTACAATACATACAAGTCAGGCATGACACGTCTATTTATAAACACTGAGTTTTAGTTCACTGTGTCATCTATCAATTGTATAAATTTTTTTGCAGGTTCGATTTTTCGTGATCTTGGGAGATATTCCAAGCTGCCTCAATATGACGCTCAGAGCAAACATATTCTTCTAGAGTACACTGGTGGATCAGTGTGCACCGGAGAAAAGAAAACAAAATCCATCTTCACATTCATCTGCAAAATTGGTAGGTACAGAGACAAAAGCCTGAATTTAGTGTGCCTGTCATTTGCAGAATGAGGTCCCCAGAGGGTGAATTTAGTGATGCTATCCCATATAGCAGGCTAGCATCACCAAATTCACCCTCTGGGAACCTCACTCTGCATCGCCTCATCTGCTATGGGAGACATAGACTCAGATTGATTCTCAAATGGTGAATATTGTGATGTGCAGAGAAGATGATGCCAATAACCGTTTGGTGAACTTATTATCTGAACATTTCCTATGGGATAATTACTCATCAATGAGTGTATAGTATAGAAATGGTTAAAATTGGAAAAATTGTGATGTGGCCTAACATTTGAAATGACAGTAAGTTTCAACTATCCAACCAACTGACAGATTGAATGGTGTGCTCAGACATGAATTTCAAAGAGTTTAGCTTTCTAGATAATAACTCTACAGTCCTTGAAATTTACCATGGCAATAAGCAATAATCAATAATCAAACATACCAAAGCATTAAATTTGCCAATGGACATTTTTCCTAATTTCTTTGTCTGACTCTTTTTTTTGGTTATTGGATCGAAACCTGATTTGGTATGTGTGTTTGCCAAGTTCAAATATGGGTCCGGTTACTGAATTTTTCAGAGTAATGGCCCAGCCGCATTCCCTTTCAGTCATTCTGAAAATTTGATGAAGGTAACAGTGATATGCTTTCTTGTAATCAGCTTGACCTTTAACGTTGCAGGAGACATGACTAGTGGTCCGGTGCTGACAGATAAATCAGACGATAATTGTGTGTACTCGTTTGAATGGTATACTGCTGCAGCTTGTGCCCAGAAGCACATTGATGGTGATTACTGTAAAATCCAAGACAGAGATTCAGGTACTAATAACTTCTCCATATCACTTTAAAAAGAATGCTAAAAAAGATTGCACAATCATACATGAATATCATAATGGGACTGACAGTATATGTGACGGCCAATAAAATTAAAATGTTCAAATAATTTGTTTTTGAATACGGTACACTAATTTCAATTGTTCTTCTGTATTGTGATTACTTCATCAAAATATGCGTGTTTGAAATACAGTTACTCTGAGCGAAATTTTGAAGCGGATCTTGGATAAGTGATTCAGGACACTTTCCCGCACAAAATGAGACCATGTAACCTCCATTACAAATTTCTTCCAGGTCTAACCCTCTGACGACCAGCCTATAATGCTGTGCCTATATACAGTAATGCTCTAAGTAATCGACTCCTTAACCACAGTAGAATTATGGCTCCCCGAGAGCTTTCCGATGAATGGCAACAATCCATATTTCCGACTAAATCCTGAAAAGTTACCCATAATTCTACTGGGGTTAAGGAGTCGATTACTTAGAGCATTACTGTACTTTGTATCTACTGACATGTTTAATAAAAAATCCTTAATATGATTTAAATGGTACACTTTATGGATGCTCCCTTCATCTCACAGCCCCTCCTTCTGTCCAAGTATATCCTTATACCACTCAAATCACTATATACTGCCAGACTCCCATCAGAGGCCATCCTCATATCTGTTCAAGTCTGCAAATAGTGTGTCTGTCATTTGCAGAATGAGGTCCCTAGAGTGTGAATTTACCATAGTGACGATATCCCACATAGAAGGATTGTATCACTAAATTCACCCTCTATGAACCTCATTCTGCTTAGGCCTCATCTTCTGGGAAGTTTCTATAGTCTCAAATTAACATTGTTTTTAGTTACTTTTCCCTTCTGGGAATTTTCTATACCCCATAATTTGCAGAAGATAAAATGCATAATCGAGGTGAACATCACCAACTTCAACTGATGAACTTCAAGCTGATCCTAAGTCTCCCATAGCAGTTGAGGCCTAAGCAGAATGAGGTTCTCAGAGGGTGAACGTAGTGATGCTAGCCCACCTTGAGGGGTAGCATCACTAAATTCACCCTCTGGGGACCTCATTCTGCAAATGACAGGCACACTATTTGCAGACTTGGAGTCCATTTAGAGTACATCTTGTTTTTACCTGAATAATTATGGCCAAATTTCTGTGTTCCAGATTTAGAGCACACATTAAGAGAATAAGACTTGGTTCCGTCTTTAATTTCAGACCCAGCAGATTTCGTCAGCAAATTCATATTGAATTGATAACCTGAAACAAATAAATGTCTCGTGATACCAAACAGCTTTATCTGAAGATGCATGTTGAATTTACAGTATAAAACAAATAAATGTATCGTGATACCTAACAGCTTTAATGTGTCGTGATACCTAACAGCTTTATCTGAAGATGCAGGTTGAATTTACAGTTTAAAACGAATAAATGTGTGTGTGATACAAAACAGCTTTATCTGAAGATGCATGTTGAATTTACAGTATAAAACAAATAAATGTGTCGTGATAACTGACAGCTTTAATGTGTCGTGATACATAACAGCTTTAATGTGTCGTGATACCTAACAGCTTTAATGTGTCGTGATACCGAACAGATTTATCTGAAGATCTAATTTACATTATAAATGAAAATTTTGATGCACTCTACAAACAACATACCTTTCTTGTTTTTAAATTCGCGCAGTACTATTTTTCGCTCAGTTTTGAATTCAAAACTGACAAAAATATTTTCGTAAATGGATTTGATTACAGTTTCAGATCTTAATAGTCAATGAAGATATGTGTGCACATTAAACACCATCACGACAACTTTACAGCATGCATAAATTAACATAACTGCATCATCAATGTGTTGTGAAGACTGGTGTATATAAGCCACAACTAATTATTCTGATATTGAAATAGTTATAAACATAATTTAAATGAACTCAAAGAAGTAAAACCGAAACCACGTATAGAAAACTTTCATAAGAAAAATTCAAAACCTGGCTGTGGGTTGTGTTGATATATTAACCTTTTCAGTGCCAGTGGACTTGGTACTGAAAGGGTTAACTAACTCAGACTGTATGGTCACGGTGTCATGCCAGCTTTGTGAGTACGGTGACGTGCTTTCGTGCACCTTCAGTCTGCAATATGTGTATTTCTTACAAGTATTTAAACATTAATGATGTTACCATGAATTGTTGCTGTATAATTATGTCTAACATGTACATAGCATTAATGGTTTACATGTGGTTAAATTATAGTCCTACAACCCAAATATTCGGTCCAACCTTCCGCAATGTATATACAATGTATGTAACTCGTCGACATATAGCCTTCTTGTTTTCCTGTGGACCATATAGCACACGACGTGCACTTTTACGTCCGTAATAGTTACGGACTTCATAGCAGCAAAGAGGTTAAAATTATTTCATTTTGAATTACATATACTATGAATCATTGAATTTTATAGGAATAAACATTGATCTAACAAGGCTAGTGAAGGATGGAAACTACACAGCGACAACAAACAGTGACAACCTGTATAAATACTATCTGAACGTGTGCAGAGATGTCAAAATTACTGGAGAATGTGGTACAAATGACCATCCTGGTGTTTGTCAGGTCAAAAAGTCTAATGGGTTAGTGGAACATTATTCATAGAGTCTAGTGGGTTGGCAAATCAATACCAGTCAACTCGGAAAGTTAAACGGCTTAAGATTGAGGTGAATACTTTTCAATCCTCATATAAATGTAATCTATCTATCATGGAAACGTCAACTGATAAGATAACCACAGGCCTTAACCCTTTACCCAACAAACCGGCCAAAACCGGCCAAATAAAGCTTCAACAGCCTAAAATATCTTCGGTCTGTCTCAATAGAACCATACAAATATGGATATCATTGGAACCGGCTTCTTGACCACATTGTGATAGTTACAGTTATGCCCTGTGCCAATGCATTCTCTTATATATGCGAGTCGACCATAGGTCGCCTCGCATATATAAGAGAATGCATTGGCCTAAACAAAATCTTTTTTTAACACTTTTTACCATTTTTTCTTACATTCTTTAACAATTTTATAATTTTTAATGTGTTAAGCCAATGCATTCTCTTATATATGTGAGGCGACCTATGGTCGACTCGCATATATAAGAGAATGCATTGGCACAGGGCCCTTCTGTTGGGTAATAGGTTAAAATCCATCAAATTTTGCGAGAATCAAAACATAGCATTTCTACAAGGAATTCAAACTTTTTACTAGAATTAAAATGAGAATCATGATTCTGCTTCTTGTCGGATTTTAAGGACTGAACCGTCTGCGCCTTTCTGCATGCATTTTATTTTTTAGTTTCCCCTAATCTAAAAACAAATTTCCAAAAAAGGTGGAGACCATTATCAACTAAGTTGACTTTTCATGTAAGATAATTCAGCAAAACCTAGGAACATAACACCTTTCGTAGCAGTAAATTGCAGCATTTCTGCACTCTTTGTAAATATCAGGCCTGATATTTTATCTGCATTCATATTTCTACATTTATAGGATTAGTTTTGTAAGACCCATATCTGTTTTGTAAGACCCATATCTGTTTTTAAGACCACCCACATTTGTGTGTTGTAATAGCCACATGTTTTGTTAAGACCCGCGTTTTGTTAAGACCCGCGTTTTGTTAAGACCCGCGTTTTGTTAAGACCCGCGTTTTTTTTTCCTTTTTTTTTTAGTAAGACCCACATTTTTTTTTTATTGTTTAGTGATACCCATGTCTTTATATTTCTAAATTTATAGGCACAACTACAATTTGGGGCAAGCAAGTGGGAAGCTGCATTACTTCAATGGGATGGTGAATCTTACGTATATAAATGGTGATTCATACAACTCACCAACACCGAAGAACAGAGCTACCGAGATTGCCTTCATATGTGATGAAGATTCTGGTGCTGGCAATCCAAAATACCTTGATGAAACCCACAACAAATACACGTTCGAATGGCACACCAAATATGCCTGTCCAGGAATGCCAGTCGAGTGTGTGGTCATAGATGAGAAAAACCATGCACAGTATGATTTATCTGGGTGAGTTAGTCTTCATGGTCAAAATTGGACACCTTTCAGCTTTGTTGACACATATTTATTCCACACCCAATGACGTTAAGTCACATGTGTTCAACAGAATAACAGCCATTTAAAACATATTATTGTATATCTCTAGTGGAATATAAGCCCGGAACTATTCTTGTTGATGTCCCGATCATTACTGGTTATTCATCAGACTTAAATCACAATAAAGGTAGCTATAGTACCAATGAAGGTGATAGTCATATATTGAAATTACTAAACTCAATGGTGTAGAATAAATACAGAACACAACTTACATCATAATCTCGAATCTTTTATCAAACTCGTTGCAGATGGCGCATAGTTACATTTCGCTTGAGCGTATATCCTTGCGTCATACGCAACTCATTTGATAAAAGATTCTCGATTAAGATGCGCGTTGTGTTCTGTATATATACCTATACAGTGTGACATCCACACATAAGATGTGTGTTATACTCATGATTGTATCCACTGCATATACTCGACAAATGCACACATGAAGTAATGCTTGTGTATTGTGCCATTGTGCATGTAGACACGGCTGGCCATAATAATATAATGAGTGTCTGCTATATGGCCTGATTATTTGATTGGATCATCATTTGGTAACTTCAGGTGTTATATTGGCATTGAGATTACCTGTTTGTATTGGCAGAAATAGACGCTCTTTTTATTTTTGGATTTAGCATATTACTTTTCAATTTTTGGCCTTTCGATTTCTTGTATAGTTACATAGACCTTATAATAAGGCTTCAGTTTTGTAGGTTTTGTAGCATATGTAACATGCGGCTATGCATTAGCAAATTATAAAAGGACACACTTTTTGAAACGGAAATCAATACAGTCAATAGCATAATGAAACAGAACATCTCATGTATCAGTTATCAAATACCATCGTTCTACAAATAATTTGTTCTTATTTGCTAGAGATCTAATTCTGCTTCAATTTTGTTCCTAAAATAATCAGGTTTTTTATTCATCACATGACATTTCAAAGAAAAAAGTGAAATAAAAAAGCATATCGTGTATTTTTTTTTTTTTTAAATCAAAATATTGGGTCAGTCTGGTCCGCTAACCAACTTATTACAACAGAAAGGCCTCAGACAGGGCCAAAGACTGAGCTGTGTTCTGGACCTTCATCCTCATATCTTGAGCTTCTCAGAATATTTAACTTATTTCTGCAGGTTGATGGTAGGAAACACAGGGATGTAAGTTGGACTCTTTTGTTTCCTTTGTAAATATTTATATACATCCTGATATATCAAAGGGAAGGATCTATATCTAACACCACTAATCACAATATCTTGTCTCTACTACAAGCAAAGTAACTTTGATATATTTAATATTGTAATCATCCCTCTTTATATATTAGTCACAGAAGAAACATCAAATGTAAAATTAATCTTCGAATTTAAGTTTATGCATAGATTTGGTTTCCTTGGTTTGAAATAGGCCAATAAATGTATATTATTAAATTCTTATTTTTAGTTCAACATTTCACAAAAAACAAGTTCTTTATTTTCCACATATCACAGCACAAGTAGCGCTGATCATTCTATATTGTTACATGATGCGTGAAAGAAGAGATCTGTTTTTTTCCTTCATTTTCAGGTGTTTGAGGTGACAATAATAATAATTATTCTAATAATTATTTATGGATGGTTATATCTTCCCTCAACTTTATGTATAGATTCTGGGGTATACAGTATTGATTTTGAGTCATAGATACGAGTAAACAGTAGCTTCTGTCACCAGGACAAATTTTGTTCTTCAATTATTGTCGATGTATTGGTACAGATATTTCATGTGGTGCAACACCAGATATTTCATGTGATTTTCGTATCAATAATTGAAAGGTGTCTTGACAAAGAGTTTCCTGGAAATGTTGTCATTGTTGTTGGAAGTGTTGCATGAAAGAGATTGGGCATCTTTAAATATCGACTGTTTGATTTTGACACCCCTAAATTACTATTATGTATCTATTGTCTCAAATTAACATTGTTTTTAGTTACTTTTTCCCTTCTGGAAGTTTCTATAATTTGCAGAAGATAAAATGCGTAATCGAGGTGACTAAGGGTCAACACTGCCAACTTCAACTGGGGAAATTCATTCTGATCCTAGGCCTTGAAATAGGGTGCCTCATTCTACATACACCTCAGCAGAATGAGGTCCCCAGAGGGTGAATTTAGTGATGCTACCCCGCATAGCGGGCTAGCATCACCAAATTCACCCTCTGGGGACCTCATTCTGCAAATGACAGACACACTATTTCAAGGCTTGCCTACTGATTGGTCAGATCTTGTTTTATATTATTTATAGATTATCTACGTCTGGTATCCGAGATAACTGGTCGAAGGAAGACACAGCATCTCCAGAGAAACGAACATTCTACCTGAACATTTGCAAACCTGTCGCTGATATAAGAGGGAATTTCAACTGTGATTCAAATGCTGGCATTTGCTCAACTATATTCGAAAATGGAAAGGTATGTGAATCTGATATGCTTTTGTCCAAGCCTTGAAATAGGGTGTCTGTCATTTGCAGAATGAGGTCCCCAGAGGGTGAATTTAGTGATGCTACCCCGCATAGGCTAGCATCACCAAATTCACCCTCTGGGGACCTCATTCTGTTTACACCTCAGCAGAATGAGGTTCCCAGAGGGTGAATTTGGTGATGCTAGCCCGCTATGCGGGGTAGCATCACTAAATTCACCCTCTGGGGACCTCATTCTGCTGAGGTGTATGTAGAATGAGGCACCCTATTTCAAGGCTTGCTTTTGTCTCATTATACTGGAATCAGCTTGTCTGTCCTTTTGTCTGTCATGTCATCCGTCCATGGATGCAACTTTGTCTGAGTTTGTTTTCATTCGTTTTTCAGTCAATTTTTTAAAACTTGGCACAGATATTTAGTACTGTGGGAACCTGTGCACCTGCGATTATGAGAGGGGTCTTACTTTTTTAGTGGATTTATCTCCGTTTTTCGACTTCAAAAGTCATAAAAACTTAAAGGAGTGTAAAATGGTGTTGTTCATATTTTTATTTTAGGCCAAACAAAAAAAAAGATATTTGATTCTCAGGCAATTTTTTTTTTAATCAATGCGGGTGCGATGGTTTTATTTTTATTTTTTTATTTTTTTCTGTCTACAGACTGGCATAGTAAGCATGGGTTATTATACCTTCCCAGGTCCAGAAAATGTAGGGAGAGCTTTGTAATATAAACTAATTTAATCTGATATAAAGAATAACAAATTATGACATTCTACTACCCGTACATCATATTACCTAGAATTATGTATAGATTGATTCATATAAAAATATGGAACATAAATACAGTCGATACGAACAGATAAAGTGATCTTCCAAACTATCATAGAAAGTCTTGATTCACTTATTCTGCTGTATGATGTACTGCAATGGATGATAGACTATAAAACTTCAAATAAACATGGCCAATATACATCAGTTTCCAAACTGTATTGTGCTCTGGTTTGTGAATACCTTCGATCGCAATATTATAGCAAGGTGGAAAACTCTATCTTGCAGGGTTACTTACTGCTACTTCCTGCTTTTATCGAAATATTTCAACACATTTGACCAATAAACTTGGGGGTTTGTACAGCCTGTGGTGACAATATACAAGTTTTCGTTGCATATGGTCTTTTGTTAAATACCCAGCCATACACGTTGTATTTAGCTCCTATTCAATATTTGAAACATAACTAATTTCCATGTGACAGTTTCCAATTTCGTGTTACCGGTTTACAACTACGGTGAAAATTTGAAATCCATAATTGAAATAAAACTGGTCCATTTTTTTCGATGCGGCGTTGCCTGAGAATCAAAACCCCTATTTTTGTTTAATGTTATTCTTTGTTAGTGGTCAATATTGATTTGTTTTCCATTCATGCAGATATCTCAGCTACTTAGTCTCAATGAGTTTGGATGTAGATCATCGCAATCGGGAGATCTTTCTAATTATCAGTCCTAGAGTTACCATACTATGTTTATCTGGATATGCCAACACTACCCACATGCCACTTAAGGGTTTGCACTGGCAACAGCTCACCACTTATTACAATTGACCCTTTCTATACTAAATGGATTCTCGCACTCAGTTATAAACATATACATTGGTTGGTCTTTTATTCATCAGGAAAAATAAGCAGATAACAGGTAATAAAAGTGCAGGAGTCCTATTTATTGGAGGGGACTGTTCAGATAATAAGTTCAACAAATGGTTGTTTTGTTGAACTTATTAGATAACCATTTCCTAAGGGATAAGTACAGTAATGCCCTAAATAATCATCTCCTTAACCACAGCTGAATTATGGGTAATTTTCAGGATTTAGTCGGAAATATGGCTTGTTGCCATTCATCTGAAAGCTCTCAGTGAGAGCTTTCCGGTGAATGGCAACAAGCCATATTTCCGACTAAATCCTGAAAAATTACCCATAATTCTGATGTGGTTAAGGAGTCGATTATTTAGGGCATTAGTGTACTTATCAATGAGTATTTAATATATAAAGGGTTGAATGACATAGGAGTGTAGAATATTTTATATGATAGACTTGAGATATATTTTGTATCTGTTACAGGAAGTTATGGAGAATCCAAGTTTGGGTCAGGTGATTTCTGGGCCAACCATTACAGCAGAGGGTAAAGTGCGGATAGAGTACAGTAATGGTGATAATTGCAATGACGAGAATGGAAAGAAGACACATTTTAAAACAATCATCTACTTCATCTGCTTGAAAGGAAAAGAAGTATGTATGACTGACTCACACATGTGTACTATATATTTCTTTAACCCTTTCAGTGGCAAGTCCGATTTTTGTATCAACCCATATTTCCTTGATCATTTTTCAAATTTATTGATTATAATAATGTGATACATTGATGGAAAGAACTCTAAGAGCTCATTCCATCAATGTATCACATTATTAAAAACATGTTAAAGTCAATAAAGATATTTCATAAATTTATAATTACACCAAATAAATAAAAATACTTTGTCCCGTGGAAACTTCCAAAGTATCTGAAGAGGACATTATCATATATTTTATTTGCAATATTGCCCGTAATTTTCCAAAAGTTCAAAAGTAAATCTTTCATTTATCCAGGAATAGAAATTTAGACAGTCTTTTGTTCTTGTTACTTTGGCCAATAGAGATTTGATTGAAGTGTTGGAAAAATTGTTGGACTTTATTCCATAAAATGATATATATTAATAAATTTATATAATTCTCCCAATTTTCCATATATAACTACTTCAGAACATAGGGTACTTTTATGTTAATATGTTAAGCTTCCTACTTATCAAAAAATACCCTCATGGTCCTGTTTATCAGAAAACACCACAATATGATGGTGGCATTTTAATGAAATTTCATAATGACTCTTATAATACATATTATTGGATGAGAAAAGTAAATTGCCATTTAACCCTTTCTTTACTAAATACTCATTGACGAGTAGTTCCTATAGGAATTTTTCAGATAATAAGTTCAACAAGCAACTTAGTGTTGTTTGTTGAAGTTATCATCTGAACAGTTCCCTGCAATAAATTATACTCCTACTGCACTTTTATTATTTGTCATCTGGTTATTTTTTCTGAAAACCCATCCAAATGAACAGCAGACCATTTCAATGTATACTTTTATAACAGTGGGATAATCCATTAGTAAAGATAGGGTTAATAAAAACATTTATTTGCCATGGCTTGGTATCCGTCATCCGTGTGCTTGTGTGCGTGTGTGATTCGTCAACAATTTCCTTTAGCACAGGCTACAGGTGGTACCTTTGGTTGGATCATTATAATATTTGTCATAGATGTTGACATTGACATGTAGATGGGAATGAGTCATTTGGGGGTCATTCGGAAAAAAAACATGGCCGCCAGTGGTCATCTTGGATTTCAAAATTCAATCCATTAGCACGGGCTACAGGTCGTACTGTTTGTCATCCTGAAATTTGTCATGGATGTTAATATTGACATGTAGATGGGAACGAGTAATTTTGGGGTCGTTCGGCCAAAAAACATGGCCACCAGCAGCCATCTTGGATTTAACTCTTTGCATGACTAAATGTTTTGGCACAGGCTACAGGTCGTACCTTTGGTTGTATCTTTATGAAATTTGTCATGGCTGTTGACATTGACATGTAGATGGGAACGTGTCATTTTGGGGTCATTCGGAAAAAAAACATGGCCCCCAGCAGCCATCTTGGATTTCATAATTCATTCCATTAGCACAGACTACAGGCCGGAGTGTTGGTCTGATCATCATGAAATTTGTCGTGAAAGTTAACATTGACATGTAAATGGGAATGAGTCATTTTGGGGTCATTCGGCAAAAACACATGGCTGCCAATGGCCATGTTCGATTTTACTCTTTGCATAACTAGACCTTTCAACTTTCCACATTCAAAATCACTCCATTTACTGTACCACATGAAATTATTCCCCAAGTTGAGCTACAGTGTCATTGACACTTTCATTCATCAAATCCAGGAACAGGGACCGGATCTTCCTCTTCTGATAGCTCCGTGTGTCTACTCAATAATGTGGGAGACATCTGCTGCCTGTCCGATAATTGACACGACTGAGGCTGTGACAGACAGCTGTACCATTCAAGATCCGCAGTCTAATTATATCTTCAACCTACAGCATCTCAGGAAACCAGGTGGACAGTCCTATCAAATAAACAACCCTGTACACACTAAATTATATAAGGTATGTTGATTGAATGTACAGTAATGCCTTAAATAATCGACTCCTTAACCACTTCAAAATTATGGGTAATTTTTAAGGATTTAGTCGGAAATATGGCTTGTTGCCATTCATCGGAAAGCTATCAATGAGAGCTTTCCGATGAATGACAACAAGCCATGTTTCCGACTAAATCCAGAAAAATTACCCATAATTCTGCTGTGGTTAAGGAGTCGACTATTTAGGGCATGAGAATATGGTGGCAGACATTTGCAGCATGAGATCCCCAAATAACAAATGTATGAACATAGTTAGCCATTTAATACAGTAATGAATTGTAAATCTGGACTATTAAATGAGTCTGTTTGATCTCAAATGGGTGCTTGTTTGTATCAAAATGTAACACAATTATTTTGTACCGACTGGTACCGATTGAAAATTTCAACGACAGATTGAACATAAACAAAGTGGGGTTTTGGGAACATGCGCGTGGGCCTGAGAAACAATAAATTGACTTTGCATGGTCTATTGTGGCTGAAATATTCCAATTAATTTTCAACTCTAGTTACCAAGGTAGTCTGCTCTGGGTGCTGCTTGTTGGATATATTAGGTGAACGCCATAACAAATTAAATGGGGTCAACAAACTACCGATTATTGTGTATCCACTTATATATTGGGATAACAGGTTTGAACTCATCTATTTTACAGTTGAATATATGTGGAAGCCTGACAAAAGAGATCTGTCCAAATATAGAAAAGAAAAATGCATCTGTTTGCTTCTCAAATCCACAAAATACTAAGGATGTCACCACGGTTACAGAAGCAGCCAATGGAAAGCTCGATTACTCATCTGATGGGACTCTCAAACTTGTCTACCTTGGGTCACGGCTGGAAAACAGTAGTATGTATATGGTTATTTTGATGTGGGTTATCTAACCTCTTGGCTGCTACACGAGTGAGTATGTACATAAAATTTCACAATGTGTGCTACACATCCATACTGAGTATGGACCTACTTTAGTGAACTAGCAGCCTGCCATAATGAACCATTGTTTTGAATAATGTATTATATTTCAGGATTCAGCAGTGAAAATATTAACGCTTCCATGACTGGAGCTTCCTCAAATTTTGGTAAACCCCCCTGTGCCAATGCATTATCTTATATATGCACGAGTCTCCCGCAGGGAGCCTCGCATATCTGAGTGAATACATTGGCCTAACAATCTTTACATTGACCTTGTAAGCCAGTACACTCTCTTATATATGCGTGACTCCCTATGGGAGACTCACATATATAAGAGAATGCACTGGCACACATTCTTTAACACGCGCAACTCATAATCATGGAAGGGTTAAGGAATGAAATTCGGTCTCAATGTAGTTATGTGACTTTGACCACTAGAAAAACTACATGCTAATTACATGAACAATAAATTTATGTATTTTAAACTTCAACAAATTATGTGGAGTGGCTCATCACTCAATTTAACTATCTGTAATACTGGTTAGCCCTATGATTGGTTTTCTTTGGCACTCTGCTAAACATAGTTAATCATTAGCCTAATTGTTGTTGATGTTCGGCAATTCCCAGGACCTTTTCATTGGAATACGATGGTAGCGTGAATATAGTTTACTAGCAAATAAAGCAAAATACGATATAGCCTGATGAAAGCATATGCTGTTTTCTAGATGAATAAATTTTAATAGGTCTGAAATGGTTTTAAACTTAAAGGCATGGATGGCGTTGGTTGTAGGTTATAATTTAGAAATAAAAGTTACCAAATTATGAAAAATTCCTTAAGAATATACTAATATTATAGTATAATGATAGTGTGTATACAATATTATCCACAAAACACGCTAGTTTGAGCTGAGCTTTTAAAGAGTGTTTGCTTAGCACACAGCCGTGGCGATTTTTTGGGGAGAGTGATTCACAGTGACCCATTCAACACCGAAATATTGAGTGGTGATGTTTAGCGAGTGCTATACCGGTATGTTGTAAACATAACCAATGTTCTCTTAGTGGGGTCTCCCCGGTGTTAAGTGTTTTGCTTATCGTCCACTCTTTACTTACTCTACTGTAACATGGCTTTTGTTTACTAACTCGGCATAGCATCTTGACAATAACATGCTATTTATGCGATATTTATGACGGTAAGAACAAAATCTGTCTATATTTTAATATTCTTTCTGTTTATGGTGATTTCATCGGATGTGACGTGACTATGTTAACAGCAATACCCATCGCGAAGGGCATCCATATCTATAAACTTCCACTTCGGAAATATAGTGTTTTATGTCCCACTTTTTCATTGGCAATATTTTGTTCCATATTGAATTAAGTGTTATAAATCCTTATAAGTTGAATGCACATTGAAATCATTGGATTACTGCAAAATTTCCTATTTTTTTTATGGTGGATCCAATATTTGTGACATGCGCGATTAGAAACCCCATGAAAACTATTAATTAGTACATTCAAGCCATTTGGTCTTCGAGTGTATTAATGAAAGAGTAGGTATAATGTCAATTTAATCTAGCTTCGTGCAAATAAATTTGAGAATGTTGAGGAAATTTGATTGTTTAAAACTACAGTTTGGCTATTCTGGTGTTGACGTCACTGATAATCAATTTGACCGATATTTCACCAGTTTTTAGCTCACCTTAGATGAAGTCTCCGGTGGAGCTATAGTCATCACTCTTCGTCCGTCCATCCATCCGTCCGTCAACAATTCTTTGAACATTTTCTCCTCTGGAACCATAAGACCGAATGGGTTCATATATTTGGTGTGGATGTTCCCTAGGTGACTCTCATTCAGATTTGTTCAAATGAGGTCACTGGGTCAAATAGTTGTGAAGCCAGGCCCATAACTCTTTCCCACCATAGTAATTCTTTTAAACATCTTCTTCAGAATGATAAGACCGAATGGTTTCGTATTTGGTGTGGATGTTCTCTAGGTGACTCACATTCAGATTTGTTCAAATGAGTTCACTTGGTGAAATAGTTGCGAAGCCAGGGCCATAACTCTTTCCTTCCATAGTAATTCTTAAAATGACTTCTTCTCAAATACCATCAGGCCATATGGGTTCATATTTGGTATGAAGGATCCTTGGGTGACTGGGGTTCAGATTTGTTCAAATCGGGTCAAATGTGGGCGGGGCTAGGGACATAACTCAAAAAAAAAACATTTTTAGATTTAACTCTTTAACCAAAAAAAAAAAAAATTTAAATGTGAAATTGTTTTTTTTATTAAAATATATAAAAAAAAAAAAAAAAACAATATGTATTTAACTCCATGATCAATTATATATATTGTTTAACATTTTTGGAATATTGAAAAACCAATGCTGTTACATTTCTGAAGGTTGTGCCCCCTGGCCCTTCACTCAAGTTCACTGCTTCTGCCACCCTGGTCCCAAAAATAATATTTACTCAAATTCTTGACAGAGAATCATTAATAAGAAGCATTTACTTTGGCTCTAACAGTATGTGGGGTATGCCTACACATGTCAAGTGAAATCTGACAATTTTATAAACATTCCCTGGAGATCTGCTAGAGGTTATTAATTCCCAATTACAACAACAATCCATCATGTATTGTTCAAATATTTCAACAGGACATTTAACACTCCCACATCCACCACCTCACTAGAACATATTTGGCAAACTTGAAAAGTGTCCTTTGAAAGAACCACCAGCTCTATTTAGCTCATATTTAATATTGAGGCTCCTTTGGTGATTGGGATTCAGATTTGTTCAATCGGGGTCACCAGGCCAAGTAGGTGCAAGGCCAGCTACATTACTCTTTCTCTCCATAGTAATTCATGATATGTCTTCTATGCAAGAACCAAATGGCCTATTTTGCTTATATTTCATATGAAATTACCTTGGGTGACAGATTTGTGAAAATGGGATCACAAAGTCAAATAAGGGCAGAGCCAGAGACATAACTATTTCACTCCATAGTAATTCTTAAAATATGTTTGCAAGAATTAGTTGGCTTATTTAGCATGGAATGTTCTTGTTTGACTGCAATTCAGATTTTGTTTAATTGGGTCACCTGGTAAAATAGGGGCCAAGTGAAGGACAGTTTCTCTCTTAATATGCTTCCTTCACAAGGACCATCAGGTCTATTTTACTGATATTTAATATGAAAGGTTCGTTGGTGTCTGGGATTCAAATTTATTCAGATGGGGTCACCAGGTTAAATAGGGTGGGACCAGGGACATAACTATATGTCTCTATAGTAATTCTTAAAATGTCTTCTCAAGAGAGGTTGGACTATTTAGCTTACATATAGTATGGAGGGTCCTTTAGTGACTGAGATTCAGATTTGTTAAAATGAGGTCAACCTGTCAATAAATGGCGGGGCTATGGGGAGTTAACACTTTTGTGTCTAATAAAATCATTGAAATACCAAATTCATTAAAACATCTACCTTGGAACCACCTGACTGATTAATGTGACATACATGTATGGTTTTTGGGTCCATGGACAATTGGGCTTCAAATATGTCTAAATGGTTTTATAAAAAGGCGCTTGTGAGATTGGAAATTTCCAACAATTGAGAAAGTTTGAGGTGTCGGTTGTGAAATTCCAACCTAAGACTTGGGAGTCTGGAGCCCGGTCGGGAGGGGACTTGTTGAGCTGGAGGAGGGCGGGTGATCAGTAGTGTACAGTTGGTAATTTCAAGGTGGATTTTCTCCAATCTACATACATGAAGCCACATATCCTGTTAGATCTACTTCTTTTAAAGTGATTATGAAAAGTTCTGACTGTTGTGGTCTCCACAGTCCCAGACTTATCAGTCTTTGCAGTCTGGTGAGCGACCCCACAGTCATTGACTGTCTTGTTAAGAAGCATCTTTTCATTATGTCATTGGCGGTTAGATGTTCCATTTATATGTGTGTAGTCATGCATGTAGATTAGTAAGGTCTTACTTCGGTTAATAAACCCTATCCTTAATGATTGTTTTGAGAAAGAAGTACTTTCAGTTTGCTGATGTTGGATTATGTAATAAAATCCTGTCATTAGTCTTTTCGAAAATAGGCCACAAAAGTTCAATTACATGATATGTTAATTACTTCTGCTGTTCTGATGCGCAATATCTGACGGCCCACCGAGGTAGCTATGCTGCTGTTTCTCAAAATTTATTCTTATTGTTGGGAGTTTGCTGGTAACTATTACGGTAATGCCCTAAATAATCGACTCCTTAACAATTGCAGAATTATGGGTAACGTTTCAGGATTTAGTCGGAAATATGGCTTGTTGCCATTCATTGGAATGTTGTCAGTGAGAACCTTCCGATGAATGGCAACAAGCCTTATTTCCGACTAAATCCTGAAAAGTTACCCATAATTCTGCTATTGTTAAGGAGTCGATTATTTAGGGCATTACTGTAGATTCCGTGAACCCATGAATTTGTAATCCACAAAATTTATACCAACGAAATGAAAGCCATTTACAGTGTTTGCCATGGTCCCCATGGACAATATATTTGTTATATTCTAAAATGATTCAAGACATTTCGACCTCTTAATTATTGTTTACTTCTCCAACAATTATTTTTAGACCAAAGATTCAAAGCGACCATAATATTTGTATGCAATCAGACAAAAGAACCTGGAGAATTAACATCGATGAGAGAAATCGAGACTGGAGACATCGAGTTTGAGTTCATGACTGCTGCAGCATGTAAGCCAGCAAGAGTCGAGTGTGTTGCCCATGATGAGGATGGAAATGATTACAACCTAAAACCACTAGCTTCTCCAGACAGGTTCTGGGAGGTTATCGACCCCCACACTCATGATCTAATCTACAAACTTAGTGTTTGCCAGCCATTATCTGCTCAGGCAAATGCTTGCACTGGTAAATATTTATATAGTTTGTTGTATTCCAATTCTTCAACTGTTATTTGCTTAGTTTCGGAAGCTACACATAATGAGTCAATAACTACTGCAGAGACATAATGAAGTTGAAACACTTCTCAGCGATATTTCACACGTGAGTTTGAATCACAGACCGGCCCATATGTGGGAATGCCTCCCCCTAGTGCTATTTGCAGGTTGGTGCCAGGGTATTAGATTGGTTGCCAATCGCAGTTACATGAAATGCATTTATATTGCACATGGCCACTGCCAATATAATTTCCAAAAAGAGTCCCAACACATGGCTCTTTTCCTTCTATTGCCACATATCCAAATGATTATCTGGCAAATATCAGAAAGGACAGAATTTGTATGGTCACACATATAAAGAGCAGTTACATGAAAAGCATTTATATTACGCACGACCACTGCCAATATAATTTCCAAAACTTGGCTCTTCTCCTCTATTGCCGCATATCCAAATGATTATCTGGTGAATAGAGTACATACAAGAATAATAGAAAGGAAAGCATTTGTATTGTCCTGTCGGCAAACTTTCCTAAGGAATCTAAAACATGGCTCCTCGCCTTAAGCAAGGAAACTGCCATGTTCTTGCACAGGCAAACTCGGAACTCATCGTGGCATGGCGTGACCAGAACACCTTTATTATAACCCCGTAATGAGTTATGGGGGGGTATATGGGAATCGGCTTGTCCATCTGTCTGTCCATACCATGGTCAAGAGATTCACTTCCAGGCAAAATTGTAAACAACATCACCTGCATGGACCACAGTGGAATCATCCCTGTATCATCTTGAGTCTCCAGGCCAAATAATCTCAATAAATCAAAGTAACACATGATCTTCAAGCCTCAAATTAAGTTACTCACTTTTATAAGGTTGGGGGGATTTAAATAGTTTGATAGATACGTGAAAGTAAAAGAAGATAATTCTCAGATATTCAAATTACGTTATGAAAAGTCAATTTCCCATTTCTCAGGCCCAGCGATCAAGGTCCCGTAACCTCTCTCTTGCATTTCAGAAAAAGTTCTAATTAGTATGAAATAAATGTGGAACTTTTATATAAACTTGCTCCGGACTGAGATCAAACTTACCTGTTTTCAGATTCAAAGTTCCAATTAATACATGTCAGTTGTGATGAAATGCCTCTCATTTAAAAAGTATGTCAAAGATACTTTATTGGGATCATTTTAATTTGACCAATCATAAACTACGATCTCATCGGCCCTAAACCTACAAAATAAGTCTGTTAAAGAATATAAGAATAAATTATTAAAATTGTAAAAAAAAAATAAAAAAAAAAATATGTTAGACCAATGCATTCTCTTATATATGCGAGGCGACCTATGGTCGACTCGCATATATAAGAGAATGCATTGGCACAGGGTATATGGGTTGATACAAAAATCGACCTGGCACTCAAAGGGTTAATGGGATCATTTTAATTTGACCAATCATATTCTATGATAACTGCAATATATACACATTTTTACTTAAACACATCACAACACTGTCTGAAAAGCAAAAACAGCAAGCGTTGTGTATTTTCCAGATAGCTGTCGAACCAATATTTACAATACAGTTTCAATATTGTTAATTTACTAATTATACTGTTTATGGTAAACTCTGAACGTAAATTAAAGTTGCACATATTGTTTGGAACTTTGATTCTGCAAACCTGAAATACTTATTACACACCATCAACCACTTTAGCTGTTTTAATGAAGGAAACAAAATAGTCTATTGTTTTTATCACCATTATTTTAGCTAAAGAAAGCAAATTTTCGGTCAAAGATATGTCAAGGTAGAGACTAATATCACTGCTTCGTCTTGCTGTTAAGTTGAACGGTGTCTAAAAAAAGATTGTCCCAACACAATATGTGCCTTTAAATATTTCCGAAAGTCATGTCACTGTTACGAAAGTAGGCCAGGTCATGGCAGAGTCCGCTCTTCCATGTCCTGGATCGAGAGCATGAGCGAGTGCATATATTATGTCTTTTCTCTTTTGTTATTCTTTGTTCACAATTTAAAAAAAAAAAAAAAAAGATAATTTATTGGGTGAAATGAATCAATGTTTGGGTAATAATGGCCACGTGCAACTCATCTAGAGGTGGAATGCTTTGTTGGCATGTGCCCTTGAAAGAATAAAAATTATTAAAAAACTGCACTCACATGCTTTCAAATTTTTTTGGCCTGAGAAATGGGAAATTGACTTTGTATGGCCTTATGGCCTGTAATTTGAATATCTGAGAATTGTGTTCTTTTACTACCACAGTTATGCCCTAAATAATCGATTCCTTAACTACAGCAGAATTATGTGTATGTGTAATTTTTCAAGTTTAGTCGGAAATATGGCTTGTTGCCATTCATTGGAAAGCTCTCACAGAGCTTTCCGATGAATGGCAACAAGCCATATTTCCGACTAAATCCTGAAAAATTACCCATAATTCTTCTGTGGTTAAGGAGTCGATTATTTAGGGCATTACTGTATTATTCAAATTTTTATGCCCCGACTTTTCAACGATAAATGGTGGGTATACTGAATTGACTTTGTCTGATTAACCCTTTCATGACGGGAGCTGCACTGGTGCAGCATTAAAGATCCTGTGTCAGTGCATTATCTTATATATGTTATCTATATTGAGCCTCACATATATAAGAGAATGAACTGGCTTACAAGGTCAAGGTAAATATTGTTTGGCCAATGTATTCTCTTATCTCCTGTCTCGACCATGGGTTGTCGGATCTGAATGAAATTTGGTAAGTAGGTTCATTACTCATGACTGCTTTCAAAAGAGGTTCAATGACTTCTGTTCATGTGTTCCATTTGAGAGTTATCCTTCTTTGTTGATCTTGATGGAAATCTTGGTTTATTGTCCATACATGCAGATATCTCAGTCATGCATGGGCAATCGATTATGAATGAAATTTGGTTTTAAGGTTCGACACCATGAATGCTTCCAAAAGAATACCCAATGACATTGTTTCCATTTCTTTTTTAGAGTTAACCTTCTTTGTTTAATTTAAATTTGCGTTTCATCCTTCTCATGTTTCAGTTTCGCAGTGTAGGGGTATGCCACCACCCAAGGTGCTACATCTTGTTCATCTTGACTGTTGTCTGCTCTTATTACCTGAACATCCCTCCAAATGGATAATAGACCATTCCAATAATGGCAATATATAAGGGTTAACCCTTTCTATACCAAATGGATTCTCCCATTCACTAATAAAAGTATGCATTGGAATGGTTTATTATTCATTGGGAGAGGTCATCAGGTCATCAGCAGACCACAGACGGACAAAAAGATAATACATGTGCAGAAGCATTCATATTCATTTGTGGGAAATGATCAGATAATAAGTTCAACAAACGACGTATGTGGTTGTTTGTTGAACTTATTATCTGAACATTTTCTAAGGCAACTACTTGTCAATGTGTATTTACAATAGAAAGGGTCGATTATTACTTTCTTGAGGTCTTGAAGATTATTCTTGACAGTCGCCCACACATGATGAGGTTTTCCAATAACTATGGCCGATGCATTCAAATACTTGTAATGCTCTAATTAATCGACTTCTTAACCACAGCAGAATTATGGGTAACTTTTCAGGATTTAGTCGGAAATATGGCTTGTTGCCATTCATCGGAAAGCTCTCGCCGAGTCGATTAATTAGAGCATTACTGTACTTGAGTGATGACCTCTCCGTTACTTCTTCCAACATTTCTTCTCTCCAATACTCATCAAACATCTTCTTTGCCTTAAAGGCCCGGCCACTTAATATTCAAACCCCCAGATCACATAATATAAAATATATGCCCTTTTATATACCATGAACCACCAGATCACATTATATAAAATATATGCCATATTATATACCATTTGAAAGAGGAAGCTCCAAAACATTGTATTATCAACTTATCCGATGTAATAAACTGTGAACATGTTGTGTTTGTTGAGGTACGAACTTAAGTTTCATCTGGACTGTAGTGCAAAGTCTGTTATTTTCAATGGAAGGGGGATAACTCTATATCTTAGTTTTTGAATTCTGCTGCATTCTGGCAGCCAAACAGGGGAAATTTTTCTATGATTTCCAGTGTGATTTCGTCTATTTTCTATTACTCTATGGGCACCTTCTGAGATACTGACGTTCCAAATGGTGATGAATTATAGTAATTTAATCATATTTTATGTCATAGATTGTTATTAAAACCGTATATCAAGGCACTATAACAAAAATAATTGGTGACTCGAAAATTAAATGGGCCTTTAATACTCTTTGCTTGAAGGTGAAGCAGTTGGAGGATGCCAGACATCAAGAACTCGAGGGAAGTCATATAACATGGGATTTGTGCAGGCCATGCCGACAGCTGTGAAGAACTCTGTATACCTACACTACAGAAATGGAGACATGTGTCATAAAGGAAAGCCTACTCAATCTTACCGTAGCACCACCATCAATTTTGTGTGTTCCCCTATAGAGGTACATAACTAATTTTGTGTGTTCCCTATGGAGGTATGTAACTGATTTTGTATGTAACTGATTTTGTGTGTTCCCATATAGAGGTATGTAACTGATTTTGTGTGTTCCCCTTTAGAGGTATGTAACTGATTTTGTGTGTTCCCCTATAGAGGTATGTAACTAATTTTGTGTGTTCCCTATAGAGGTATGTAACTGATTTTGTGTGTTCCCCTTTAGAGGTACGCTGATTTTGTGTATTCTCCTATAGAGGTACGTAACTGATTTTGTCTGCTCCCCATGAAAGGTACGTGACTGATTTTGTGTTTCCCAGTATGTAACTGATTTTGTGTTTCCCAGTATGTAACTGATTTTGTGTGCTCCCAGTATGTAACTGATTTTGTGTTTCCCAGTATGTAACTGATTTTGTGTGCTCCCAGTATGTAACTGATTTTGTGTGCTCCCAGTATGTAACTGATTTTGTGTTTCCCAGTATGTAACCAATTTTGTGTGCTCCCAGTATGTAACCGATTTTGTGTTTCCCAGTATGTAACTGATTTTGTGTTTCCCAGTATGTAACTGATTTTGTGTGCTCCCAGTATGTAACTGATTTTGTGTTTCCCAGTATGTAACTGATTTTGTGTGCTCCCAGTATGTAACTGATTTTGTGTGCTCCCAGTATGTAACTGATTTTGTGTTTCCCAGTATGTAACCAATTTTGTGTGCTCCCAGTATGTAACCGATTTTGTGTTTCCCAGTATGTAACTGATTTTGTGTTTCCCAGTATGTAACTGATTTTGTGTGCTCCCAGTATGTAACTGATTTTGTGTTTCCCAGTATGTAACTGATTTTGTGTTTCCCAGTATGTAACTGATTTTGTGTGCTCCCAGTATGTAACTGATTTTGTGTTTCCCAGTATGTAACTGATTTTGTGTGCTCCCAGTATGTAACTGATTTTGTGTTTCCCAGTATGTAACTGATTTTGTGTGCTCCCAGTATGTAACTGATTTTGTGTGCTCCCAGTATGTAACTGATTTTGTGTGCTCCCAGTATGTAACTGATTTTGTGTTTCCCAGTATGTAACTGATTTTGTGTGCTCCCAGTATGTAACTGATTTTGTGTTTCCCAGTATGTAACTGATTTTGTGTTTCCCAGTATGTAACTGATTTTGTGTGCTCCCAGTATGTAACTGATTTTGTGTTTCCCAGTATGTAACTGATTTTGTGTTTCCCAGTATGTAACTGATTTTGTGTTTCCCAGTATGTAACTGATTTTGTGTTTCCCAGTATGTAACTGATTTTGTGTTTCCCAGTATGTAACTGATTTTGTGTGCTCCCAGTATGTAACTGATTTTGTGTGCTCCCAGTATGTAACTGATTTTGTGTTTCCCAGTATGTAACTGATTTTGTGTTTCCCAGTATGTAACTGATTTTGTGTTTCCCAGTATGTAACTGATTTTGTGTGCTCCCAGTATGTAACTGATTTTGTGTTTCCCAGTATGTAACTGATTTTGTGTGCTCCCAGTATGTAACTGATTTTGTGTTTCCCAGTATGTAACTGATTTTGTGTTTCCCAGTATGTAACTGATTTTGTGTTTCCCAGTATGTAACTGATTTTGTGTTTCCCAGTATGTAACTGATTTTGTGTTTCCCAGTATGTAACTGATTTTGTGTGCTCCCAGTATGTAACTGATTTTGTGTTTCCCAGTATGTAACTGATTTTGTGTGCTCCCAGTATGTAACTGATTTTGTGTTTCCCAGTATGTAACTGATTTTGTGTTTCCCAGTATGTAACTGATTTTGTGTTTCCCAGTATGTAACTGATTTTGTGTGCTCCCAGTATGTAACTGATTTTGTGTTTCCCAGTATGTAACTGATTTTGTGTGCTCCCAGTATGTAACTGATTTTGTGTGCTCCCAGTATGTAACTGATTTTGTGTTTCCCAGTATGTAACTGATTTTGTGTTTCCCAGTATGTAACTGATTTTGTGTTTCCCAGTATGTAACTGATTTTGTGTTTCCCAGTATGTAACTGATTTTGTGTTTCCCAGTATGTAACTGATTTTGTGTTTCCCAGTATGTAACTGATTTTGTGTTTCCCAGTATGTAACTGATTTTGTGTTTCCCAGTATGTAACTGATTTTGTGTTTCCCAGTATGTAACTGATTTTGTGTTTCCCAGTATGTAACTGATTTTGTGTTTCCCAGTATGTAACTGATTTTGTGTTTCCCAGTATGTAACTGATTTTGTGTTTCCCAGTATGTAACTGATTTTGTGTTTCCCAGTATGTAACTGATTTTGTGTTTCCCAGTATGTAACTGATTTTGTGTTTCCCAGTATGTAACTGATTTTGTGTGCTCCCAGTATGTAACTGATTTTGTGTGCTCCCAGTATGTAACTGATTTTGTGTGCTCCCAGTATGTAACCGATTTTGTGTGCTCCCAGTATGTAACTGATTTTGTGTGCTCCCAGTATGTAACTGATTTTGTGTGCTCCCAGTATGTAACCGATTTTGTGTGCTCCCAGTATGTAACTGATTTTGTGTTTCCCAGTATGTAACTGATTTTGTGTGCTCCCAGTATGTAACTGATTTTGTGTGCTCCCAGTATGTAACCGATTTTGTGTGCTCCCAGTATGTAACTGATTTTGTGTTTCCCAGTATGTAACTGATTTTGTGTGCTCCCAGTATGTAACTGATTTTGTGTGCTCCCAGTATGTAACTGATTTTGTGTGCTTCCAGTATGTAATCAATTTTGTGTGCTCCCAGTATGTAACTGATTTTGTGTTTCCCAGTATGTAACCAATTTTGTGTTTCCCAGTATGTAACTGATTTTGTGTTTCCCAGTATGTAACTGATTTTGTGTTTCCCAGTATGTAACTGATTTTGTGTTTCCCAGTATGTAACTGATTTTGTGTTTCCCAGTATGTAACTGATTTTGTGTTTCCCAGTATGTAACTGATTTTGTGTTTCCCAGTATGTAACTGATTTTGTGTGCTCCCAGTATGTAACTGATTTTGTGTGCTCCCAGTATGTAACTGATTTTGTGTGCTCCCAGTATGTAACCG
This sequence comes from Siphonodentalium dalli, assembly GCA_032622095.1. Taxonomy (NCBI): domain Eukaryota; kingdom Metazoa; phylum Mollusca; class Scaphopoda; order Gadilida; family Siphonodentaliidae; genus Siphonodentalium; species Siphonodentalium dalli. The sequence continues at coordinate 242,976,013 of CP136061.1, read as the reverse complement.
ATTTTGTGTGCTCCCAGTATGTAACTGATTTTGTGTTTCCCAGTATGTAACTGATTTTGTGTGCTCCCAGTATGTAACCGATTTTGTGTGCTCCCAGTATGTAACTGATTTTGTGTTTCCCAGTATGTAACTGATTTTGTGTTTCCCAGTATGTAACTGATTTTGTGTGCTCCCAGTATGTAACCGATTTTGTGTGCTCCCAGTATGTAACTGATTTTGTGTTTCCCAGTATGTAACTGATTTTGTGTTTCCCAGTATGTAACTGATTTTGTGTTTCCCAGTATGTAACTGATTTTGTGTTTCCCAGTATGTAACTGATTTTGTGTTTCCCAGTATGTAACTGATTTTGTGTTTCCCAGTATGTAACTGATTTTGTGTGCTCCCAGTATGTAACTGATTTTGTGTGCTCCCAGTATGTAACTGATTTTGTGTGCTCCCAGTATGTAACCGATTTTGTGTGCTCCCAGTATGTAACTGATTTTGTGTTTCCCAGTATGTAACTGATTTTGTGTGCTCCCAGTATGTAACCGATTTTGTGTGCTCCCAGTATGTAACTGATTTTGTGTGCTCCCAGTATGTAACTGATTTTGTGTTTCCCAGTATGTAACTGATTTTGTGTGCTCCCAGTATGTAACTGATTTTGTGTTTCCCAGTATGTAACTGATTTTGTGTGCTCCCAGTATGTAACTGATTTTGTGTGCTCCCAGTATGTAACTGATTTTGTGTTTCCCTGTATGTAACTGATTTTGTGTGCTCCCAGTATGTAACCGATTTTGTGTGCTCCCAGTATGTAACTGATTTTGTGTTTCCCAGTATGTAACTGATTTTGTGTTTCCCAGTATGTAACCGATTTTGTGTGCTCCCAGTATGTAACTGATTTTGTGTTTCCCAGTATGTAACTGATTTTGTGTTTCCCAGTATGTAACTGATTTTGTGTGCTCCCAGTATGTAACCGATTTTGTGTGCTCCCAGTATGTAACTGATTTTGTGTTTCCCAGTATGTAACTGATTTTGTGTTTCCCAGTATGTAACTGATTTTGTGTGCTCCCAGTATGTAACCGATTTTGTGTGCTCCCAGTATGTAACTGATTTTGTGTTTCCCAGTATGTAACTGATTTTGTGTGCTCCCAGTATGTAACCGATTTTGTGTGCTCCCAGTATGTAACTGATTTTGTGTGCTCCCAGTATGTAACTGATTTTGTGTTTCCCAGTATGTAACTGATTTTGTGTGCTCCCAGTATGTAACCGATTTTGTGTGCTCCCAGTATGTAACTGATTTTGTGTTTCCCAGTATGTAACTGATTTTGTGTTTCCCAGTATGTAACTGATTTTGTGTGCTCCCAGTATGTAACTGATTTTGTGTGCTCCCAGTATGTAACTCATTTTGTGTGTTCAGGGACCAGCCGAGAGGGCGACATGGGCGAAGAAGTCTCCCTATTCTTGCTCACTTCGCCCTAATTTTGCAGCCGGGCGAAGTTTAAGTCGCCCTGAAATTTCCGAAGTTGACCGATGAAAATCGGCAAAATATTCATCCTAATTTAGTGCCAACATTGATTGAACCCAGTTATCCATTGACAGTCAGACAGTGTCTTATAACACACCATAATTCTTATTAACATCTGTATTAATCCGATTTGGAAGCATATTCACACCTGAGAGTTGATTGCAGACAGCCGTGAATACATTGTAAGGTGTCTACAGTGACTTGTGATTTTGAGATTATCACAGGTAAAGATTACAACTCATACACCTTGCCATGTGTCAGTTTATGACCCCCTTTGTTCAAGTTTGTAAAGGCCAGACAACTTTGAAATCAAATTCATTTGTGTAACATGTTAATTAATATCTGTACCCAGCTTAGGCACTTTTAATGAGTGAGAATATTCAAGATTTCGTTTCGTTTAGTATTTTTTTCGTGTTCATAAGCATTGTTTAATTTATTTGTTTTTTTTTGTATTCATAAGCGGTTGTAAAAATGCCGTTTTCCCAAACAAATTATTATATAAAATGCTACCATTCTCTCACAATTATATTTGGATATTATTTATTGTTATTAGAGTGATGATTTGAACATAATTATTCCATATTTGAACCATCGTTTCATCATTTTAATTTAGATATTACATATCTCCTATTTTCATTATATAGACGACTACTGCACTGGTCGATTTCAATTTTGTAAAGCCTACTTCGCCCTATCGAATGCCCACTTCGCCTTACTTTTGTGACAGGGAGAAGTCACTTCGCCCTGAAAATCAGGTCTAGGCTGGTCCCTGTGTGTGTTCCCAAGATATTTTTAGATAATTTGTTTTGCCTTTATCATTTATGATACTGGAGTGAAATAGAGCCCCCAGTATGCATAATATATGTTTAGGCCTTTGTTTAGCTAGCACCAGACCTCAAAATATGATGCTGGACATTTGCAGAATGAGGTCTCCAGAGGGTGAATTCAGTAGCTCTACCCCGCACAACGAGCTAGCGTCACAAAACTCATCCTCTGGGGACCTCATTCTGCATGACCTCATCTGCTATTAGAGACTTGGACTCAGAATTAAGTTCCCAGATGGTAAAGATGGTGATGTGTACCCATTGGGCACCTCGATTATGCATTATGTCATCTGCCAATTTGGGGATATAAAGAAACTGAACTAAAAAAGAAATATAAATTTTTCTAAAGAATCTAAAAAACTTGTTAATTTGATAACAAAGATACTTTCCAGAGGAGATAAGGCCTAAGCAGAATGAGGTTCCAAGAGGGTGAATTTAGTGATGCTAGCCCACTGTACATTGTGGCATCACTATATTCACCATCTGGGGACCTCATTCTGCAAATGTTCTGCACCATATTTTTAGGCCTGGCTAGCACAGTGATTATGTGCACTTGAAGTTAATATTTAGTGACTCCTCGCTGCACTGAAATGACATGAGATACCTTTCTTTTTATATACTGCATTTAAAGATATATAATCTGAAATTAAGATGGGCGGCCGTTGTTGTAGGTTATAATTTAGAAATAACATTTACCAAATTATGATAATTTCCTCAAACATATACTAATAGTATAGCATAATGATGATACGAAGGCGATATTATTTACAAAACACGCTTTGCATAAGAGAAAATGCAGGTCGAGTGTTCAGTTTCTCGCAAAAAGCGCAGTGAATTGTTTATAAGCAGAGTCACGATATTGCATCATTTCCTTATTTAGATCCGCGTTCATTATTCGTTGGTTGTAAAACCACTAATTAGTGCTTCTACAACTTACAACTCACAATACTATCATAGTAAATTTCTGAGTTGGTATGTATTATCATATATAGGTTAGGAGAAAATACTAACTGGATTTAAATGTATTCATCTCGTTGAAAGAACAATTATATTATGTGCACGTTTTCTGTCTGATCATTTCCCAATCATGACGTAATGTTAATTAGCTGGATTTTGAACTGACAGCGGGTAGAATGGGTCAATTAAAAATAAAATTTGGTGTGATTAAAATGCGATTGTTGATTGCACCAATAATTTTATCTTGGCCTTCCACAGTGCAACGGTACATTTTGATTGGACAATTGGGTATTTCCGAGTATTTATCTATTAACAAATGGTTCTGTAAAATGTTTGTTTACATAAAAAAGCGTACAAACAATAACATGCAATGTATGCGATAATTATGATTGATGTAAGAACAACATCTGTCTATTATATCATATTCTTTCTGTTTTAGGGGATGTGACTTTTAACAGCTATACCCATCATGAAGGCCGCCCGTATCATTAACATTCCTAAATTATTATTTGTTTGGCTTCGGGGGTACAAAATATTTGATTTGAGTCGAGGAACTCACCCATCAAATCTCAGAGCAATCAGATATCAATTTTTGAAATCTTGTCATTTTTGACCACCTGGAATATCTGGCAGCCTAGAAAATAATCGACCAGCCAATCGACATACTCTCAATACCAAATTGCATTGAACATAATGTTGATATATAACACGTTTTGGAAAATTTTATATTATAGTTGACAATGGTTAGCATTATTTTTTGGTAATTTATTCTGAGAACAAAAGCATCTTTTGAAGAAATGTTGTTCTTGTTGGAATATGATGATATGGTGACCATCAAATCAGATTGTTTACCTTTAATTAAATCTTGAGTTTATATAATTGATGTATTGTCCATATAGATTTATTTTAAAACTATTTAATTACCTGAGGTTCGGCACAGCAGCAATGTTATATATTTTATGCCTCCGAAACATGGCGAGCATTGCTCTTAGAACATGCTTGGGACTATACAACACACCAGGCGCCTATTTTTAGAAGCAAATTTGATTTTTGAGACAATGCAAATTTTTTTGCTGTGTGGTATTGACGTCGGACTTTGAGTCGCAAGGCGCGCTCGCCGTCGGGCCGGGGTTCGTATCCCACCCAATCTAAAAAAAAAATAAAAAATTTGCATTGTCTCAAAAATCAAATTTGCTTCTAAAAATAGGCGCCTGGTGTGTTGTATAGTCCCAAGCATGTTCTAAGAGCAATGCTCGCCATGTTTCGGAGGCATAAAATATATAACATTGCTTCTGTGCCGAACCTCATATATACATATATATAAAGAGACCTTAAAATGTGAATATAGTGTCCTAAGTGCGACGTCGGAATAGCGGCCATTCGAGCTTCCTTTTTTGGGGTTGCTTCGGTGGCCGTGTGGTATTGACGTCGGACTTTGAGTCGCAAGGCGCGCTCGCCGTCAGGCCGGGGTTCGTATCCCACCCAATCTCAAAAAAATAAATAAATTTGCATTGTCTCAAAAATCAAATTTATTTAATTACCATTTTTTGTCATTTCAGCACCCACCAATGTTTGCTGGGGAAACTGCAAACTGTGAATACATGTTTACCTGGTTAACACCTAGTGCCTGTCCAACTAAGGTAAGAAAACTAATGCTTAATTCTGATCAAATTCATAAATACTATTCATGGCTCAAATTTAACTTTGTAATTGCTCTCTGTGCTCACATAACAGGGATGAAAATATGTCAATAATATAAATACACTAATTAATTATAACTCCACTTTTTGAAGAAAAATACAGGGGTCAATTTAATTTTTAAATTTTGTATAGCATTTTTCAGCTCTGGGTAGATTTTTTATAGAATTCCCTACCAATACCGTACTGACCCGGTTCAAAGCCCATGCCCATGTTTAAGCCCACCCATATATTTTTTTTATTGTAAATTGGTTAGCAGAAATTGGAAATTGCATCGCAAATTGCGATGCAAATCCAGTTAAATCGAGCCCTGAAATGGGGGTATATTGGACTGACGTTGTCCGCGCATCCGTCTGTCTAGGGACCATCCATCCGTTTGGGCATATATCTCTGGCATGGGTCAGAATGAAATTTGGTAAAAATAAAAAGGGTAAATTATGTTGTTCCTATTTTCCATTCATGAGTTATCCTTCTTCGTTATCCCCCGCCAAACTTCATTTGGGCTCCGTCTGTCATTTACAACTTTGAAGCTCCACATCTTGGTCATCATCAGATGGATTTTAATGATTTTTGGTATGTTGATGAACCAACATGGTGGAAAGAGTAATTACAAACAGTGGGTTTCGTCCATTGAGTTTTTCCAGAGATACGGACGAAGTGTGAAAATGGATATTAATCTTTGCATGACTAAATCCTTCGGCACACCCTACAGGCCACGTCCCTAAACCGATTGTCACAAAACATCATTGATTCTTGAGAGTGGCCTCTAGAAGACGGCTGTCTATTTTTTTCAATTTTTGTTTTTAAAACATGGCCACCAGCAGCCATCTTGTTTATCTGGAAATGTGGGTGTTTGTCTGTCTGTGCATATATCTCAACCAATGGTTATAGAATCTGAAGGAAATTTGATATGGATGTTCACAATCATTACTGCTTTAAAAAATAGGGGAAAATGACTCCATTTATGTTTTCCATTTTAGAGTTATCCTTCTTTCTTTATCTGGAAATTATTACTTTTTATCCGCTCGCTCAGATATATATTCCATGGGTTATCGGATCTGATTGAAATTTGGTATGGATGTTTGCCAACATGAATGCTTTCAAACTAGTGCCCAATGGTGTTTCAATTTTCATTTTTCTGAGTTATCGACCATAGTTTGTCAATATTTTTAGTTTGTCAATATTTTGTGATTTTGGTCTATACGACATGATAACTCAAACAAATATGAACCGATTTCAATAATTATTGGAATTCATGCTGGTTTTAATAAGTCATCACAGGCCAGATTAAAACATCTTACAATTTAAGCCACATCAGAAAATTAATAAACCTCAGCGGAAAGCCACCTTGGCAGGGGATACTCTGGGCGGTGCACTGGTTCATCTGGAAATCATGCTATTTTTGTCTGTCCACGCAGATATCTCAGGCATGGATATCAAAGGACTGGTTTAATGTGTACAAATTATGGCTGGTGAAAAAAGAGGGACCATTTTAAAGGTACTCAATCCGATCAGAAGCTCCTAAATTACTATTTCTTTGGCTTCAGGGGTAAAAAATATTTGATTTGAGTCAAGGAACCCACCCGTCAAAGCTAAGAGTGATCAGATATCGATTTTTGAAGTTTGTTATTTCTCGAGATGTGAAATAATATGTGGCCCAGAAACACATGGTCAAACGGAGGGTCTCGGACAAAATTGCGGATGAAGATGGATAATTCTAAAATCAAGTGGTAATACGGTCAAATTTTGTGATACTTTAGTGATAATACGGCCATATTTTGTTTAACAAAATGTTGATAAATAACAAGTTTTGGGAAATTTGATACCATAATTGACAGTGGTTAGTATTATTTTGTTGCAGTAAACCGATTCTGATAACTAAAGCGTATTTTGAAGAAATATTGTTGTTGTATCTTGATGGTATGGAGACCATCTGATCGGATTGAGTACCTTTAACTATGTTATTGCTCTCTGAAAAAGCAGTTTGATATGCAGAATCTTGGATGCTTATCTTTAATCACATGTTTTATGCTTTTCTTTTCACAGCAAGTGACGGGGGATAACTGTAAGGTCATCGACCCTCTATATAATTACCAGTTTGACCTGAACAGTCTCAGAAAATTAACGTCGTACTACAATGTGTCTGGTGATGGGTTCGTCTATCAACTCAACCCTTGTGGCGGCATCAACCACATTGTCGGTATCTGTAACAAAGACGTTGGTAACTGCCAGACGAAAACAAATCCTATAACTACAATCAATGCAGGTTTGTGTTTTACTCTTTGATTCCTTGTTAGATTTGTTCATAGGGCTTTCGTTTCAAATCGAATCTTGATTTTGAATTGTTTCGAGTGTATCAAGAGAGAAGATATAGAACAATTCGGAAAATACTTGGAAATTTTGCGAAAATCCTGTGCCAATGCATTCTCTTATATAAGCGAGTCGACCATAGGTCGCCTCACATATATAAGAGAATGCATTGGCCTAACAATATATACCTCGATCTTGTATGCCAGTGCATTCTCTTATATATGCAAGGCGACCTATGGTCGACTCGCATATATAAGAGAATGCACTGGCACAGGGTCTTTAATGCTCCCGTCATGAAAGGGTTAAATCGGTAGGCATAACAAATCATACAGAGAAGAGATTGTCAATGGATCTTGTATTATCTAACCATATTAATGTGTCTTGTGTTCAATAGACCATCTACTACTAACGTGGTGATACCAGAAGTAACAAAATATACAGTATCACAGGATTTGCATGCAGCTCGTTTTTATCATAAATACAGATGGATGTGACTGCAATGAGTGGTGGATGGGGAGTAACTCTGTTTAACATGAATCTGAATTATTTTTGACATTCGGCAAACTTGGTCAGACTCAGTACTGTATACTGCCATTTGTACTGAATAATATACTTCCACTCAATATCATTACAGGTGTTGCCAATAAATATTATTACAGATGTTGTCAATTCATTTCATTATATGTATTTCAAGTAGGAATGCAATTACGGACTGATCACTGATTAATCAATGATAGAAATGGAGTATCGGCTTTATCAACGGTTCATCGATTATACGAATAATTGTGACACCCCTATTGGAAATGCATGTACAGATAATAAGTTTAAAGGTCGTTTGTTGAACTTATCTGAACATTATCCACCAATTAAAACCCAGTCCCTTTGTTCTACCTTGCCCTTCTATCTTCCGACTGGGCACTTTATACCATGCTTTATACCACAAGTCGACATTCCTAATCTAGAGCATTCATGTCTCACAATTTATGCACAATGAGCTCCCATCGAGACTTCTAACAGAGAAATAGTTTGCTTCTACACCCGCCCACATAACAAACATTTGCATAGTGTTTATGAACATCACGTAATTAATTTCCTTGACGGTAGAGGTGTGCTGCTCATTTGCATATCAGGGGGTATCGATCACATTGAAACATAACACTTCAGCATGTGAGACTACAGTAATAGAGTTACTGTTCTTCTGGACACAACGATATGAATGCATTGTTCGAATCAAAAATATCCTGATATCCTTATGTGCCCAAATTACAGATAATTGCGTCAACTGTATATAGTATGTATATATATACTACGCAATGTAAAGCGCAAAGAATCAAATATTTTATTATATGTTTGTGTACATCATCATTTGGTGTCCACATGCAACCTGCACTGGCACGAACCATGTCAAAGGGCGTGGTTTTGTTTCCGTAAAGGACTATTTTTATAAAGAAAAACGTAATTGACTCATTTATCAAGATTTATCAGAATTTTTCATCTGTATAAAGGTAATTTATCCTGGTATATTATGAAACTGGTTTAACCCTTTCAGTGCCAAGTCCGATTTTTGTATCAACCCATATTTCCTTGATCATTTTTCAAATTTACTGATTATAACAATGTGATACATATAATGTATCACATTATTATAATCAATAAATACATATAATGTATCACATTATTATAATCAATAAATTTGAAAAATGATCAAGGAAATATGGGTTGATACAAAAATCGGACTTGGCACTGAAAGGGTTAAGTCAGTTAATGGACTCGCGACTCGCCCATCTTGTTGTCCAGTAGCCCGTCCATTAACCCTGACAGAATATGAATGCTTCTGCACTTGTATTAGGTTTTCGTCTGTCTGTCGTCTGCTTTTATCACCTGAACATCCCTCCAAACTAATAATAGACCATTCCCATGTATACTTGCATAACTGAATGAGACAATCCATTCAGTAAAGAAAGGGTTGGTGAATATCATTACACTTTTTTCCATGTATTTCCTTACAGGTGTTGCAAACAGCAAGCTGATGTATGCGGACGGAGAACTATCTCTCAAATATGTAGATGGAAAGAAATTGTGTCATGGAAAATTTAACCGAAGCACAATAATTAATTTCAAGTGCGATCATTCGACTGATGGCCTCAAAGGTCCAGAATATGTCAAGGAGGATACAGATTGTACTTACATGTTTCTATGGAAAACTCTTGCAGCCTGCCCACCATTCACAGTAGCCGACTGCGATATTATTGGTCCAAATGGAGAGCTGTACGATTTCTCAAGCTTGGCATTGACCAGCGATAATTATAATTATTTTGATCCTCTTCATCCGAAGAAAAAGTACATCATCAACGTCTGCCGATCTCTCGTCCATCAAAAAGGTGAGGTCTGCTATTACAGAGGAAAGGCCTGTTTAGGTTTCCAAGTACATAGGAAACTATTCTCGTTGATTTATTAAGTTTTGTAATATGACCTTGCCATAAACCAGCACACAAGGCTTCTCCTGATTGGTCAGTAGCCTGTGTTTTCATGGATATATGAACGTCGTTTGTGGTATGTTCTCTATTTCTGAATTGTACCACAAATATCTTGTCACATTAAATGCAATTCTGCCAACACCTCAAACTTTCAGAATTCTCATAATTCAAATCATAGATGCATTGGTTAATACCATGCTAGATTTCATTATACCCCCTTTTAAAAAAAAAGGGGGGTATACTGTTTTGCACCTGTTCGTCCGTCCGTCCGTCCGTCTGGGCGTGCGTCCGTGAGTCCGTACGTCCGTCCGATGTCTGTTCGTGTCATAACTTGAACAGTAGTGCTCGGATCTCAATGAAATTAGGTATGGATGTTCACTATTATGAGGACATTAAATAGAGGGTTCCATCGTTTTGTTTGGATTTTCCATTCTAGAGTTATTCATCTTTGTTTATCTGGAAATAGTGGCTTTTTGGTCTGTCTGGTGTCTGTTCATGTCGTAACTTCAACAGTTGTGCTGGGATCTCAACCAAATTTGGTGTGGATGTTCACAACTATGAGGACATTAAATAGAGGGTTCCATCGTTTTGTTCGGATTTTCCATTCTAGAGTTATTCATCTTTGTTTATCTTGAAATGTTGGATTTTTGGTCCGTCTGGTGTCTGTTCATGTCATAACCTGAACAGTAGTGCTCGGATCTCAATGAAATTTTTTATGGATGTTCACTACTATGAGGGCATTCAATAGAGGGTTCCATCATTTTGTTCGGATTTTCCATTCTAGAGTTATACATCTTTATTCATCTGTAAATGTTGGCTTTTTGGTTCGTCTGGTGTCTGTTCATGTCGTAACTTCGACAGTTGTACTGGGATCTCAATGGGATTTGGTATGGATGTTCACTACTATGAGGACATTAAAGAGGGTTCCATCGTTTTGTTCCGCTTTTCCATTCTAGAGTTATTCATCTTTGTTCATCTGGAAATGTTGGCTTTTTTGGTCCGTCTGGTGTCTGTTCATGTCGTAACTTCAACAGTTGTGCTGGGATCTCAATGGAATTTGGTATAGATGTTCACTGCAATGAGGACATTCAATAGGGGGTTCCATTGTTCTGTTGTGCTTTTCCATTCTAGAGTAATTCATCTTTTGTTTATCTGGAAATGTTGGCTGTTTGATCCATCCGATGTCTGTTCAGCTCATAACTTGAACAGTAATGCTCGGATCTCAATGAAATTTTGTATGGATGTTCACCACTATGAGGACATTTAATGGCACATTCAAATGTTTGTTTTGGTTTTTTGTTCTATAGTTATTCATCTTTGTTTATATGAAAATGCTGATTTCTGGGTCCATATGTCTGAGTATAGCCATCATAAGTTATAGATGTGCCCACACTAGGCGGTATGCCACGAGGGGGTATGCACCGGACGACAGTCCATCTCTTGTTCAATAAAAATTACCTTATTTCAATTTTATACTTTTAGAATTTTATGTCACAACGGATACTAAATTGTTTTAATTAACTTGGACAAGGCCAGTAGTAATGTAAAATTAGTTTCTGTAAACAAATTTAATATTGTAACATCCTGGATCCATGATGGGGAAAGGAGTACCTGGTAAGGTGTAACAACCTTTGCTCCAATGCTCATTTGTTAACCTTCTCTGTAATGTTTATTATGTTATACTCAGGGATGTGGAAACAATGGGGGGGGGGCTGCTCAAAATTTTCAACTGTTGGAAATTTCATGCCAGACAGCCACCTGTAGATTCCCCTCCCCTATGCGATATTTTGGTGGTTATGATATTGTTATAGGGCAATGTATACCCTTTAAAATTCTGGTTGTTTGCCATCATGAAATTGTCGCCCAAATTTCATCTCCTGTGAGTATTTATTTTCCATTCACTAATATTATAGCTTGTTAATATTTGAATATGCCACCTTTTTTTGGTATTTACCTTTCTACATACATGACACATATGTCTTGAAATTAGTGCGAAAAGGAATGAAAATTTGAAATTTCAAAATTTCAACTGAAAATAAAATAAAAAATGAAATTTTCCCGCTTCTGATTTTTCTTGGAAACAAAAAACATTCACTGCCAAATTGTTCTTCTGAGATAAATTGCATTATAGGAAGCCTTTGTACCAACATAATGGTTGGTTTCAGAAAAACCGTGATCTAAAGAGTGTTTACTAGTTCAGTGGGTCATTATTGACATACTTGATATGACAAAGTTGTCAGACTTGATACAACAAAATTCTTGTCAACCATGATTGACTATAAATTGTGGACAGTTCTTTAATTGATCTTGTATGATATTAACCCTTTCAGTGTCAAGTCCGATTTTTGTATCAAACCATATTTCCTTGATCTTTTTTCAAAATTATCCTGATATCCTTATGTGCCCAAATTACAGATAATTGCGTCAACTGTATATATTATGTATATATATACTACGCAATGTAAAGCGCAAAGAATCAAATATTTTATTATATGTTTGTGTACATCATCATTTGGTGTCCAAATGCAACCTGCACTGGCACGAACCATGTCAAAGGGCGTGGTTTTGTTTTCCGTAAAGGACTATTTTTATAAAGCAAAACGTATATGACTCATTTATCAAGATTTATCAAAATTTTTCATCTGTATAAAGGTAATTTATCCTGGTATATTATGAAACTGGTTTAACCCTTTCAGTGCCAAGTCCGATTTTTGTATCAACCCATATTTCCTTGATCATTTTTCAAATTTACTGATTATAACAATGTGATACATATAATGTATCACATTATTATAATCAATAAATACATATAATGTATCACATTATTATAATCAATAAATTTGAAAAATGATCAAGGAAATATGGGTTGATACAAAAATCGGACTTGGCACTGAAAGGGTTAAACAAATAGTAATAAGGATAACTAAGCCTTGAGTTGAAAACAATTATTCAAGTTTAGAGAGCATTTTAGTGATTAATTATTTTTCCCTATTAGTTGCTGTAGTGTGTCGCTCTGAATCATACATTGCAATGTCACAGAAAATATATTGATTATATATAATTCGAGAAATATAGTCAGCTGAAATCTAGTTTTTAACTTATTTTTTTGAAACAAAGTTCTTCCATTGACGTAAATAGCGATTTGTGACCAGTGAATTGGATAATTGGTCTGGTTTGTTCACAAAATATTGCCCAAATGATTATACTCACCGATATTTCAAAAGAATTGAAATCCTTTTAACATAATTAGGCATTACTTAAGTTAACCTGTCGCAAAACTTAAACATGAAATTGCATTATATGATTTTATGTTGATGAGCTATTGTATTGCTTTAAAATATGCCAAGGGTCTCCAAAACATAGAAAAGTCATGTTTCTTGCGAATGTCTCCTCCGATTCATTTACCCCCCCCCCCCCCCTGATAGAATGGTTTCCTGACAGCGAAAACATCCTTATTCCATGCAGGTGTGGTTGGGCATATTAATACTTATAGTGGTCTCCGAAAATAGTAAATTAATTTGCGTGTCATGTGCCATCTGTTTTATGAATGATCCATGGCTTCCTGAAAGCAGTCTGCCTCTTTAGTTTTCATACTCCCTTCTTTTCATACTCCACCTCTTTGGCGTGGTACCACAAGAGCAGATCCATTGCCATTAACCCTTTACCCAACAAACGGCCAGAACCAGCCAAATAAAGCTTCAACAGCCTAAAATATCTTGGGTCTGTCTCAATAAAACCATACAAATATGGATATCATTGGAACCGGCTCATTGACCACATTGTGATGGTTATAGTTATGCCCTGTGCCAATGCATTCTCTTATATATGCGAGTCGACCATAGGTCGCCTCGCATATATAAGAGAATGCATTGGCCTAAAAAATTACCATTTTTTCTTACATTCTTTAACAATTTTATGATTTTTAATGTGTTAAGCCAATGCATTCTCTTATATATGCGAGGCGACCTATGGTCGACTCGCATATATAAGAGAATGCATTGGCACAGGGCCGTTCTGTTGGGTAAAGGGTTAACTGGGACAGCGGTCCCCAAAATCAGGTCTGTTACTTTTCAGCCAGTTGCTGTCAATGTCCCCATACTGTTTGATGCAACATAATGTATGCCATGATATAATAGCCTTATTTCTGATACCCAACAAGTGATTTGGAACATCTAAATGTAGAGAACACCCTGGACCATTATCGTTCTGAGACTGTGTACGCCTGGGGTGTTTAACATGCAGATATAAGGTCATGTTTAACTTATGCATGTTGATTCTTGTAAATGGGTCCAGGCTGTCCGAAGGCCTTTCAATATGCCAGTCGGTCTCCAAAAGTTAGAAAAATTGTGTTTCATATCTGACAAGCTCTTTAGTAAGTTGTCCCAGGCTGCTTTCTGTCAACCTATATCAAAATAAATTGTGTATGTCCAGATATAATTGCCTTTTTGTCACACGCTCAGCTTTTGGGGATGGCCAACATCTTGAGACTGTAGTTGGTTGGCGCCTTCAATTATGCCTTGCGGTATCCATAATACAGAACAAAAACTTTTCTTATTAACCAGCCGTGTTTTTGAATGTCTCCACCAGCAAAATTGATTCTTGAGAGTTTGCGAATGTTTTAAAATTCAATTTTGTTCTTGTATTCCCCTTCGAGTAACTTTCTGGTCAACCCTCAGTATTTCACAAGAGCTGATCCCTTAAGTGCATAGTATACTCTGGCATTTAGATATAATAGATAGGACAGGATTGCCAAAACATAAAAAGAATGCGTTTGTTTTGTCACTCGGTTTTCAAAATGGCCTCAGGCTGCCTGAGGGCAACTATTCTATGTCCCGATAAAATAGTCCTCTTGTTACGTTACAAACAACCCGGGACAGTGTACACCCTATATCTGTTGCCTCCTTTGGATATGCTAGTCATCACCAAAGATTAGACAAAACTATTGATTTACGTGTGTGTGTACTGGTGTATAGATGGGGCTAGGGGTCTCCATTAATTTTCCAACTTAGAGGTGTTATCAGATTGGAAATTTCCAACAGTTTGACCTCCACCCGAAGGGAGACCCTCTAGTCACGTCCCTGGTTATATATAGTTATATACTATCTGTGGGATGATGAATAAAATATAACCATGAGTACATATTAAATTTCCTTTTCGACCTCATTACTCATTGGTTAAAAGCTTGGAAATGTTCAACAAAGACTGACATAAATTATTATTGTTTACCGGATCTTAGTCCACCACAAGCAATTAACTTTTTTACAGTAATGCCCTAAATAATTGACTCCTTAAGCACAGCAAAATTATGGGTAACTTTTCAGGATTTAGTCGGAAATATGGCTTGTTGCCATTCATGGGAAAGCTCTCAGTTCTCTCATAATTCTGATGTGATTAAGGAGTCGATTATTTAGGGCATTAGGCGGAACCAATTTTTAAGTCTGGTTTACGAACATGTGGGGAGAAAAAAAGTAGATGCAGGAGGGAAAAAAATAAAAATAAAAAAAATTGTCCCCCAATTTATATCAAGTAAATCGTGGAATTTTACATAAATTTTACAAAAATTGTGAACAAATGTTTTTGAATGAAATTCTGAACCAAACAAGACATTTCTTGTCATGAAATACATGAATATATGATCTGTAAATGATCATAAGCAGAACCGGATGCGACAGCACATGAAAATCAGTACGCGTGTAAACAAATTTGGGAGAAAAAAGTTTTATTTTTTTTCATGAAATGGAAAAAAAGTTATAGGAGGTGTTAGTAAACCAGACTTAAAAATTGGTGTCGCCTTACTGTACTTCAGCACCACTAAAGATAAAGCTTAAATTATGCCGCAAGAATGTAATTTTCATGGACTGTGGTCCCTAATGATTATTATTTTTAGTCAATGTTCTATTAAAGATGATCTATCTCTTCCCAGTAACACTTCCAACATCAATAACAACAACAAATTCTATGAAACTCTTTGAAAACCCTGTGCCAATGCATTCTCTGATATATGTGAGTAGCCCTATGGGAGACTCGCATATATAAAAGAATGCACTGGCACAGGGTCTTTAATGCTGCACCAGCCCGACATGGAAGGGTTTTTATTATTCCCCAAATAACAGCCGAAACATCTGAAATTTTACTTAACCCTTTGATGACTGGAGCTTCCTGAAATTTTGCGAAACCCTGTGGTAATGCATACTCTTATATATGTGAGTCTCCCATAAGGAGCCATGCATATATAAGAGAATACATTGGCCAAACTATATTTGCCTTGTAAGCCAGTGCATTCTATTATATATGCGAGGCTCCCTATGGGAAACTCGCATATATAACAGAATGCACTGGCACAGGATATTTAATGCTGCACCAGCTCAGCTCCTTCATGAAGGGGTTAAAACTTTTAAAAATAAAATACGTTGTCATTTTTTTAAATAGTAACATTTCTTGTCCCAAGTCATGGAAAAAGATTCTTTCCTATAGACAAAAACTTCTGTTGACTGGTCTCTCTGACTAGAAATTATTGTTTTATACTCTGAAGCACTATATAAAGTTCAGGGAAGAGATAAATCATACATAAAATATAATTACATATTGACTGATTCTTCATTTACAGGAGAGACATGTCCTTTCAATGCCGCCTCTTGTCTGATTGACAGTTCAGAGAAAACAACAACGTAAGTGCAGCCTGAAATATTGCGTTGGCTTAAATAATTTACGTGTTCCTTCCCCCGACATACATAGAAGACAGTGGCGTTTGTCTCACACCATTTTTGTTGCGGATCTAATTACCATGAATGCAGCTAATTGCAGTTGGATATAAGTCATCTCACTGGTTTGAAAGCTTGTACAATTAAGTTGTTGTGTAAACTTTGGGTGTCCATTTCATATTATTCTCACCCATCAATACCATAACGCAACAAAATTTTAAAATGTGTGTATCACACAGTGGCTATCGTTAGAGGGAAGTGTCTAATCTGTTGTCGACTATTAACCCTTTACCCGACAGAAGGACCATGTGCCAATGCATTCTCTTATATATATATAGAGAATACATTGGCTTAACACATTAAAAATTATAAAATTGTTAAAGAATGTATGGTCGACTCGCATATATAAGAGAATGCATTGGCACAGGGCATAACTGTAACTATCACAATGTGGTCAAGGAACCGGTTCCAATGATATCCATATTTGTATGGTTCTATTGAGACAGACCGAAGATATTTTAGGCTGTTGAAGCTTTATTTGGCCGGTTTTGGCCGTTTTGTTCGGTAAAGGGTTAACCCTCTGAGTGCCAGGGGCCGATCTCATCGGCCCTAAACCTACAAAATAAGTCTGTTAAAGAATATAAGAATAAATTATTAAAATTGTAAAAAAAACAAAAATTGTTAGGCCAATGCATTCTCTTATATATGCGAGGCGACCTATGGTTGACTAGCATATATAAGAGAATGCATTGGCACAGGGTATATGGTTTGATACAAAGATCGACCTGGCACTCAAAGGGTTAAAGCTTTATGAAGATGATTGTGCAAAAGCCAGCGGTATCTCAATTACTTTGTATAAGTTTCTGTTTGTTGCAAACTACATGTGCGACATCCTAAATGACTGTGCTCTAGTGTGCAAGTTATTTTAATGTTCTATTATCAATTTTACTGATATTGAACCAATTATAGTAACAGGGACAATATTAAAACCAAATTCTAATGATGTGTTATTAAATGTTGATTATACACTGGGGGAAAAGTTGCTTAAAATGTTTTCACTTGGCTAAACAAAATCTGGAAATGGCTAAACTTTTGGCTGCAAGTATTTTTGGTCCAGTGTGAACACTGCTCTTGAATTTGTGTTTGGAGTTTGGATAGCTTCTATGTACGTACAATCAGGGATTTTTAGCTCAACTTTACTTTGTAAAGTTTGAGCTATTGCCATGGCTTTGTCGTCCGTCGTCCGTGTGTGCGTAAGGCGTCAACAATGCGGTCTACAGGTCGTACCTTTGATCGGATCATTATGAAATTTATCATAGCTGTTGACATCAACATTTAGACTAGAATGATTCATTTTGGGGTCATTCGGTTAAAAAACATGGCCGCCAGTGGCCATCTTGCATTTCAAAATTCAATCCATTAGCACGGGCTACAGGGCTTACTGTTTGTCTGATCGTCATGAAATTTGTCATGGATGTTAATATTGACATGTAGATGGGAACGAGTAATTTTGGGGTCATTTGGCCCAAAAACATGGCCGCCAGCAGCCATCTTGGATTTTACTCTTTGTATGACTAAATTCTTTAGCACGGGCTACAGGTCGTACTTTTAGTCTGATCATCATTAAATTTGTCAAGAATGTTAATAATGACATGTAGATGGGAACGAGTCATTTTGGGGTCATTCGACCAAAAAACATGGCGGCCAGCAGCCATCTTGGATTTTACTCTTTGTTTGACTAAATTCTTTAGCACGGGCTACAGGTCGTACCTTTAGTCTGATCATCATCACATTTGTCATGGATCTTAATATTGACATGTAGATGGGAACGAGTAATTTTGGGGTCATTTGGCCCAAAAACATGGCCGCCAGCAGCCATCTTGGATTTTACTCTTTGTATGACTAAATCCTTTAGCACGGGCTACAGGTCGTACCTTTAGTCTGATCATCATAAAATTTGTCGTGGCTGTTGAAATTGGAATGTAGATGGGAACGAGTCATTTTGGGGTCATTCGGACAAAAAACAATGGCCGCCAGTGGCCATCTTGGATTTCAAAATTCAATCCATTAGCACGGGCCACAGGTCGTACTGTTCGTCTGATCATCATGAAATTTGTCATGGATGTTATTATTGACATGTAGATGGCAACGAGTAATTTTGGGGTCATTCGGCCTAAAAACATGCGGCCAGAAGCCATCTTGGATTTTACTCTTTGTATGACTAAATTCTTTAGCACGGGCTACAGGTCGTACTTTTAGTCTGATCATCATAAAATTTGTCAAGAATGTTAATAATGACATGTAGATGGGAACGAGTCATTTTGGGGTCATTCGACCAAAAAACATGGCCGCCAGCAGCCATCTTTGATTTCACTCTTTGTATGACTAAATCCTTTAGCACGGGCTACAGGTCGTACCTTTAGTCCGATCATCATAAAATTTGTCATGGCTGTTGAAATTGGAATGTAGATGGGAACGAGTCATTTTGGGGTCATTCGGACAAAAAACATGGCCGCCAGCGGCCATCTTGGATATCAAAATTCAATCCATTAGCACGGGCCACAGGTCGTACTGTTCGTCTGATCATCATGAAATTTGTCATGGATGTTAATATTGACATGTAGATGGGAACGAGTAATTTTGGGGTCATTCGGCCAAAAAACATGGCCGCCAGCAGCCATCATGGATTTTACTCTTTGTATGACTAAATTCTTTAGCACGGGCTACAGGTCGTACCTTTAGTCTGATCATCATCAAATTTGTCATGGATGTTAATATTGACATGTAGATGGGAACGAGTAATTTTGGGGTCATTTGGCCCAAAAACATGGCCGCCAGCAGCCATCTTGGATTTTACTCTTTGTATGACTAAATCCTTTAGCACGGGCTACAGGTCGTACCTTTAGTCTGATCATCATAAAATTTGTCATGGCTGTTGAAATTGGAATGTAGATGGGAACGAGTCATTTTGGGGTCATTCGGACAAAAAAACAATGGCCGCCAGTGGCCATCTTGGATTTCAAAATTCAATCCATTAGCACAGGCCACAGGTCGTACTGTTCGTCTGATCATCATGAAATTTGTCATGGATGTTATTATTGACATGTAGATGGGAACGAGTAATTTTGGGGTCATTCGGCCTAAAAACATGCGGCCAGAAGCCATCTTGGATTTTACTCTTTGTATGACTAAATTCTTTAGCACGGGCTACAGGTCGTACTTTTAGTCTGATCATCATAAAATTTGTCAAGAATGTTAATAATGACATGTAGATGGGAAACGAGTCATTTTGGGGTCATTCGACCAAAAAACATGGCCGCCAGCAGGCATCTTTGATTTCACTCTTTGTATGACTAAATCCTTTAGCACGGGCTACAGGTCGTACCTTTAGTCCGATCATCATAAAATTTGTCATGGCTGTTGAAATTGGAATGTAGATGGGAACGAGTCATTTTGGGGTCATTCGGACAAAAAACATGGCCGCCAGCGGCCATCTTGGATTTCAAAATTCAATCCATTAGCACGGGCCACAGGTCGTACTGTTCGTCTGATCATCATGAAATTTGTCATGGATGTTATTATTGACATGTAGATGGGAACGAGTAATTTTGGGGTCATTCGGCCTAAAAACATGCGGCCAGAAGCCATCTTGGATTTTACTCTTTGTATGACTAAATTCTTTAGCACGGGCTACAGGTCGTACTTTTAGTCTGATCATCATCAAATTTGTCATTTTGGGGTCATTCGGCCAAAAAACATGGCCGCCAGCAGGCATCTTTGATTTCACTCTTTGTATGACTAAATCCTTTAGCACGGGCTACAGGTCGTACCTTTAATCTGATCATCATCAAATTTGTCATGGATGTTAATATTGACATGTAGATGGGAACGAGTAATTTTGGGGTCATTCGGCCTAAAAACATGCGGCCAGAAGCCATCTTGGATTTTACTCTTTGTATGACTAAATTCTTCAGCACGGGCTGCAGGTCGTACCTTTAGACTGATCATCATAAAATTTGTCATGGATATTAACAATGTCATGTAGGTGGGAACAATTAATTTTGGGGTCATTCGGCCAAAAAACATGGTCGCCAGCAGCCATCTTGGATTTTACTCTTTGTATGACTAAATCCTTTAGCACGGGCTACAGGTCCTACTTTTTGTCTGATCATCATAAAATTTGTCAAGAATGTTAATAATGACATGTAGATGGGAACGAGTAATTTTGGAGTCATTCGGCCAAAAAACATGGCGGCCAGCAGCCATCTTGGATTTTACTCTTTGTATGACTAAATTCTTTAGCACGGGCTACAGGTCGTACCTTTAGTCTGATCATCATAAAATTTGTCATGGCTGTTGAAATTGGAATGTAGATGGGAACGAGTTATTTTGGGGTCATTTGGACAAAAAACATGGCCGCCAGCGGCCATCTTGGATTTCAAAATTTAATCCATTAGCACGGGCCACAGGTCGTACTGTTCATCTGATCATCATGAAATTTGTCATGGATGATAATATTGACATGTAGATGGGAACGAGTAATTTTGGGGTCATTCGGCCAAAAAACATGGCGGCCAGCAGCCATCTTGGATGACTAAATTCTTTAGCACGGGCTGCAGGTCGCAGGTCGTACCTTTAGTCTGATCATCATAAAATTTGTCATGGATGTCAACAATGACATGTAGATGGGAATGAGTCATTTTGGGGTCATTCGGCCAAAAAACATGGTCGCCAGCAGCCATCTTGGATTTACTCTTTGTATGACTAAATCCTTTAGCACGAGCTACAGGTTGTACCTTTAGTCTGATCTTCATAAAATTTGTCATGAATGTTAATAATGACATGTAGATGGGAACGAGTCATTTTGGGGTCATTCGGCCAAAAAACATGGCCGCCAGCAGCCAACTTGGATTTTACTCTTTGTATGACTAAATCCTTTAGCATGGGCTACAGGTCGTACCTTTAGTCTGATCATCATAAAATTTGTCATGGCTGTTGAAATTGGAATGTAGATGGGAACGACTCATTTTGGGGTCATTCGGCCGAAAACATGGCCGCCAGCAGCCATCTTGGATTTTACTTTTCTCTTCATGTCTTTTAACTAGTATTAGACATTCAACTTTCCACATTCCTAATCGCTCCATTGACTGTAATACATTAAATTATTCCCTTTCCAAGTTGAGCTACAGTGTCATTGACACTTTAATTTTTAGGTGTCCTCAAGGTCTGGTATTCGGCCCCATTCCCAGTGGGGAAAAAGGCACATTTATTCCCAATTTTCAACCATCAAATTCCCAATTGCAGGCAGGTATATAATACCATCGGGTTTATTGAATAATTATCAATTTTTTCCGAAGTTTTGTATGCTCAGTCGATCGATAAACTGCTGAAAACCCGTAGTAAATCAGCGACATCGGGAGCCCGCATCGTATAATGTACACGCAGCGACCTAACTATTAGCTTAACAAGCAAATTACCTCCCCTCTACCAGTCAGCGCATTTATGAAAGAGGGAGGATAACTCTAAATAAATTGCTGATTTATATAAAACACATGTACAGTACATACTTGTCATGTCGCACCATTCAAAATACTACGTGAAAAAACTAACAAAGCGAGGAAACAATCTGGAGCAGACTATCACAAAGTTTCTGCGACGCGATACGGTCGCGATAGTTAACTAATCCGCCGCCACGGAGACAATTTCGGCAAAAAATGATAGTTCTTCTGTGTCAGCGGACAATTCTGAGAAAACTATCTCGGTGGCGGCAAATTCTGAACAGCCAGATAGTTATCTGTGAATTTTCAACTTACCTGAGGCTGAGGTGACGTTTACACATAGCCGGTGAAGCCGTTACCCGGCGAACCCGTTAGCTGGCGAAGGTTGGGCAGAGTGTTTACACATCGCCGACGAAGATACGCATATATTCATGTGTCTCATTTACTTGATAATATTTTTTGTTTTAGTTCTCACTGAACTGCAATATGATATTGCTGTACAACTGTAAACATCTAGCCGCTTCATGTTAGAGATATGGTTGGGCAGTATAGTGAAATGAAACTTTTTAGAAATGGAAATGCCGAAATTATTAATATCCAACTCAAACTGTCAGGTATTGCTATTGGTAATTTTATAGATATTTAAACAACATTGTTAATGGTTTGTTTGGGTTCATAGACAGCCTGTGAAGTGAGTGTCGCACCAAAAGCATGGTCATTGTCAGTTTTGAGATATTTTCGTCGCATGCATCTACAAATTGGTGTCTATAATCATTCGGATTGGATATTATATTATATATATAAGTTTCAACATCGCGAATCAAATGTGGCACATTTTCCGTTTGCACATTATACAATAAAATATGTTTTTCATTTTACTCGGGCGTTCACCATGTCCATGTGTGTAGGGCCGTGGCGATGGGGGTGCCTCATCCCAACTTTAATCAATATATTCAAAAGCTGGAAATTTCATACCTGACACGGCAATGGTTGGAAATATGACATCAGCAATATGTTGAAATTGTTCTCGTAGTTTTATTTTCAACAATTTGTTATTGGTGATTTCTTTAGGCAACATTTGCTTAGTTTTTGGCAAAATTTTTTGACTGAAATGGCCATCAGTTGGAAATGATCCAATCTTAGATGTGTGTTAAGTTTGGAAAATGTCCAACAATTGGAAATCTTAAGGCTGGATGCTTGGATTTTGAAATTTTCAGGGTTCAGATTAAATAAAATTCTCACACCTGGCCATAACCACGGTCGGTCGATAAATTCCAAAGATGAACAGTCCCACACCTCCAAATCAGGCCCTCTAGACCCGTCCCTGTGTACATATGTCCACGGTGCACTCAAATTTAGATTATTGAACTAATTGTCCATTAAGTTTGAATCCATAGAAACGTGCCATCCCATTTCTTCCATATATGGACATACATGTACATGAACACGCACATTTAATTCCCTCGAATGCGCAACAAATGTACCATGCGCATGCAAAGTACGTGTACCATCATCAGTTAGTATTTATAATAATAGCTTATAACGAAGGTGCGTGACCACCGACGGACAGCTGATTAGAGACAATCAAACTGGCACACTGACCAATATATACACAGGTGAAAAGCGGGCTGGTCTATCAGCGATTGCACAATAATATTGTTCGAGTTAATTGTGGAAAGGAAATCACCCATGACGGCATGACCCCAGATAAACATCTAACTTAACCGCAGAGCGAATTAGAATTCATACGAAAATCAGGTGCTTGTACTAAATCATTTCATCCAAAAGTTGAAAACCGTATAGCTGAGTATCCGGATAGCCGTAATTCTTATCCGGCGAAGTATAAACACTCTATTGTTATCGCTGCCGGCTAAAGCGAATGCGATCTTCGCCGGGTAATGTATAAACACCCCCTGAGAAATGGACCTCAATGGGCTGGGATTTTACACTATCTTTGAGTTACCTGTGTTTAAATCGCGTTATGCACCGAAAATTACAGTATTAGTACTATTTACTTGTGTGTAACAGTGATTAATTGAATTTTTCTAAAACATCGAAAATTCCCAATTTTGGTCTGTAAAGACACATTTTTTCCCAATTCGAAGGGACCCATTTCCAAAATAGGCAGAAAAATCCCTGACAATTAGCACTCATCCCTTAACCCTTTCTTTACTAAATGGATTCTCCCATTCACTTATAAAAATATGCATTGGAATTGTCTATTATTCATTTGGCAGGATGTTAAGGATATATGAGCAGACGACAGCCAAACAAAATGAAAATACAAGTGCAGAATAATTCATATTCATCAGTGGGCAATGTTTAGATAATACACTGTATGGTCATTTGTTGAACTTATTATCTGAACATTTCCTAAGTTGAACTACACGTCAATGAGTATTTAGTATGGAAAGGGTTAATCGATGTCTCGCCTCACCTCAACCCTGTTTTGACCCCTCCTGAATTTGTTTTTGGATAGCTTCTATGTACAGCTACTCTCATCCATTCAAGAGAGACTGTAGTCAGCAGAACATATGGTAATTATCCCCAGCAAACAAAGTTTGGCAGGGGATGTAAGAATGGGCTCCATCTGTTTTTGTCTGTCTCAGATGGGAGCCATAAAAGTTTTCCAAATTTAAACAACATGCCGTCTTGTCTTGTATTTCACATTTGAATCCATCGGCACACCCTGCAGCCGAAATTTAATGGAGTAATGTTTTTTTAATTTACAGGCATGTTCACTGAGAGCTTTCCGATGAATGGCAACAAGCCATATTTCCGACTAAATCCTGAAAAATTACCCATAATTCTGCTGCGGTTAAGGAGTCGATTATTTAGGGCATTACTGTATATGTTAGGACTTTATTTGATAATTCTTCAAATATTTAGATCTTTTTTATTTTTAACATTAAATAAACAACCAGGATTTTGTTTATGTTTCTCTATAAGAGAGCCTTTTCTCTACAAGGAATCTTATTTGTGGAATTTAATTTAGTTTCACAACTTGGGTGAAGTTTTTTTTTAATAATTTATTCAATTTTTTATTACAATTTGTATGGTCACATATGAATTCCCTGAAATAAAATAGAGCATTTTAGTAAAACATATATGTTGATATTTATCTATCAATTATCTGCCCTCATGAGAAATATGTCATATATATTGGGGCTGAGATCTTTTTATGAGCCAGCTCTCCCTTCATATAGTCCACCATCTGTCCCATGCCCTCAGTGTGAATTAGTTCACATGGGGAGACTGGGACAGAAGCTGGAAGAATGAATGGACATGTTATTTAATTATATTTATTGTTCATTGTACAATGAAAGCTGGTTTTGTTTTATTTTGCAAGAACTTTTAGGTGAAAACTGCAGAGGTTGTATATCAAACAGATTTTTGGGGTTATTGTTTTCATAGGGAAATTTTATGCTGATTACCGGTTTTTGGAAGTCAATGTAATAATTTTTGGACACTGTCCCACTTATAATCAAAGTTATTTTTTATAGAAGAATTCCATGTGCAAGATAATTTCTCCATTTTGTACTCTTTTTGTATAAACTGGATTGCTGCTTTTGTATTTAGTTTGCCTTTATCACATCTGTTTATGAAAAATTACCCATAATTCTGCTGTGGTTAAGGAGTCGATTATTTAAGGCATTACTGTATTTGTTAGGACTTTATTTGATATATTCTTCAAATATTTAGATATTTTTTATTTTTAACTTTAAATAAACAACCAGGATTTTGTTTATGTTTCTCTTTAAGAGAGCCTTTTCTCTACAAGGAATTTTATTTGTGGAATTTAATTTTAGTTTTCACAACTTGGGTGAAGTTAGTCAGAAACCCTTGAAGATTGAGGATGGCAGGCTATTGATGACCTACGAAAATGGAGAGCTATGCAATAATGGCAAGAACAAGATAGAGACTACTATAGTCTTCACCTGTGATTCCACAGCTATAGTAAGTTAAACATAGTTTTTAGCTATTTACCCACTGAAATTAAAAGTTTGGGGGCGATGGGGACAATTGAATTTTCATACTTATTAATTTCAGCTAATATCATGGAGTTTATAACATATTGGGAATACATTGCCTATAATGTTTGTACACATTTCACACTGCATTGAAAAGTCTTTAAAGATGCACAAGCCTTGAAATAGTGTGTCTGTCATTTGCAGAATGAGGTCCCCAGAGGGTGAATTTAGTGATGCTACCCCCGCATAGCGGGCTAGCATCACCAAATTCACCCTCTGGGAACCTCATTCTGCTGAGGTGTAAGCAGAATGAGGTCCCCAGAGGGTGAATTTGCTGATGCTAGCCCACTATGCGGGGTAGCATCACTAAATTCACCCTCTGGGGACCTCATTCTGCAAATGACAGGCTCACTATTTCAAGGCTTGAAGATGCATAATCTGAATTAACCGCTCCCCAATTACTATTTCTTTAGCTTGGGGATAAAAAATATTTGATTCGAGGAACCCACCCACCAAAGCTCAGAGTGATCAGATATCATTATTTGAAATCTATTCACCACTGGTACATTTTGGTGGCCTGGCTAAAAGTCGATGAGCCAATGGTCTCAGATAAATTGCAGATGAAGATGGATAACTCTAAAATCAAGTGCCTTTGGATGTTATAAATTTGACAAACAGTCTAAATTTCATTGAACAAAATGTTGGTAAACAACAGGTTTTGGGCAATTTTATACTATAGTTGACTGTGCTTAGCATTATTTTTGGGCAATTAATTGTTTCTGATAACTGACGTGGCATTTTAAAAAATGTTGTTGTTGGAATCTGATGATATTGGGACCATCAAATCGTATTGAGTACCTTTGAACATACATTGAATGATTTTCTCTGTAACATCCCTGTTTTATACAACTGCAGGATACTCGGCCAACTGGTCACTTTAAAGTTGGTGAATGCAGCCACAGATTTGTTTGGGCCACAAGCGCTGCATGTCCAAAGAATAAGCAAAACACCATAGTCAGTGACTGTGTGGCCAAGAACCCTGTTACTGGTAAGCCAGTCCAGTTTATTAACACTTTCATGAGAGAGCTGCGCTGGTGCAGCATTAAAGGCTCATTTAAATTATATAGTGCCTTGATATATGGTTTTAATAATAATCTATGACATAAAATATGATTAAAATACTATATTTGTCACAATTTGGAACATCTGTGTCTCAGAAGGTGCCCACAGAGTTTTAGAAAATAGCTGAAATCATAGAAACATTTCCCCCGCCTCGCTTCCAGAATGCAAAATACATTGAAAATAATTCACTTGGCATTACAATCCAGATGAAACTTAAGCACAAAAAACACATCGGTACCTCAACAAAAACAACATATTCAAAGTTTATTACACTGGATAAGTTGATAATACAAATGTACAATATTTTGGAGCTTCCTCTTTCAAATGGTATATAGTATGGCATATATTTTATATAATGTGATCTGGGGGTTTGAACATTAAGTGGGCCTTTAACCCTTCCATGCCTGAAGCTTCGTGAAATTTTCCAAAATAAGGGAGACTCGCATATATAAGAGAATACATTGGACTAACAATATTTACCTTGACTTGTATGTCAGTGCATTCTCTTATATATGCATGGCTCCCTATGGGAGCATATATATATATATAAGACAATACACTGACACTAGGTCTTTAATGCTGCACCAGCGCAGCTCCCGTCATGAAAGGGTTCAATAGAAGGTATTAATATAATACTCAGATTAAACTTGTTTTTATTATAATAATAACTAAGATAACTTGTTTTGTGCCACTTTAAGGACTACATGTATTAGCCCTTTCTTTACCAAATAAATACTCATTGATGAGTACAGTAATGCCCTAAATAATCGACTCCTTAACAGTGTTCGCGCTGTCGGTAGCCAAATTAGCCAATGGCTAATCTTTTTCGAATTTGGCTAATAAAAATTTCATTTGGCTAAACTTTTGGCTAAACTTTTTTTGAACCCAAATGGAGACTGATAGCATGGAGCCAGAAAGCTAATTAATAAAAGCGCTCAGTAGAACGACATTCAAGACGAAGTTAGGTGACGAAAGTATTTCATTATTGTCGTACTTATGAAATATCGTACAAAGGGAAACCCGATCGACAACTCTATCAACCAAGCGATCATAAAGTGATATGCATGGACGCATGGACATTAAACCGACCATGGTTGAATTATGACAATGTGAAGAAAGCAATGTTTTGTAAAGTGCATTGACGCCGGTATATAAGCAATTTGTTCGTAACATGTGCAGGCTGTTTTAATCTGGAGAAAGATTATGTCACTCTGCACGAAGCAGCAAAAGGTCATTATTAATTTTTACATTTAATCCCCTAATCCCCCAGTCAGCCCATTGTCTGTCTGGTCACTCAAGGCGCGCCTGCACAATGCATGTTTATGATGACATTGTATTTATGACGGTCGAGGTTTATGAGCACCAAGTGTAAGACAATAGCTTAATCAGCCAAATGTGAATCACGACAGATATTTTGTGGCTATTTGTCGTCAATACCGATACAGTCAAAATAATATGCATGCTTTTATGACAGATTGTAATTTGATAATGGCGTAACAATATTAAGTTATTAGTTTCCAGATGTCACTTAGATATTTTCGCAAGGATAACTATTTAATGATTTAAAAATAGATATTGATATAAAACAAAAAAATAATGACATTAAGAAGGACAATACCGGGGTTACCCCCCCCCCCCCCCCCCCCCCCCCCCCCCCAAATCACTCTTTCACATAAAGATTAATAAATTTTTAATAAATGATATTTATAAAAATACTTGTAGTTACATCAAAATTATTTAAACTATTGTGTATTTTACCTTTGTCTGTTAGATTTTACGTTTTAGTCATTAATTGTGAACCGACCAGAAAACGATGATTTAATTTGGCCAAAGTTGTTTTTAATTTGGCCAAAAAACATTTGGCTAAAGTTTTTTTCATTTGGCTAATAAAATTGTCATTTGGCTAAACTTTTGGCTAAAAAAAATTTCGGTCCAGCGCGAACACTGCTCCTTAACCACAGCAGAATTATGAGTAATTTTTCAGGATTTAGTCGGAAATATGGCTTGTTGCCATTCATCGGAAAGATCTCAGTGAGAGCTTTCCTACGAATGGCAACAAGCCATATTTCCGACTAAATCCTGAAAATTACCCAAAATTCTGCTGTGGTTAAGGAGTCGATTATTTAGGCATTATTGTAGTTCGCATATGAAATTTTTATGATATTAAGTTCTATAAATGTTTGTTTCTAGGAACAAGTATGTAATAAAATCTAATTTGTTGTTAGTAGAGTGCATCATAATTTTCGTTTTATACTGTAAATTCAACAGGCATCTTCAGATAAAGCTGTTTTGTATCACACACACATTTATTTGTTTTATACTGTAAATTCAACAGGCATCTTCAGATAAAGCTGTTTTGTATCACACATACATTTATTTGTTTTATACTATAAATTCAACATGCATCTTCAGATAAAGCTGTTAGGTATCACGACACATTAAAGCTGTTAGGTATCACGATACATTTATTTTTTTTATACTGTAAATTCAACATGCATCTTCAGATACGGCTGTTTTGTATCACACACACATTTATTTGTTTTATACTGTAAATTCAACCTGCATCTTCAGATAAAGCTGTTATGTATCACGACACATTAAAGCTGTTAGGTATCACAACACATTTATTTGTTTTATTCTGTAAATTCAACATGCATCTTCAGATAAAGCTGTTTTGTATCACACACACATTTATTTGTTTTATACTAGTGATGTAACGATACGGGGGTTATCGGTAAAAGCCGATATTTTCAGTAGAATTATCGGCCGATTCGATACAGATACCGATAAGTCTTGTACGTGAACAAATCTCCATATCAATTTGTCTTTCAAATTGTAAAAGTATTGTCGGGAAAGAACCGATAACCTGGTCGCAAAAAAGTTTAGTTTACGTCCCCCAAAAACCCTGGCAAAACGATTTAATATTTCGTTGCATTCAAAAGATTTCCTCAATATTTGTTTGATTCCGATACTTACGGAATCAGTCCATAATCCATTTCAGTCAATGACTCAATTTCAATTTGCCAAACTCAAATCTTTTTCAGAAGTTGAACTTGCATTTAATAACACCTGCAATGTTGCAATTGTTGACATTTTCTCTGTCCATGACAGCAGATACAAATCCCGCCCATAGAGCACTCTGATTGGTTCGGATGGTTCCATCAAACAAGTTAGTCACCTCCCACATCTTCAGTCATCGTGTACCAAATCAAATCAAATACTTTATTGGACTAGACGAGAACTATACCAGAACGTTTGAATTAAAAGCACTTTAAACACACACGTTAACACGTGATGTTTCTATATATTGAAGAATAGCGAGTCACAACTGCAGCGACTTTAATGCAAACTGGTCAAGTGTAACTCGTCTATTTATAAACACTGTGATTTTTAGTTTACTGTGTCATCTGTCAACACGTGGCATATTAGTGATTCCTACTCTAAGACATCAAATGCATGCAAATAATCGTTTGATCTTGCCGCCCGGTACCCGCCTTGGGAAAATAATAACAATGTGAGTTTATGTGACAACTTACTGTCGCACGTGGCATGGAATTAATTCCACAGCCCCATGAATACATCACTAAATGATACTGTTACATTAGTCTGATTCAGTCATAGGAAGATTCCATTCTCACGCTAATGCAAGGGGTGTCAGTTATTCGCTTTCAACATGTGCTAGTCGGCACTCGCAAGTAATTTTAATATATGTTTTAACTTTAATTATTAAGCGTACGGAACTACGGTACCTTTTGAAATGTTTATTTGGGTTATGAGTGTACCAGCAGTCTCCTGTCGATGTTGTCATCATGGTATATCACCGTATGTGATGGAGGGCTGACCCGTGGGTAAAATAGTCACTATTTCTTCTGGAAATTCTCGTCATTTATTTAATATTAAAAGTCGGAATTGGTGTAACAACGTTCACAAAGGACGCGACATGTATCGGTTGTCGATATCGGTCGGGAGACTAAATTTTGCCGATACCACATATATCGGCCCGATCCGATAGCCGATACCGATAATCGGTACATCACTATTTTATACTGTAAATTCAACATGCATCTTCAGATAAAGCTGTTTTGTATCACACACACATTTATTTGTTTTATACTGTAAATTCAACATGCATCTTCAGATAAAGCTGTTTTGTATCACGACACATTTATTTGTTTTATACTGTAAATTCACATGCATCTTCAGATAAGGCTGTTTTGTATCACACACACATTTATTTGTTTTATACTGTAAATTCAACATGCATCTTCAGATAAAGCTGTTTTGTATCACGACACATTTATTTGTTTTATACTGTAAATTCACATGCATCTTCAGATAAGGCTGTTAGGTATCACAATACATTTATTTGTTTCAGGTTATCAATTCAATATGCTTTTGCTGAATAAAACTGCTGGGTATGATATTACAGAAGGGACCAAGTCTTATTCTGTTAATGTGTGCTATAAATCTGGAACACAGAAATGTGGCCATCATTATTCAGGTAAAAACAGCGGGCTAGTATCACCAAACTCAACCTTTGGGACCTCATTCTGGTTATGCCTCATCTTCTGGGAAGTATCTATAGTCTCAAATTAAAATTGATTTGTTTTTCCCTTCTGGAAAGTTTCTATATCCCCTAATTTGCAGAAGATAAAATGCATAATCGAGGTAACTAATGGGTGAACATCATCAACTTCAACTGGAGAACTTCAATCTGATCCTAGGTCTCCCATAGCAGTAAATTGCCTAAGCAGAATGAGGTTCCCAGAGGATTAACTTGGTGATGCTAGCCCACCGTGCAGGATAACATCACTAAATTCACCCTGTGGGGACCTCATTCAGACACACTATTTGCGGGTTTGCATTATTCATATCAAGCTTCATATGACAAATGGGAGAGGATGTATTGAAAGAAACATAGGTTGTGAGATTCAACCTATTTTGTCGATATGCTGCAGAAAAACATACTTAATGAATTGCCAATTTGCTGAACTTTAGGTCATTAATGTTGACTGCCAACTCCCATTCAATTACATGCAAAAAGTACGAGATAACTCGTAGTCAACATGTTGACCCTTACATGACAGGATGCCATGCTGGTGCCGCTTTATAGGTCCTGTGCCAGTGCATTCTCTTATATTCTTATATATGCGAGATGCCTATAGGGTGCCTCGCATATATAAGAATGTGAGTTGCCTATAGGGTGCCTCACATATATAAGAATGCGAGTCGACCATAAGGCTCCTCGCATATATAAGAGAATGCAATGGTTTATAGTGTTAAGCAAATGCATTCTTGTATATGCGAGGCACCCTATGGGCGACTCACACATATAAGAGAATGCATTGCCACAGGATTTTCGCAAAATTTCAGGAAGCTCCAGTCATGAAAGGGTTAAATAAAATTTCTGTGTTCTCGGGCACCTCTCTCATCATTGAAACTTTCTTTTAAAAATCCTTGTAAAACATTTTTCAATATTTTCAGTTCTTGAATTTTTTTTTCTGGTGTATGTTTTCAAGATTTTAAGAAAAAATTTAATCAATAGCCTCCCTCCCTCATTTCTAAATTGAGATCTAATTGCCTCAGAACACAGATATTTTATTTTACTGCCTAACGAAAGTTTCTGTCTTCTTTTGAGGCCAAATTAGTTTCGTTTCACAATACTTTCAGTTTTATTACACGCTGTAGTGCAGACACAAGAAATCAATTCCTATCTTTATTGACTGATTTGTGGTTTCTTCTTTTATTGTCTTTTCTTCATCTATATTATAGTAACATGCAGACATGCCATTTGTTCTTTTAAAATATATATCTACTTACTGTCTATCTGTCTAACTTATGTCGTTATCAACAAGCGCATTATTGAATTGCTTAATCTCTGTGTCAGTTAGCTTGGCATCTGGAGATATTATTATACCCCCACTTTCGAAGAAAATGGGGGGTATACTGGATTGACTGCATCTGTCTGTCACGCTTTCTCCATCCGTACGTCCGTCCGTCCGTCCGACCTCATAACTCGAACAACTACGAACCAATTTCAATAATTTTTCGTATGCAATCTCCTTAGGACTGCCTCTCCGCATGATGCTAATTGCGGTTCGGTCCGACTTTTTTTTTTAAAGTGAAGCCTCATTTTCGACTTAGAAAATTTCTCACTTTTTCGGTTTCCGGATGATATCTCAAGTTTGGATCCTTTAATTGCAAATACCGTTTTTTTGTAGATCAGTCATATCAAGATACAGGTTGATTTCGAATTTGAGTTTGATCCGATGATTTTTTCTAGAGTAATGGACTTTTTTCGACTTCAAATTCAATATTTCTTCTTTTTTGGGGGGTTTCCAGATGATAACTAAAGTTTGGACTGTTCAATTGAAAATTCCGTTTTTGTGTGAGTCAATGATATCAAAATACAGGTCAAGTTCGAATTCGAGTTTGATCCGATGTTATGGGCTTTTCGACTTAGAAAATTCAATTTTTACTTGTTTTTCTTTGGTTCCGGACGATAACTCAAGTTTGGATTGTTTAATTGGAAATTCTGGTTTTTTTGTGGGTCGTTCATATCAAAATACAGGTCAAGTTCGAATTTGATTTTTCCCAAAGTTATGGGCCTTTCGACTTTGAAATTGTTTTTTTATAATTTTCTGTTTTTCTGTATGAGGGTACCTTCATGGTGTAATCAACTCCTCCTACAGTTTTGATCGTAGATATTTGAAACTTTTTTTTTTTTTATGCTATCACACTCGACAAAAGCCATCTTAGATGTTAACGTTGCGTTTCATTTTCTACCCTTTTTTGGGTTTCTGCAATCATTCGAACAAATATGAACCAATATCAAAATTATTAATCCAAATTTTCTTTAAAGTTAAAAATCTTTTTTGTTGGGTTTACGGATAATGCGGGTTGAATCTGCCACGGTGGGGGTATGCTAGCACTCGAGTGCACACCTCTTGTTTCTATCAGTCAAGTTTGTACATATTTACAATGTTATCTGTCAAGATTGTACATATTTACAATGTTATCTGTTAGATTGCACATGGTTACAATGTTATCTGTTAGATTGTACATGGTTACAATGTTATCTGTCAGATTGTACATGGTTACAATGTTATCTGTCAGATTGTACATGGTTACAATGTTATCTGTCAAGATTGTACATATTTACAATGTTATCTGTTAGATTGCACATGGTTACAATGTTATCTGTTAGATTGTACATGGTTACAATGTTATCTGTCAGATTGAACATGGTTACAATGTTATCTGTCAGATTGTACATGGTTATATGTTGAATACACCCATAGTAGCCGAGAGTACCACATTTTCACCATGAGTGGAATTGTGGTAATAACCACGAGCCTTTTGGCAAGTTGAGTGTTGCTCTCGATATAAAATCACCCTCTCTGTGTTGTAAGGTTATTATTGATTTGAGAAATGAAATAATTACAATAACTGATGAATTTTGAGAATTATTTTACCTTATTTTCACTTTGTCCTCTTTAGGAGCCTGCAGCTGGTCAGTGAATAGCCAGAAAACAACTACCAACATCGGCAATTACAACTCCAAGCTGCAGTACAATAATGGTGTTCTCATGCTTAACTACACTGACGGTGATACATGTGTCCATGGCGACAAACATAATACACTTATCAACTTTGTGTGTTCAGAGAATATTGGGAATGGTACCCCGGAATTAGTAGCAGAGACTGATTGTACGACTAACTTCAATTGGATGACATCATTAGCTTGTGAAGAACAGGTGAGCTTTGGCTGAAATACAGTGATGCTCTAATTAATCGACTCATTAACCACAGCAGAATTATGGGTAATTTTTCAGGATTTAGTCGGAAATATGGCTTGTTGTCATTCATTGGAAAGCTCTCGGCGAGAGCTTTCCAATGAATGGCAACAAGCCATATTTCCGACTAAATCCTGAAAAATTACCCATAATTCTGCTGTGGTTAAGGAGTCGATTAATTAGAGCATTACTGTATATGCCAACTTTATGTCCCCTGATCAGTGGTTTGATATCTTCCCCACATTTGGTATCCTACGAATGATTACATAAAGTTGATACTGTGAATGAACTTTGTTATAAGTTCGGGGCTGACATTATAGTGAAATGATATGAACCAGATACAACCATAGCTCTGTTAGGTGGGGTTAACACATAAAACGCCCACCTAACATGACAGAATAAGTCAACATTGGGCGGGAGGGTGGGATTTCTGATTAAATCGAATATATATTGTGTGAGTATCTGCTCTCAAACTGTTCTCCGGAAAGGCTTAATTATTGGTGTGCATGCGCAAACTATGACTTGTAGTCTGCTTCAATAATCTACCATAATGACTTGATATATTGATGTAACGGTGATATAACTACAATGATGTTATAGCTTCTCGTGGCCATAAATAGAGGATCTCACATGAGTTTCTATTTTATACGGAATTTATCAACCGAGTTCACTAAATTCGATTTGAGCCGAGGTTTACCGAGGCTCAAATAGAATTTAGTGGACGAGGTTGATAAATTACGTATAAAATAGAACGAGTTTGAGATACCTTTTATCACATGATCAAATAAACCCGAAGCAACGCGCAATATTCATCGAAAACAACAATCATAAACTACAGCGATCGCAAGTTATTTGAAGAACGCCGTGACGTCATCGCACGCGCTGATATTAAACGTGTCTATTACCGATAATTATGAAACTGCTTTTATGGCCAAATTATGTGATAAAATAGTTTATCCTTGAAATAGTTTATCCAAGGATAAACTGGCATTTATTTCCCCTGATCAGTGATTTGATATCTTCCCCACATTTGATATCCTACGAATGATTACATAAAGCTGATATTGTGAATGAACTTTATTATAAGTTTGGGGCTGAAATAGTGAAATCAGATACCACCATAACTATGTTAGGTGGGGTTAACACTTTACCCAACAGAAGGGCCCTGTGCCAATGCATTCTCTTATATATGCGAGTCGACCATAGGTCGCCTCGCATATATAAGAGAATGCATTGGCTTAACACATTAAAAATTATAAAATTGTTAAAGAATGTAAGAAAAAATGGTAAAAAGTGTTAAAAAAAGATTTTTTTTAGGCCAATGCATTCTCTTATATATGCGAGGCGACCTATGGTCGACTCGCATATATAAGAGAATGCATTGGCACAGGGCATAACTGTAACTATCACAATGTGGTCAAGGAGCCGGTTCCAATGATATCCATATTTGTATGGTTCTATTGAGACAGACCGAAGATATTTTAGGCTGTTGAAGCTTTATTTGGCCGGTTTTGGCCGGTTTGTTGGGTAAAGGGTTAATAATAGTGATGGCAATTTAACTCTTATGTCTCAATGTCAAATAATAGTGATTGTTGGGAATTTTCTCATAATTTATCAAATAATCATGCTGACACTATTATTAGCAAGCCTGAATTTAGTGTGTCTGAAATTTGCTGTATGAGGTCCCCAGAGGGTGAATTTAGTGATGCTACACCGTTGTGTGGGCTTGCATCACTAAATTCACCCTCTGGTGACCTAATTTTGCTTAGGCCTCATCTTCTGGGAAGTATCTATAGTCTCAAATTATTAAACATTGTTTGTAGTTACTTTTTCCCTTCTGTTCAGTTTATATATCCCCTAATTTGCAGAAGATAAAATGCATAATCAAGGTGATTAATGAGTGAATATAACCAACTTCAATGGGGGAACTTCAATCTGATACTAGGTCACCCATAGCAATTGAGGCCTGAGCAGAATGAGGTCCCCAAAGGGTGAATTTGGTGATGCTAGCCCACTATGCGTGATAGCATCACTAAATTCACAATCGGTGGACCTCATTCTGCAAATGTCAGAGACACTAAATTCAAGTTTGATTATTAGGCACCTGAGAGTATGAGAAATAGCTTCAATATTGTCCACTATTTACCTACAATCATAACTGGAGACACGTGTATGTTGCTATGGCAAAAACCAATTGGGAGTTCACCATGCATATATATAGATGCCATTGACAACCGGAACAGAAATTTTTGGATATCTTCACGCCACGATCAGACATGTCAACCTGGTATTATATGAAATAGTGAGATCAGTCTTCCAATATAGGGAGATTTAGGGAGAAATAGGGAGATTTTTTTTCATCGCATTATCCCTCCATCATAACATGAAAATAAAGAAAATAAAACTTATTTAAATTTATTAATTTTATTCCAACATAATTATCAACAATATTAACATTAACAATTACTTCTTGGAAGAATGCTCCCTGTTATATGACATTGTAGCAGATTTGGCATCTTTCAACATTTCATTGTTTGGAACAAAGTCGTAACATGAACTGTCTGTGTTTAGTTTGCATGATAGCAATGCGCAAATGGTATCATTGTCCAATTCCGAACGAAAGCATGTGTGCACGTTTTTGCAAATCAAGAACACTCCCTCGCTATGCTGTTTGGTATTACACAACACACATACCATGAGAGTCCTCAAATTTGGGAGCCGTAATTGTCCACCTAGGGTTTTCAGTCCTGTAATCAACATCCAGTATTCATCACACCTGTCTAAATTGAACCGCTTCGCCAAGCGCACAACCGATTTAATGTCGATCTCCTCGCGTAATTCTCGTTTCGGATTGATGAGTTTGAGATCCGGTAACACTTTCTCGCTAAAGGGGAACTTCTTTATCAGTCACGTGCCACAAATCCGATCGCGATAATATCATTGGCTAATTGATTCTCCCTGACGTCATACGGAACCACTGTGATGTCGTCAGCTTTATTTATAACTTTGGTCGAAACAAATGTTTTTGAGTGTTGTAGAATTTTCAATGGTTCCACATCGGCGAACTCTAGAAACGGTTTAAATTCTTCCTTTCTCTTTGAACTCTTATTGAAGTGGTTGTAAACATTTGACAGTAAATGATAAACACATACACTTTCCACGGACACTCTGAATTATATAGCCGTATGTAATCTGTTTTGGCATCCCTGAGTCGCCAGTCATTTGGTAATCCGCTGTTGAAGCTACGGCCAGTAAACAATGGTGCCTTTGTTTACTATGCATCGCCGCAATTACGGTGTTCGAATGATAGGCATGCTTTGACAACGAAGACCTGTTTAATTGACTCAGGGCTAATTGCAATCGGAGATTATAACAAGCAGATAACTTCCTGCACTTTGTGTCAGCGATAGGCCATAAAATCGTAGGCACTCTCATTTTGATTTACGGGGGTGTGTGATATCGGGAGATTCCATCTCCCGATCGGGAGCCCGGGAGATGGTGCCCAATATCGGGAGACTCCCGCCGAAATCGGGAGGGTTGACATGTCTGGCCACGATCGATGTACGTCATAGACAAGCAAGCAAATGTCAGACACACTAAATTCAGGCATCGTTGGCCTAAAAATATTTACCTTGACCTTGTAAGCCAGTGCATTCTCTTATATGTGCGAGGCTCCCTATGCTCACATATATAAGAGAATGCACTGGCACAGGATCTGTAATGCTGCACCAGCGCAGCTCCCATCATGAAATGGTTAACGGTTACATGGGTGACTCTCTCTTGTTTTATCACTATGACCATATTAGTTCTGCGTTAATTCCAGGTTAAATGTGCTGCTAATGATGGGAATAGGGTTGTTGACCTTTCACCTCTGATTAAGCTGTCAGGTCACTATGTTGCTCCCGCTGAACCGACCTTTGGCTCCGGCTTGTTATCAGGATCTATTTATATTAACCCATGTCGACCTCTGAACCCAATAAAGAATGTTCTCTGTCCACCAGGATCTGGAGCCTGCTTCGTAAAGGATGGAAAACCAATTGTACGTGAGATATTCATTTCTTATGAAATATGGAAACAGCTCAGTGATTAATTAACCCTTTGAGTGCCAGGGGCCGATATTATCGGCCCTAAACCTACACAATAAGTCTGTTAAAGAATATAATAAAATATATTAAAATTGTAAAAAATTGTAAAAAAAAAAGAAAAAAAAAGAATTGTTAAGCCAATGCATTCTCTTATATATGCGAGGCGACCTATGGTCGACTCGCATATATAAGAGAATGCATTGGCACAGGGTATATGGGTTGATAAAAAAATCGGACCTGGCACTCAAAGGGTTAAATAGATAATATCGAGTGAATTTGAGTGTATACCATATTTATCTCATTCATCAAATGTTTATGAACAGTTTCAGTCAAAAATGAGATCAATTTTGGTATTGACTCAAAACACTAGATTTTATTTTTTTATTATATACACACTTTTAAAGAAATAAACCATTTAAAATAATAAATTTTCACATAATCACCTTCATTGATGCACCAAGCTGACAGCTGATTTCTGCCCACTAACCAGCTTTGCATCACTGCCCACTGCAGAGAACTGTAGTTCAGATATTAATCCATTGATATCTCTATAAAAAATTTGAACTTCTGCACAAAAACAAGTTTTATCATGATATATAATAATAAAAGTAAGGATAAATCTACGATTCATGAGAATTTTGAAATATTCATGTCGCCTATTGGTACATGTACAGTAATGCTGTACGTTATTTTTTCAGGATTTAGTCGGAAATATGGCTTGTTGCCATTCATCGGAAAGCTCTCAGTGAGAGCTTTCCGATGAATGGCAACAAGCCATATTTCCAACTAAATCCTGAAAAATTACCCATAATTCTGCTGTGGTTAAGGAGTCGATTATTTTGGGCATTACTGTAAGTGAAAATATCTATATCCCCCTGCAGGGGATATAAAAATTATTAACTGCGTTTTCTTTTTATAATTCACTATCAAGCGCACTATATATTTGCTTTTGTACATATTAACCCTTTCATGATGGGAGCTGCGCTGGTGCAGCATTAAAAATCCTGTGCCAGTGTATTCTCTTATATTTGCGAGTGTCCCATAAGGAGCCTCGCATAATAAGAGAATGCACTGGCTTACACGGTCAAGGTAAATATTGTTAGGCCAATGTATTCTCTTATATATGCAAGGCTCCCTATGGGAGACTCGCATATGTAAGAAAATGTATTGGTGCATAGTTTTCGCAAAATTTCAGGAAGCTCCAGTCATGGAAGGGTTAAGGCCTTGATGCTGTCATTGTAATTCTTCTACCAACAACTTTCCATTGCTCCCAAATTTTTGAAGTTTGAATTTTAAGGTGTAATTATACTCAGAATTTATTTAATTTTGCTCTGATGATGATGTTGAATTTTGCAGGTAGTTATGAATATTCATGTTGTTCTCCACTCCACTAAGACAGTGTTTGGGATATTAACTCTTTCATGACGGGAGCTGCGCTGGTGCAGCATTAAATATCCTGTGCCAGTGCATTCTCTTATATATGGGAGTCTCCCATAGGGAGCCTCACATATATAGGAGAATGCACTGGCTTACAAAGTCACTGAATATTGTTATGACAAATGCATTCTCTTATATATGCAAGGCTCCCTACGGGAGACTCATATATATAAGAGAGTGCAATGGCACAGGGTTTTCGCAAAATTTCAGGATGCTCCTGTGATGGAAGGGTTAAAGGAGTTAACAAACACTGCGTTTTCAGGCAAGAAGTGTTGTTGCTGTTGTAACTTGATGATATGGGGACCGTCTGATTGGATTGTGTACCTTTAAATTTTGCTGGGAATGTCATGTTGAATTATCCAAATATATTTAGCATGATTGTATCAAAAGACTTCACTGAAATTTGTGGTATTTTCTATAAATAGCCTCGTCATTATTGATGTTATTCCTGTTTTACAGTCTCTGGGTAAAGTGACGAAGGAACCATACATGGACCCCCTTACTCCACATCAGATCATTTTGGATTACACCAATGGATCAAAATGTGAAAAAAACACTCGTGCCCAGAATTCGGCCAAGATTGTGTTTAGCTGCAAAATAGGCAAATCATTGGTAAGTCTTTCAATCGGGTAACTGGTTGGTCAAAAGTTTGGGTTGATTAGTGTAGGATAAATGATTGCATCCATTAAGGAATGATAGGTCAAAATATAACCAACATAGGGGAGAGGTGGGAAGACATATCCTTTGCACAGGGTCCTCACTGGCTGAAAATATAATTTTTGCCAAATGAATTTTTTTTTTACCAAATTCTTTTGAAAGTTGTCAAATGATATTCCACAGAAAGATTTTATGAAAAAATTGGATAAATCAGTGCATGTTTTGGTTTGTCTAACCTCTTCGCTGCTAAATGACGTTATGATGTTGTGTGTTGGGCTGTTGACGTTATTGCCATTTCCCAGTGGAAAAATATAACTGAAAGATCACAAGAACCATAAATCTGACTCAGTTGAAAAGCTATTATCGTTCACAATCGTGGGACATCATACACTATTTGAAATTTCAAGATACAGTTATTCTGATGCACTAATCTCAAAGTTCCAGTTATGAATAATGGCCTACTGCTAGTGTGCTGAAGTAGGTCCATAGGTACTATTGACCATATAGCACACGGCGTGCACTTTTAAGTCCATAATAGTTTCAGACGTCATAGCAGCGAAGAGGTTAATTAAACTGTACGTACTTGGGTTGTACAACATACTGTTAGATTAAAAGTGGATGAACCATTCGTGACTGGAGCTTCATCAAATTTACAAAAAGTCTGTGCCAATGCATTTTCTTATATATGTGTGTCTCCCATAGGGAGGCTCACATATTTAAGAGAATACATTGGACTAACAATATTTAGCTTGTAAGCCAGTGCATTCTCTTAATTATTCGAGGCTCCCTATAGGAGACTCGCATATATAAGAGAATACACTGGCACAGGATCTTTAATCCTGCACCAGTACAGCTCCTGTCATGAAAGGGTTAACAATTAATCATGAAAAGTCATATCTTGGAGCAAACATATAAAAACCTGCTTGCTGGAAAACTTTGATTCTTAAAAGTGGGAATAAAAACCTGCTTGCTATGTAATTTTGTGGGATTTTGTGGATTAAAAATTAATATAAAAAACGCTTTTGCCAATATTGAAAAAAAGTGTCTGCGAAACTGTTAATCGACCTGTGTAAGTTGCTGAAATTTTAATCTAAACATTCTTACTAATGAATGATTGAAGATAAGCAACATCCATAAGCCATTATCCAGTTAGCAAAGTGTTAAAAGTAAATAGTTATTATTATATTGTAGGGTGAACCTAAGCTATTACATGTAACGGATGACTGTTTGTATCTGTTCCATTGGGAGACCTACCTACTCTGTGAAACTCCAAGTGTTCAGATCGCTAACAGTAACTGTACATTCTACGATAGCAGGACCAAGTCGACATACAACCTAAAAACTACAATGAAAGTAGGTATAATTAGTTCATTTAGAAGACAGAGTTTTGGTTTTTGCCTTCTGAGTACTGCAATATTATGAATATACAGTAATATACCCTAAATAATCGACTCCTTAACCACAGCAGAATTATGGGTAACTTTTCAGGATTTATTTGGAAATATGGCTTGCTGCCATTCATCGGAAAGCTCTCAGTCCTGAAAAATACTAAATCCTGAAAAGTTACTAATAATTCTGCAGTCGAGTCGATTGTTTAGGGCATTACTGTAGTCAGTAAATATTTGTTTAGTGTAATTCTCTACTCACATTCACTTGTAACCCGCTATCTAAATGGTTTCAACAATGCATGCTCATCACAATTTCCTCGGTCACCCAGAATAGATGAGGTTGAAGAGAACATGCACAACATCAGGACCAGAGCTGTTCGTTTTCACGGATTGTCCATGAGACTCCCGAATTGCCATAGTGAAAAACCTTTAACCCTTTGAGTGCCAGGGGCCGATATTATCGGCCCTAAACCTACACAATAAGTCTGTTAAAGAATATAATAAAATATAATAAAATACCGTATATTAAAATATATTAAAATTGTAAAAAAAAAAAATAAAAAAAATTGTTAAGCCAATGCATTCTCTTATATATGCGAGGCGACCTATGGTCGACTCGCATATATAAGAGAATGCATTGGCACAGGGTATATGGGTTGATACAAAAATCGGACCTGGCACTCAAAGGGTTAAAATACGGATAACCAGCTATTTCTCCTGCATGTGACAATGTGGCTAATTATTAGGTCCACGTATGTCTACAGATAAAATGAGTACACGCATTGGCCACCAATCCCTTTTTCACAGTTTGGGCATCCCTCAATATATTAATTAATTGTTCTGAGACAGTTCAAGTGTTTGCCAAAAAAACATACAATTATGCATCTACTTTATTTTATTAGACCTATTTGTTATTGGCCTCCAGACTGACACATAATCCCACAGCTGTTAAATAACCAATAAGTCACAAAGCATGCAAACGGATTGTGTCAAAACTGTAAGATGGGTCCATATTGTTCTTTCGGTTTCACGCATGTTCAGTTGTAACCCGTGTAACTCTGGTTTGTTTTTTCTTATTTTAAACAAAGTTTTTTTCTGTTTCTTAAAATTTCTTAATAAACAATGTGTCCATTTGTTTTGGGGATTATGACGAGTCCATTTTGTAGTTTATTCCGATTTTGTACTTTCGGTTACACACATATCCGGCTGTATTGGGTGGAATTCTGAGTATTTTACTTAGTTTAAACTAAGTGGTGGTCCATCAACACAGGTGGAATTTTTTTTCTGAACTGAAAAGTAGGTGATCGCCCATTGAAGGTGATATAGGGAATAAATCAATGCGGTTGCAAAATGGAGGTGTCCCTCCTGCAAAAATCTCCCGGATGGCCATTTTCAAAACTTAACAGGTCTGATCAGTGACATCAGTTTAGCTCAATTGTAATATTTTGCTCGCATGTTTT
Source organism: Siphonodentalium dalli (assembly GCA_032622095.1). Classification (NCBI taxonomy): domain Eukaryota; kingdom Metazoa; phylum Mollusca; class Scaphopoda; order Gadilida; family Siphonodentaliidae; genus Siphonodentalium; species Siphonodentalium dalli. The sequence continues at coordinate 242,932,128 of CP136061.1, read as the reverse complement.
GTTTGAAGTCCCATCAGTGATATGAATGCTCGCAAGTTCCATGAGTTGTTAAACCTTCCATGACTGGAGCTTCCTGAAATTTTTGCGAAAACCATGTGCCAATCAGACCTGTTTAATGTCTAAAAATCTGTCAGTGAGATTCTGCCCCTTCAGTCAGGGAGATTTGGGTCTTGTCAGGGAGATTACAAAATTGCAGCTAAAAAGTTACATTTTCACTATTTCTTCCTTTGAACAATGGTGGGCAGTGATTTTAAAGTACTTAAATGTAATTAATCTTCACTTTTCAAAGGATGAATTCATGTAAATGCATATTTCTGATCACATTTGAATGTATTTATTCAAATAAAATAAATTGAATATTTTTTTGTTGATAATCTATTTCATTAGTGATATCAATGTCTAGCATTATAACATTTAAAACCAAGAAAATTCTTTGGCCTACGAATCCCTATACTTGGAGTCATATCGGCGTCATTTCGATGGACTATCAACAACTTCGTCACTGTAATTTCGGCAGAGTTTCGTCGAATTAAAACACCGGACATTTCTAAATTTAACACAACAACTAGTAAACTAGAATGATTTATTGCAGAAATAAACCCAACCCCAGTATATATAGCATATGCATTTATTTACTAACACGCCATGCTTGGGTGCTTATAGTAATTATTGACCCCCAAAGAAAACAAACTGCCATACATTCAATTAATTTCTTTTGAAAGAGTGCCAGTCATTAGTCGCGACAAAGATGCAGTGTAATAAACGCCAGAAGCAGGCCACGGTGTCTACTCCGGTTATCAATGGAGCACACCTGATCTCGGCAAATTTCGTTCACACGTGGTTTCAGTTGAAAACACTTCCGCGTTCTGAGAATTTTGACATTAATTTTTTATTGTTGTTGATTTAATCCGGGAGCGTGGGAGATGAGGCCTCAAACCGGTAGTCTCCCGCACGATCCAGGAGATTAAACAGGTTTACCTTGAACTTGTAAGCCAGTACTTCTCTTATATATGCGAGGCTCCCTATGGGAGAGAATGCACTCGCAGATCATCTTTAATGCTACACCAGCACAGCTCCCATCATCAAAGGGTTAATATAAACATTTTATTGTACAGTGATCCAGCTTAACCCTTTACCCAACAAACCGGCCAAAACCGGCCAAATAAAGCTTCAACAGCCTAAAATATCTTCGGTCTGTCTCAATAGAACCATACAAATATGGATATCATTGGAACCAGCTCCTTGACCACATTGTGATAGTTACAGTTATGCCCTGTGCCAATGCATTCTCTTATATATGCGAGTCGACCATAGGTCGCCTCGCATATATAAGAGAATGCATTGGCCTAAAAAAAATCTGTTTTTAACACTTTTTACCATTTTTTCTTACATTCTTTAACAATTTTATAATTTTTAATGTGTTAAGCCAATGCATTCTCTTATATATGCGAGGCGACCTATGGTCGACTCGCATATATAAGAGAATGCATTGGCACAGGGCCGTTCTATTGGGTAAAGGGTTAAACCATAGACCAACACTTAGTCTCTGACATAGTACAAGAATATTTTACCAAGTCCAAGAGATTTTATAAATATAGACTATGAATAATTGTCTCCATTATTTCTCTCATAACTACAATCTACAATGTCTTGCCCTCTCTAATATTACCTCCTGAATCCACTATGCCAAACAGTGCATTATTCTTATTTTTAGACCACTTTTTTTTTCTTCAAAAACACAACTTATGGTTTGACGAGGGACTGTTGGCGGGCATCTGGCCATCCGGGCGGGCAGCCTCAATCCTATATAAACATAGCATTTTATTGGTGGATATTGTCTATTTTTGGTATGTGGGTTTATTGCCATGTGCAATAGCTGCACACATAAAATCGCGGTCTGCCCCATCTTTCTAACCAGAGTTATGGCACTTGTTTCTATTTATAGCAATGTTATGTTAGTTAGAGCGATAACTTCAACAATTGTTACCCTCCTCCCTATTTCCACCCTTCTGATTGGCCCATGTCCTGTCACGTGCCGGGCGACAAATCACACTGTCGCCCGCTGAGCCGGGAGACATTGTTTTTGTCGCCCGCCTGTTGTTACATTGCAAGAATATCTCCAAACACAAACTGCAGTAACTCATCTATTTCATATCACTACGACGTATTAAAATCATAAATCTTATATACCCCACGGATTCGCAAAAAACACCAGTTGTGGTGTTTGCTAATTTGCATATTTTTAGTGAACACTAATATTCGAACTTTTAAGTTGATACTTTTATCGGACAAGCGTTATTATCTACTTTCTACATCGAAACATCTCGGTGATTAAATATGCTCACGTCGACATTATGGTGCAAGATTGAAAGATTGGATCCCTTGAGGTTGGTTGGTTATAAATGTTTGCTGGTGGACAACGTAATGCATACGTTTGTCGCGAATGAATGATATACTGAACGCTCATCCATGATATCAGACCGCTCCGCGATGTCTGCAATGTGATCATAGAAGTATTGTGTGTGATTATCGTCATGTACTTGGGAGCACTGACACATATGTATGTACACGAATGAAATCGACAACTTCCCAATAGCTTTCGGGGAAAACCGTTATGAAATGAACATCGCGAGTAAATTCCGCGTACAAGACAACATTGAATATGCCATATTGCAGAAGGCGATAACATACCTATATGGCTTATTGGTTTACATTGCATGAACCGATATTGACGATTTAACCACCAAAATGATCGTAAATAAACGCTGATTATCAAACGCTTAACGGCTTGACTATCGTTTATGGAACAGAAATCCTATACGACGATAAATACTTACTGAAAATATACATAATCGAGAAAGAAAGCACTCGTGCCTCAGTGCAACATCGTGCGTGTGGATGACAAGGATTTTTTTTCTGTTGTATAACCGGATAACAAAACAGTTGTTGCCCTTCTTCTCGGGAGACATTGAGATTTGTCACCCGCTCGAGAACGGAATGTCTCCCTTGGAGCTGCGATCCTCGGGAGACATTCCGTTCTCGAGCGGGTGACAAATCTCAATGTCTCCCTCGACAGCGGGCGACAACTGTATAATGTCAACAAATTAAATTCATATTTGGTATATGGATCTTTCACAACAACATCTCTATTGAGTTTGAAAATATGGTTTGTCCGATTTTGTTTACCTGAGTAACAGACCTTAGTTTGTCTATTTGTAGCAACTTTAGGAAATTTTATGTCTGTTAGTTCGATAACTAAAAACAATCATCAACCATTTTATTCATACTTGATATATGGATCTTTCTCAATAATATCCTGCAAAATGTCAAAAACTAGATTTGTCTGATCTTTTTTACCTGAGTTACGTCCCTTAGTTTGTCTACTTTTAGCAATTTTATGACCATTAGCACGAAAACTTGAACATTCTATTCGTATTGGGTGTATAGATCTTTCTCAACGATATCTCAATCAAGTTCGAAAACCAGGTTTTTATTACTCAAATTACGGCCCTTAGTTTATCTATTTTATAAATTTTATGACAGTTGACATGATAACTTGAACAAATGTCAACCTATTCATTAAAGCGCAACCCTTGTTATATGTAAATGTATATGATCATGTGTCATTTAATGTTGTTATATTTTTTGTTGGGGTCTGGTCTCTTATAGATTGACCTGTTTATCAGACCCCGAGCTCTGTATACATTTGTATTTAAGAGCACAAATACAAACATTTTATGCAGCAAATGTCCCATCTATTGATCGGCTATTGAATTCTCCTTGAGGATATTGATGTGAATGAGTTAAACCAAAAACCAACCTAACTTGAGATTTAAGAACTGGATTAACTGGAAGTATCTTTATAAACCCTACAGCTCTACCTTGCAGGTTCTAAATCGACTAGCAATATTTGTTTTACTGCAATTTTATTTTCATAAATATTATTCACAATATTTTGATTGATGTATTTTCAGCAAACAACATTACCAGATAACATTACTTATTATGTGAGTTTCTGTGAGGTTCTTCCTAAAACGGTGGTCAGCGAACAGAAGAAGGCTACCGTGATGTTAGTTGATACTAATGTTGTACAGAATACGAGGTCTTATGGAACATTGAACAGTGGAAAGTTATATTTAGATAACGGTCATATAGTCCTGGCCTACACCAGCACAGAGAAATGTCATGGAAGTAAGTGTTTTTATATATATTAAAGATGCATAATCTGAATTAACGCTCCAAAATGACTATTACCGTATTCTCGCGGGTATAAGCCCACTTTCGGGCATAAGACCACCCCAGTATTTTCACTAGAAGTAAGTTTTCCGGGGTATAAGACCACCCCCTCCCTAGGCCCTAACCATAACCCCTCCAAACGGGTTTATTCCATGCAAAAGGGTATATTCGAGTTTAGGCCCACCCCAAATTTTGTTCAATTTCAGCGGTGGTAAGTAAGTATTTGTAATCAGCTTGTAGACAGAAAAAAAGATTGACGAACTCGAGAAATATAATATATATATTCAAAGCGGAAAATTATAATTCGTAGGCAAGTGAGAATATTCAATAAAATAAAATAAAGTGAATCTTAAAATCTTATTTGTTTATTAAATTATACTTCCCGGGGAAACAAATCATTAACAGACATCAAATACAAATGAATCGAGTCGCTAACAGCGTATATAATTATGTAGCTTCAAGTTCAAAAGCCATGCGCGGCTGTGCGCTTTGCGTGTCTGTCAGAACTGTTAAGTTACACGGATTTCCGTGAGACTCACGGATTTCCACGGCAATTCCGCAAACTCGGATAACCCCCAATTTCTCACGGATTCGTCAAAACACCACATTGAAAATCCCAAAACGAAGTTTTTTTTATTTTCGAAATTCGTGCATTTGCGGGAATTCCCCAAATGACAATGACTTCCTTATTTCCGGTACCGTAAATACCCACACATTAACATTCACAGAATGTACCGTCGGTCACTTTTGATTGAAGACTCAAGTTGTGGTGAACTGTGACTGATATTAATTGATTTTCACACTCTGGAGAAGCCACACGTATAAAGGGTGTTGTTTTAGTAAACAATACGTATAATTACAAGTGTGCAAAGTTCTGTATTGTTAGGCCTCATTGATGAACATTTCTCAGTAAGTCGGATTAGTGGCATGAATTGCAGACGAAATAAGACAATACGTTTAATCACAAGTGTGCAGCTGTATTGTGAGGCCCCATTGATGAACATAAGTAATGGATACTTTATGATTTAAGTTCACTGATAGTGGTATACATTGAGAACGGAATGTGTCTTTTATTTTGCGGGTAAAACTTTTAAGACGGGTCATTTCGTACTTTCGGTTTCACGCATACATGTCCGGTTGTAACCTGTGTAACTCGGGTTCGTTTTGACTAACTTTAAACAAAGTTTCTGCTTCTTAAAATTTGTTCATAAATGGTGGAATGTGTGCATTTCTTTTGTGGGTTAAACCGTGAGACGAGTCCATTTTGTCGTTTATTACGATGTTGTACTTTCGGTTTCGCGCATATCGGCTGTATCTGCTGGAATTCTGAGTATTTTTACGAAGTGTGATCTGCTTCTTTCTTTTCAATAAATGGTGGTATCTCCCACACATAGCAGCTCTATTATAATTACAAACAGGACATTCATTGCCATTTTAATTAGGTCTATATATTTATAAAATAGAAACTCATAAAAACTATGCAATCTTCATCATAAAAATTATTTTTGGAACATGAACATCTTTGGGCATACCTCCCGCGAAAATCTCACGGATTGACATTTTCAAAACTTAACAGGTCTGGTGTCTGTCCAACTACAGTACTGTAAAAACATATTTTTCGCGTTCAGTGACAAGTTTTTAAGCTGCATTTTGTTCATGTTACAGTATAAACAGTTTAGGAGCGATAACTCTATTTATTAAAACATGTGCTTTTTAGCAGAAATACAACTCTTTTGTCAGTACTGTTAGTGTTAAATAATTACACTCACTGGCTTTTGTCAAACATGCAATTAGTCGCTATTGTAACATCCTCTATGTGGACAACGGATCACGAATAAAGCATCGGGTTTATTAGTTTCCTAATCGGATTAAGTCTGAACATTGATATAAACTATAGACTACTATAGACTATAGATGCGGGATTCATGCATTGATGTACACAATGTAAGTTATGTAACCTCATAAGCTGTATTGTTTTCTCATTCTGAATAGCGATGGGATTTCTCAGTTAAATTTAACGCCCACTTTCCATTGATTGACATATGAAGCACAACATTCTTGTTTTAATGTCAACAGAAACTAAATATTTTACGGAATGCAGGACTCCGTTTACGAAACGATTATCGGAATATAAATCCCCATTGTAATTCCCAAATAATTTATCTAGACAAAGTTTTACATACGTTTCTAGGCATATATATATATTCTTATACTGTGTTATGTATCACATGTGTTATTTTGACTGTTCGTTTCTGTGCATATTTTCTGTGTAAGATTTCCAATTCAACGTTAATTCTGTATCGACCACGTGCGAAACCGAAACTAGATGTGGGGAAATTCCAGCTTTCTGGTAAAGTTACGTTTACTTATACCGGTACCTCGAAATGCAGAAATGAGATATGTTCGATATACTTACGCAAAATATACTTACTCATCCATCCCCCAACACGTAAGTAACATTTTTTCGCTCTCACCAGGCATAATTCTATGTTAAATATCTCCCAAACGCCGCGTTTCCCACTCGCAAGAAATTGGTTTCCATAAACTACATATAATTTGCCACAAAATGAGCAGAGTGGGTCTTTTGGTCAGAGTGACGACAATAAAACCTTATGGGCTCTCGGACTATACCCATCAAAGCTCAGAGTAATCAGATATTGATTTTTGAAATCAATTATTTTCACCACCGATAATATTAAGTGGCCCAGTAAACAGTCAACAAGAAGACCGTCTCAGACAAAATTGGGGATGAAGATGGATAACTTTAAAATCAATGGCTTTTTTGTGTCAGATATTTGACAAACGGCAAAATTTCGTTGAACAAAATGTTGATAAATAACAGTTTTTGGGCCATTTTATACTATAGTTGACTAAATATTTCTGATTTGACACTTAAGTGAATACAGTATACATTGACTATGTAACCAGGTCTGAGATAAAAAATACCATGATATTAACACATCCTCGTAAAAGGTATTATTAGCACCTCCTATCAAAATTCTTACTGGTGTGTTTACATACTCCTATACATATTGCTTCCATTTTCCCATAGCAGTATGATAACCACGTCCCACTGAGTCTATGTGGCCGTAAACCTATAACCACATCCCGGAATTCATTGGAGATAACTGGACATTAATTAAGGACTTATAGACTGATTGTCTTTGAGTCTCGCTTTGGCAGTGTACCAGGGGAGTCTGTTATTGGACTAACTTGTAGTGCGAATTGATGATTTAAGAAATTAGGCCATGCAAAGAAAATCTCCTGTTTATCAGTCCGCACGCAGAGTCCCAAAACCCTATGCCTGCAAACTTTTTATTCGCATATTATATGTAAAATAAATTATAATCTGTATGAAATGATTGCTGTATGTTTATATAACTTACCCCGAACTGAAATCGAGCATACGTGTATTCCCACTGAGATATCCTACCCACTATATGGTATATCTCTCCAATGTCCTTGGTACACAAAGGGTTAATAAAAAATTGGTACAGATTATCGATTGTACATTATCGGTACTCTATTTTGTAAACATCAATTCAGGCATTGGTAGTATATAAGCTAACCCTTACAGTTGCTTTTTCCTGTTTCTGATCCTTTGCTGTCCGAAGTTATCATTGAAGGGAAAATAGAGTATTTTTTATTAAAGATGAAAGGAATCTTATAATATTCATAATAACGCATGACGTTTTCTAATTTTGTAAATGACGTTTGTATTCTGAAATATGTCTTCAGATTTTTATTTAAAAAAAATAAAACATTTTATAACAATTGTCGATTTTGTGCTAATTGATATTAAGGTGTGGTTTCTTTGCATAATAGCATAGCCGCAAACAGACTCTGTCTGTTAACCCTTTCAGTTAAATAAATTTGAAAAATGATCAAGGAAATATGGGTTGATACAAAAATCGGACTTGGCACTGAAAGGGTTAATTGTGATAAAAAGAAATCACAAAAAGTCAAAATCGAATCAATACGACAACAAATCATTATAATCTTGCCTCTATAAAAAGTAACTTTCATCAATCAACATCTTCTTTTGTTCCATAGTAGATACTTTATTTGCAAAATGCAAATTAGTCAATAATCGTTGAAAAGATTCAACATTACTAGTATTGTTGCAATATCAAACAATAGGCTATACAATAATCGAGACATAGCCATTATTATACCAAAATTCAACCTTCAATATTGGTTCCACTTGTGTAAACTTTGACATTTAATATGGCAAACAGCAAACGAAACTGCTGAAGCACCACTAGTCTATCCATGTATGACCAGAGCTATTAACCCTTTACCCAACAGAAGGACCCTGTGCCAATGCATTCTCTTATATATGCGAGTCGACCATAGGTCGCCTCGCATATATAAGAGAATGCATTGGCTTAACACATTAAAAATTATAAAATTGTTAAAGAATGTAAGAAAAAATGGTAAAAAGTGTTAAAAAAAGATTTTTTTTAGGCCAATGCATTCTCTTATATATGCGAGGCGACCTATGGTCGACTCGCATATATAAGAGAATGCATTGGCACAGGGCATAACTGTAACTATCACAATGTGGTCAAGGAGCCGATTCCAATGATATCCATATTTGTATGGTTCTATTGAGACAGACTGAAGATATTTTAGGCTGTTGAAGCTTTATTTGGCCGGTTTTGGCCGGTTTGTTGGGTAAAGGGTTAATTGGGCTGGAGACAGGAGGGTGTTGTCAAACATAGTTGGTTCAACATGAACACTCAAGGCGAATAACCAACTCTGACTCTCATGAGCTCATAATAGCCATTATATATAGCAAATTTCAGCATTTGAAAATGTCATCCATTCATTGACTAAAGGAATAACAGTTGTTATGATGAGGTGTACTACATATACACAAGCTATTATAGTCATGTTAACGATATCCTCAAGTAACAAGACCCTGAAGAATATTGAATCAAGCCTTGAAATAGTGTGTCTGTCACTCTGGGAACCTCATTCTGCTGAGGTGTAAGCAGAATGAGGACCTCAGAGGGTGAATTTGGTGATGCTAACCCACTATGCGGGGTAGCATCACTAAATTCACCCTCTGGGGACCTCATTCTGCAAATGACAGACACCCTATTTCAAGGCTTGTATCGAATAATCAAAAGGAGTGGTCAATCATTCATTCTTCAATATAGAATGTTTCTGCTCCAATTAAAATCCAATACAGAACTGAACAGAACCTAAAAAATGCGTCCAGTTTGCCCCTGATAGATAAAGGATATCTCATAGATAGAGTTAGTTATCCTTCTTTGTTTATGAAATTTTGTATGGAGGTATGCCATCATCACTGCTTTCAAAAGAGTGCACAAAAACATTGTTTGCATTTTTTTGCCTCAGTTATGGCCCTTATCAACATAAATGTGCACTCTTCTCTTTAGTATATATTGTTTCACATCTATTTCTAGCTCAGAGTAGGTCAGCACAGATTTCGATGAAATGTGACCCCGGGACTCAAGGGTTTGGGACACTAAAATATCTACAGGTAATTAGCTTTCGTGCATTTTTTTACCCTGTGCCAATGCATTCTCTTATATATGCGAGTCGACCATAGGTCGCCTTGCATATATAAGAGAATGCATTGGCCTAACAATTTTTTATCATTTTTTTTAAATAAATGTTCCTTACAATTTTTAGGACATAAAATAAAAAACATCCATTACCCTGCAGGGAGCCCCACACTTATATAGAAGTATAGAAGAGTGTCGTCTGCTCATGTTTGTCTGGGGCTCTGTATGGGTGAAATTATAAAATTGTTAAAGAATACAAGAACAAATTATTAAAATTGAAAAACAAATTGTTAGGCCAATGCATTCTCTTATATATGCGAGGCGACCTATGGTCGACTCACATATATAAGAGAATGCATTGGCACAGGGTAAAAAAAAATCCTGACTTACGACTGGATTTGATATGGCGTGTCACATATGAACAATGTTGTTGAGATTAACTATATGTCTGCACACAAATTAATTGTCCATTCAATCCTTCACCAAAGACAAATAGTTGGGTTATGTTTCAGTAAACAAGTTACCTTATAATAATTCAACATCTATATGGACATAATACCGGCCACCCATCGTACGTGTCTGGAGAAAAATGTTTGAAATGGATTTCTTGGGGAAAAAATACCATGTCCCTTATCTGGTATTCCATATATAATTCCCTGATTCCCTGAGAACAAGGTATTTATGAATCAATAAAGCAACAGGTAGTCGAAAACATGTTTATGGACCTTCAGCATTCTTGTTATTGGTGAAGCCCCTTTTTGGTCCGATTGGCCGATCAAATGACGTTGAGTGACGTATCTATCCTTCCTTCATCTATGGCTGTAGGCTAGTGAAATGTTCAGTTTTCTTTCTACTGCGATAGCCACCAGATCTAAGGGGGAATATTTCTCTGAATTTCTAGTTTACACAACTCAACAAATTCATTTTGTCTATGCAATATTGCTAACCACCGTTACTTCGGTTTTATTAATTGCGTCTTTTAATTGACAAATTTGCCATGGAATGGCTATCGTTACAATGCCTTCAGATGCCCATAGCTTATTGTGAGAAGTACATCTATGGTATTATTATAGAGCCTATCAGGTATGATGGCAGTGGTAAGATCTTATCCGGAACGTGGTTCGCTACCCGAGGTCTCCTAATTTCGTGGCATTTCCACAGGTGGGGTTTCTTTCACTATTTCCATCGCTATTGACGCTAATGTCCATAATACTGTTCTGAACAACGTGCTTTCACATAATTCTTTGTGTTTTACGTTTCAATACGGTCACATATGTATCCATGATTCAGCTCTATGGGTTAGTCGATGCTTGATGTTGACTGTCGTTTATCAGAATGGAACTGTTTCATGTCTAATAATATTTGTTCTTTTGGTACTTAATACGACAGTAGTACTACTAGTCAGTAGCGACTTTATCACAGGGATTTATATCTGCCGAGTATCGGAATTAAAATTCATATTTCACTTCTCACTGTGGAATTTCGAACGGCTACAGTCCTTCCCAGGAGACAGAAGTGATTGCTCTAGCTCCCATACACACTCGTACTTTACAATTCACGGGTGCTAAAATTCGCACCCGTCCCTTTTCGCAAAATACTAATGGCGACTGTAATTGTTGGTTCAATATTGAACTATTTTAAGGTTTATTTAGATCCTTTACCATCTCAGTTCAAATATGGCTTATTAAAGTGTAACTAGACATAGGTCTATTCTAGGGCCCTGCGAATCGGGGATTTCATTTCGAATCGAATCTCGAATCGAATCACGAGAATGATTCGCGAATCTCGAATCGAATCTACACCTTTTGCGGACATTGAAATTTAGCATGATTGTACCGGAGAAAAGTTGAACGAACACCATTAGATTCGTGTAAATCATAAACAACTCGACGTGTGTATTATTTTCATTTCTTCTGCGTAAGAAATTAAGAATATAATGTACTATTTTAGTCATTTACATGGCTCGGGTTCAAACATCGGCGTTAACCATCGCTCAAAATAGTCATACTTTTCGATCAAAAAATCAACAACGTTACGATACAGACTCAAAAGGTCTCCCATCAACGACAACAAATGTTAGAAGGGCTGCATCAAACTTTTTTTTTGTGTCTGGCATAATTATGCGTTTGGAGACGAAATGTTGGCCCATCGTGGACTGTTTCTTGGGTGCAGAATCATGATCACCTACTTGCGAATTTTCTGGAAGTTCAACATTCGGCTTTTTTGAATTTTCCGTCTGTGTCGTTCTCTCGAACAGAGCGGGGTGCTTCTGCTGGACATGCAGCCTAAGGTGTGTTGTTGTACCCGTGGGTTGAACAGACAAAAGCGTGGTGCAGTGCTTACACGCATATTTGTTCTCGCCTTTTAATAAATTGGAACAGGCAACGAAACTCAGCCATTTTGGTTTTGTATTATTTTGTAAACACGCGCCTCAGGAATTCTCAATTACTTCACTTCAATAGTCATTACGACATTACCTACCTTGGTTCTATTTATAGATTATTGGTCGACGCGGCATTCCGTTTTATCTCGATGTCTCGAGCCGCATGATTATTTCATTGTTTATAGGGCATAACAATTGGGTTGTTTTCATCGGGTTATGACAGTTGAATGAGTTGATTGCCTATATATGATGTCTGATCATGAATGATTCAAAAATACTCGAATCGGACAGTCGAATCGAATCAGGACTACCGATTCGTGAATCGAATCTAATCTCGAAGCTTCGCAGGGGCCTAGTCTATTCTACAATGACTTTTTGTTTGAGCAAAAACCCCTCTTACAATTATAGTATGGGTGCCATATTACACCTGTCTTCTGCATTACGGGAGCCAATAACTGCTCTCGCTGTGTTTTCTCGTGGGAAGGTCTGGGGCTATCATTTGATGATTGCAAACATGCCGTGCCCTGCTACCCATGGACATCATCGCTAATGATAAATCGGAGACATGTATGTCGATTTCCTATCTATCGCGTTGTTTATGCTCTACTGAACAATAGCTGCGATTATAGGCAAGCCGGTCGGAACCGGTGGGCTTGTCTTGCTCTCTGGTGCCAAATAAATGTGATGGCCTCTTAATCGTGATCTGTGGGGATTCCGGCTGGGATTGATAATAGTGATGGCAGTTTTCCTCCGTCTCAATTCCAATTTATAGTTCTGGTTGTGAATTTTCTCCAAAATTAACTCATTTTTCTAGCTGACGTTGTTTGGCACCTGAGAGTAGCGACTATGTTCGTTATGACCTATACCAGTATGTTGGTGTGGGTGCAGACACAGTCTGATCGTGCATGCAACATGCCTCGGTGTGTGCACGTTCATGAACGCTACTGGAGTCGCCACAGGGTTATCCGGTTCCTCGGCCGTGGTCACCTCTGGAGCAGTGAGTCTCTACCCATAATTGGTTCCTCCACTGATATATCTACAGCTACTGATCTATATACCCATCATTTAAAATTGCTGGGTTGGTTTATTGCCTAATAGTGTCTCCTTCCGGAATACAAACAATTTCACCTATATGGGGGGGGGGAGGGGGGGGCGACATTCTTTATGGCAAATAACCAAATCCAATGTGAGCTCGGTTCACACGACCATGCTGTGCATCCAATGCAGCGCGTATTGTTCATAAAGGACATGGTACGAGTTTTGAACGTATTCATTGGCTAGCCAAGAGTCTACATGAATTTCAAATACATCAGGAGTCCAGACCTTGGCTCTTTGCTTTCTATTAATGCCTTTTGTACCGTTCATATGGTGACTAGACTCCACACAAGAATGAAGCGCAGTTCCATGGAAAGCATTTATATTGTCATGTGACCAATGACCACTGCCAATGGCCTTTCCGAAAAGAGTCCAAACCTTGGCTCTTCTTCTATTGCCCCAATCTAAAATTGATTCTCTGGCAAATACACTGCACTGTCCGGTCTGTCTTTTAAGCTCCTCGACCAGACTTTAACCCTTTCCCGCGGGCAGCGGTCCACCCCTGTGAGAGAGTGGTTCCGGACCCAATGGCACCATACGCCCCATCACAGGGACTAGCTATGCTGCCAGCTCAGTATGTTTTGGTATACACAGTATTTGTCCTCTTCTGCTAACACTGCCTTCCAGAACCTCTTTGGTCGGGGGAGGTTCCTCTCCTTCATGTGGCTTCTTCCATTTCTAAGAACCTGGCTATTAACTTCCCCACTACGGTGCACCATTTTGGATGCGTGTACGTTACTGCCATTTGTATCAAACAATATCGCATTGTTTCTTTAGGCAGCCATCTCCAGAGAGGGTCTTCCCCTAGTTTGATGCATGCATCAAACTAACCTAATAATAAAACACCTCAGTTCTGCTGCATGTCGGGAGACAGAGGCATCATGCTGTTCTGTACCGAAGCCTGAGTACGACGTAGGGTGACCAGGACAGTGCACATCAAAATTATTGATTTAAACAGCTATGAACGATTTCGGCTGCTATTGATATATCACATTCAATCGGTATGATCAGTGTACCTCAGCTTCTCGCCATCAGTTCGCGGTTGGTTTTCCACTGGGATTGGTATTTTACAGCACTGGTCCCCTATGATCTTCAGTCCTAAGCACCATCAATCAATTGTGCTTGTGGCTGTTAATCACCTCTCAGTGGTATTGTATATATCTTCAGTGATACGTTGGATCTTGACGGGTATCCCTGCCATGGCTTCGATCCTTGGGGTGAAGGGCGCAGCTTTGGTAGGGCTTTCTAGCATGATCTAATCGGGTCATTTTATGTGTATACAATGTGTATCATGGGGTTTCTGAATGATATCTTATGATTCTGGCCACAGAGACATGTGATCACAGTTCTAAGAAGGATGACAGGACCAGTTCACGCTCCCCCGGTCGTGCTTCGGAAGTATTAAGACCAATCAGTGCAGGGACCCGATTACTTTTGAAATTCGAGCAAGCACAATAAGCTTCGGGAGGTGACCAAAAAGTTAACCCCTTTCCTACTGTGGTTTTACAAAGCAGTGACATATATCCATATAGTTCAGTGTTCAGGCTTTCTTTAAGGAAAAATGTATTATCCCTTTGAGTGCCAGGTCCGATTTTTGTATCAACCCATATACCCTGTGCCAATGCATTCTCTAATATATGAGAGTCGACCATAGGTCGCCTCGCATATATAAGAGAATGCATTGGCCTAACAATATTTTTTACAATTTTAATAATTTTTTCTTATTTCTTACAGGTATATTTAGTAGGTTTAGTGCCAGGGAATCTTATGTTTTTTATGGGCATCAAAATTATTACTATGAATGCTTGGTGATAGTTTTGAGTTATAACATGCCCCTAAGGTGTTATCCAGTTTGTTTTTAAATTCGCTATAGCATGCTTAAGCATACCCCAAAAAAATTAAAACCGAAAAAAAAAATTCTAATAAAAAATAAAAAATTTAGGGCCGATTTTACACACCGTAAATTAGGGCCGATGAGATCGGCCCGTGGCACTCAAAGGGTTAAACTTATAAAAATAAGATTTCGCCTGCATGTGCAGGCACTAAAGCGCATGCCAAAATGGAAGTTATGTGTATACTTTATAGCTAAATAGGTGAGTCCATTTAGTAGACAAAGGGTGAATTCTGAATTTTTTTCCAGGGAGATGAGTGTGCAGTCTCCTTCCAGCTACCAACGAGTACAGTATGTCCGTCCATTGCATCGGAATGCTCTATCTCCGTCGGAGGTCATACGTATGATCTGAGTGTTCTCTCAAAAGACATCGGAAGCTGGTCTGCTAACAATGGCAGCACGAAGTTAGTGTTAGCGACATCATCATAAGTGCATGTTATACCTATGATCTGACAGTGATATCGAGAGAGCATCAGAGCTGGTCTGATAAAAATGGTAGTTTGGCTGGATTAGTCACTTTCATCCGTTTTTAGCTCAACAGGACGATGGAGCTATTGCCATGGGTTGGCATCCATCCATCTGTCTGGCCATCTGTCCATCAACAATTTTCTTTGGCACACATGGCTAATCTGATAATCACAAAACTTCATATGGATCTTCGTTGTGACTTCTAGATTGGAGCCATCAATTTTTTTTTGCGAAATTAAATAAAAAACATGGGTATCAAATTTTGTTGAAAAACTTTGGCTGCCAGAGGCCATCTTGGATTTTGCATGAATAAATCCTTTGACTCATCCTACAGACCACATCCCTTATCTGATGTTCGCCAAACTTCATACACTACTTCAGGGTGACCACTTGATGGGAGCCATCAATTTGTTTCCAAATTTCGTTGCAAATTTGAACAATTTTCTATTAAAAACATGGCTGCCAGCAGCCATCTTGGGTTTTACTCTTGCATCACAAGATACTTTGGTATGCCAAACAGCCAGCATTTTTCATCCAAATGATCCCAAACTCATATTGACCTCTGGTATTACTTTAACATTTTAACTTTTTTTCATTCCCTAATGTAATGTATGACATCCCCTCTCCAAATTGAGCTACATACAGTTTCATTGACACTTTCGTTTATAATAAATGTACCCAGGTTTTGAAAATTCTGATAAAACAGTTTATCATCCAACAGAGAATATATTTTTGGTTGAGTTTAGACGAATTCTTCTCGGTCCACAACAGCTTGGGATATCAGTTGGGATTATGCTATTTTTGGACCGCCCCATTATGGACATTCATTCAAAAGACGTTCTACATGTAAATGTGGAGTCCGGGCATTCAGGTAAACACCTGAATGTGATTAATCACATAACATGTCCACGATTAATCTTTCTTCAAAATGATACATCATCTACCGTGATAGAAAAAGGTATAGTGATGATATGATCAATTAATGTAGTCCCAGATGCCTAATAATAGTGTCAGCACGATTATTAATTTTGGAGAAAATTCCCACTATTATTAATTTCAGCCTAAATCTCCACCCATCACTATTAATAGGCCTTTACGATTATTAGGCACATGAGAGTATTGCATACATATATTTTCTTTATACTGCGACAAATCGAAATTCTCTAAAAAACTAGGCTTTATTTACTTATTTATCTCGTTGCTTTGACATTTATCAGACCTCTTATATATGCATATTTGATATCGTCATGCTTGGGAAAGGCTGCCCTCTATATTCATATATACGTAAAGCTTCCATTTGACCTTATCTGAAGACATACAAACAATATAACTCCCGCCCACAATTCTGGGCATAATGTCCGTTGTAGAAGAGCAATGGGCCGGGACTTGGTCCAAAAACAGCATCATCCCAACCGATATCCAAAGTTGTTGTTAACCCTTTACCCAACAGAAGGGCCCTGTGCCAATGCATTCTCTTATATATGCGAGTCGACCATAGGTCGCCTCGCATATATAAGAGAATGCATTGGCTCTCTATACTTCTATATATGTGTGGGGCTCCCTGCAGGGTAATGGATGTTTTTTATTTTATGTCCTAAAAATTGTAAGAAACATTTATTTAAAAAAAATGATAAAAAATAATAACAAAAGATGAAAAATTGTTAGGCCAATGCATTCTCTTATATATGCGAGGCGACCTATGGTCGACTCGCATATATAAGAGAATGCATTGGCACAGGGCCCTTCTGTTGGGTCTAGGTTGAGTTGTGAACAAATTCGAGGAGTTATGACTCATTCCTGGATAACTCACTGGGTTTCTGCCTCTCAATAGCTGAAAAACGTAATCCGACTTTGATAAAATTTGAATCATAACTTCTACTCATGATTATCTTGGATGAGTTTAAAAACCAGTCCAAATTGGTTTTTGCGAAGTTATGCCTCCTGGATCGCAATAACTTTTAACTTAAACATGATCTGATTTTGATCAAATTTTGATCATCACTTCTACTCATGAATCTCTTGGATGACTTCCAAAACCGGTCCTGTCCAAATTAATTTTCAGGAGATATGCCTCCCGGATTATTTATTGGGTGTCTATTACATGTTGTAAGCATGATCAATTTAACCCTTTACCCAACAGAACGGCCCTGTGCCAATGCATTCTCTTATATATGCGAGTCGACCATAGGTTGCCTCGCATATATAAGAGAATGCATTGGCTTAACACATTAAAAATAAAAATAAAAATTATGAAAATGGTAAAAAGTGTTAAAAAAAGTTTTTTTTTAGGCCAATGCATTCTCTTATATATGCGAGGCGACCTATGGTCGACTCGCATATATAAGAGAATGCATTGGCACAGGGCATAACTGTAACCATCACAATGTGGTCAATGAGCCGGTTCCAATGATATCCATATTTGTATGGTTCTATTGAGACAGACCGAAGATAATTTAGGCTGTTGAAGCTTTATTTGGCCGGTTTTGGCCGGTTTGTTGGGTAAAGGGTTAACAAACCTAATCTGATTTTAACCAAATGGAATCCTGGCTTCTACTCTCTGGTATTGGCCAATTTTTTGTTCAGGAGTTATGCTGGACTGTTTGACAGATCCCTATTGTGCAATGTAAGTGCAATATCTAACAAAAATAATCAAATCTGGACCATTTGGGCTTCTACCATAGAATGTTTTGGTCGAGTTCAAAAACTATTCCTGCCCAAATAATAATATTTTCAGAGGATATACCTCCTGGATTGTCTAAAGAATGTGATAAATCTAACAAACGTAATCTGATTTCGATGACTTTGTGGACTTTACTCGAGCACGTATTTTCTTGTGACACAACTAAACCACAGCATCTGCGATGCGTATGTCTTGTTAGAAATTGTTTTAGATTGTTGGCTTCGATTTTCCAAATTACAGCCCCATAACTGTTAGTTTTCAACAGGTTTAGAAAATGCATGAATATTTCATTTGTATTTGGTCTCCAATCCTTAATATTAATCAGTTTTCCGAATTCTATTGCAGAAAGAATGCATTTTAATCATTGCTGCATTGATGATTTCTTCCTCAAAACATCCCAATAAGTGTAACTATTCACAATCATCACAGCCTGTATTGAAAGTTGTGTCCTTCCCCAACGGATACCTTAACCCTTTACCCAACAAACCGGCCAAATCCGGCTAAATAAAGCTTCAACAGCCTAAAATATCTTCGGTCTGTCTCAATAGAACCATACAAATATGGATATCATTGGAACCGGCTCCTTGACCACATTGTGATAGTTACAATTATGCCCTGTGCCAATGCATTCTCTTATATATGCGAGTCGACCATAGGTCGCCTCGCATATATAAGAGAATGCATTGGCCTAAAAAAAATCTTTTTTTTAACACTTTTTACCATTTTTTCTTACAATCTTTAACAATTTTATAATTTTTAATGTGTTAAGCCAATGCATTCTCTTATATATGCGAGGCGACCTATGGTCGACTCGCATATATAAGAGAATGCATTGGCACAGGGCCCTTCTGTTGGGTAAAGGGTTAATTGAACATTATTAAACATTTTCTTAGTTTGTTTCTATGGGCAGAATTGCCGGAAAGTTCTTATAACACATCTGTCAATGCCTCAACAGTAAGACATGAGTTTTGCCTCATTCTTCAAAAATCATGTGTATTTTACTGTGAGTAGTTATTAGTAACGCTGGCCAGATAATTCTTTTAGCCAGGTTTCACGCTGGCCAGATAATTATTTTAGCCAGGTTTCACGCTGGCCAGATAATTCTTTTAGCCACTTTTTTGGTCATTTAAAAATTTATTTGGCCATTTTTCAGAAACTTTGGCAAAATTGAAATCCAAAATATGGTGTCATTGAGAAAACCGAAACTGAAACAAAAATATAAAGAAACACACACAAAAATAACTGACATATTTCGAGTCAGACAAAAATGACAATAAAAATGTGCAGAGGTGGAAACTGCAAAAATAAAAATTGGTCCAGCCGGTAATGTAAATCAACATAAATGAGCATGATTTGCACATTACTTTTTATCAATGTAACCAATATATTCTTATCCGTAATGTTACTTACCATCGTAATATCGTCACCCAAAAGGAATTTATTTCACAGCTATTATGCAGATCGATATTGGACTGTTCTAATTTTACGAGAAAATTTAAAGAGAAAACTTGCAGAAATGAAAAGAAAATAGCGCAAATATAATACCACATGGATTAGGCATATCAGTAGTGGCAGTATGTTAGATCAAAGATTATCGGATTGGGTCTCATTCCATTCTGTTTATTGATAAGTTGAGTAGACCTATGGCAATTATGAGACCATCATCACAGCGATTATAATGAGGCCTACTCTGAAGTGATGAATTTTATTATTTATATTGATTTGTGCTTGATAATAATGTTGTTTGTATAATTTATTTCTTTATAATGCTCAGTTTAATTGCAAAATATATTCACTCACTGAGAGCTTTCGGATGAATGGCATCAAGCCATATTTCTGACTAAATCCGATACCAATTCTCCCTGTTAATAGGTTTTTTTTTCTCCCTGGCAGATACTACATCAATGTTTGCCAAGGTGTGCATGCCCCATCTGGGTGCGATAGCCAGGCCACAGTGTGTCGAAAGCAGAGTAATGGCCAGATCGATATGCTTGGCAGCATCCAGGCTCAGAATATAAAAATGGCTGGTAAGTTAATGGGGAGTTTGAATTTCCTTTCATATTAACCTCATATTTGCAAGTATTGATGTGCAATGACACAATTTTCAAGTTCAATCCTCCACTTTAACCTTTTCATTACTAAATGGATTCTCCCATTCAGTTATAAAAGTATACATTGGGATGGTCTATTATTCATTTAGATGGGTGTTCATGAACAGAAAACAGAATGACTAAAAGATAACGCAAGTATGAATGGATTCTTATTGTTTTGTGGGAAATGTTAAGATAATAAGTTCATCAAAACAACCTGTTGAACTTATTATCGGAACATTCCTATGGGAACTACTCGTCAATGAGTATTTAGTATAGAACATGCTAACTAAGTAAATGTTTGCTTTTGTCACATTGACAAGATCAAAATATGTCAAATAATATTGCTAAGTACAGCCAATAAAACAACAACCTCTTATAAAAGTGCTTTTCGACAGATGTGATAGAGAAAAGCGATAGATATCCAAAGATCTTTGTATCTAATGTGTAAACATTTGGATAGCCTAAAAAATATGCAGCCATAGACAAGAGGCAGCTCCAATACAAAAATTAACTGTCTGAATTACTTATAATAAATGTATTAGAACTGAAAATCCTGCTTTAAAATCACTTTGAATTGTCAATTTTGTAATCTGTGTCTATTCATCCTTTGTATACTAAATACATATTGATGAGTAGTTATCCCTTAGGAAATGTTCAGATAATAAGTTCAACAAATGACATCCAGTTGAATAATAGATCATTCCAATGTATAATTTTATAACTGAGAATCCATTTAGTATAGAAAGGTTTTATGTAGATTCCAAGGTATAAAATAATAGATATAAATCGAAGACACTTGTCTGGAAAAGGGTTTGTCAATTTATATCAATATTATTTAGAATTTCTTTTGACATTCATGAGACAGTTTTAGGGGCTATTTTTAAAACATAAATCGATGCGAAAAAGTTCAGAGCTTACCATGAAAGAGCACTATCAAACACCCTCAATCAAGGAAAACTGCAGATCAGCAAAGAGATTTACCACGAATTACAATAGAAATAAACCACTTTATTAATATGCCTTTATAGACAAATAATATATCCCATCTTGTTGTTTCTGTATTTTATTTACAAAATAGCTATTTGTAGTCTTGAAATCAGTTAATTTCTTTTGTTTGTCAATAAATTGTCGATCAGTCCGCGGTCTACATGAAAAATGCCTGTAGCCATATTTTTAGCCACCAGCATATTTATTTTATTACATATTTATTTTAGCCACTTTGTATTTTTTTTCGCAATTTGCTAAAATGGCTAACGGCAGGGCGAACACTTATGGGAAGAGATAGAGCCTCTTTAAAAGTGCAGGGAACATGTTATTTATCCACTAATTGCTTATTGTAACCCAAGTCCTGGGATTACAGATGGCAGTCTTGCTTAAAATTACTGATTAATATTGAGAGTTCTCTGTGTTGTTATGGTGCATTCGATTTTTCTTCTCCAGATGACCATAGCTCCATCCTACTCCAGTATGCCAAAGGTGCAAGCGCATGCTCACAAAGCAAGAGGAGAAGCAATAATCCAGCTGCATCATCGACAATCAAGTTTGTTTGCGGCAAAACAATTGGGAAATTGGAGTTCATGTGAGTAGTAATTGTAGCCAATCTTATGTGAATACTAACTGTGGGCATTTAGGATATTCTATGGGAGTTATGGTGACTTCTGATTGTAGGCATTTCAAGGAATTTATGGGAGTTTATATAATAAAACTGGTTGCAAAACCCCTCCAGATGAATAACAGACCATTCCAATATATACTTTTATAACTGAGTGGGAGAAACTATTTAGTATAGAAATGGTTAACCCTTTCAGTGCCAGGACCGATTTTTGTATCAACCCATATACCCTGTGCCAATGCATTCTCTTATATATGCGAGTCGACCATAACTAAACTAAAAAAGAAAAAGAATTCATTGGCCTAACAATTTTTCATCATTTGTTATTATTTTTTACAATTTTAATAATTTTGTCTTATATTCTTTAACAGACTTATTTTGTAGGTTTAGTGCCAGGGAATCTTACGTTTTTCATGGGCATCAAAATTATTACTATGAATACTTGGTGATAGTTTTGAGTTATAACATGCCCCTAAGATTTTATCCAGTTTGTTTTTAAATTCGCTATAGCATGCTTAAGCATACCCAAAAAAATATCTAAAAAAATAAAATTCTTTATTTTCTTTTTAATTTTTTTTAGGGCCGATTATAGACTGTAAATTAGGGCCGATCTCTTAGGGCTGATGAGATTGGCCAGGGCTCATCGGCCCCTGGCACTGAAAGGGTTAAGGGATCTTATGAAAGTTATAATTACTGATTGTCAGCCCTTATGGAACTCTATTGGAGTTTATTTGAATATTGATTGGATTTTGTTGGAGCTTTTGGTTACTGATTGCAGGTTTTTTGGGGCTTCAACACTGGCTTCAATATTTATTTGAGAAAAGTTTGTAGGCATAATAAATAGAGGATATCCACACTTTTTCAGTGGATATGGGTTATATCTCATGAGTGATGACAAAACATTGAATTTCCACGAGTGGTTTTAGCCACGAGTGGAAATTCAAATGTTTTGTCATCACGAATGAGATTTAACCCATATCCACTGAAAAAGTGTGGATATTCTGTTTATTATATACTTTAGTTACTTGCCTATGGCCCACAATGCATGTCAATACATATTTCAAGCTGATATCACTCACTAGTGGGATATCACTTATATCTCACTGCTAAAACCTTATAATTCATGGGCAAGTATATAATAAATACTGTTATTACTACTAAATATAGGCATTTAAGGGAGTTTTAGGGCATAAACTAGTGAAAGTTTGTGATATTAAGAGAAAGATGTCTTAAAGGCCTATTTAATTCTCGAGTCACCGATTTTTTTTTTTTTATAGCGGTTTTAATTACAATCTATGACATAAAATATTATTAAAATACAATAATTCATCACCATTTGGAATGTCTGTCTCGAAAGGTACCCGTAGAGTAATAGAAAATAGCTGAAATCATAGAAACATTTCCCCCGTGTTGCTCCCAGAATGCATCAGAATTATTATTCCCCTTCCAATGAAAATAATAGACTTTGCAGTACAATCCAGATGAAACTTAAGCACAGAAAATACATTGGTACCTCAACGAATAGTATATAATATGGCATATGTTTGATATAATGTCATCTGGGGGTTCATGGTATATAATATGGCATATGTTTGATATAATGTCATCTGGGGGTTCATGGTATATAATATGGCATATGTTTGATATAATGTCATCTGGGGGTTCATGGTATATAATATGGCATATGTTTGATATAATGTCATCTGGGGGTTCATGGTATATAATATGGCATATGTTTGATATAATGTCATCTGGGGGTTCATGGTATATAATATGGCATATGTTTGATATAATGTGATCTGGGGGTTCATGGTATATAATATGGCATATGTTTGATATAATGTGATCTGGGGGTTCATGGTATATAATATGGCATATGTTTGATATAATGTCATCTGGGGGTTCGAAAATTAAGTGGGCCTTTAAAAGATGTAACTTCTTTGTCCCTAATAAAGTACCCTATAAAGTACCCTATAAAGTACCCTATACTCAGTACCCTATACTCAGTACCCTATACTCAGTACCCTATACTCAGTACCCTATACTCAGTACCCTATACTCAGTACCCTATACTCAGTACCCTATACTCAGTACCCTATACTCAGTACCCTATACTCAGTACCCTATACTCAGTTGTTCTTCATTTCTGTCTCAATAGAACCATACAAATATGGATATCATTGGAACCAGCTCCTTGACCACATTGTGATAGTTAGTTATGCCCTGTGCCAATGCATTCTCTTATATATGCGAGTCGACCATAGGTCGCCTCGCATATATAAGAGAATGCATTGGCCTAAAAAAATCTTTTTTTAACACGTTTTACCATTTTTTCTTACATTCTTTAACAATTTTATAATTTTTAATGTGTTAAGCCAATGCATTCTCTTATATATGCGAGGCGACCTATGGTCGACTCGCATATATAAGAGAATGCATTGGCACAGGGCCCTTCTGTTGGGTACAGGGTTAAAAGATGTAACTTCTTTGTCCCTATTACCAATAAAGTACCCTATACTCAGTTGTTCTTCATTTCAGTGACAGTAACCAGGACGAATGCACCTTTAATTTCCAGTGGAAAACAAGACTGGCATGCCCTGTAGAAAGGTAATGATTCTACAATAATTTCTCATTTTTTCTACCCCATAAAGATGTACAGATTCTACAATTACAGTATTGCCCTAAATAATCGACTCCTCAGTGAGAGCTCTCCTATGAATGGCAACAAGCCATATTTTTCCGACTAAATCCTGAAAGATTACCCATAATTCGGCTGTGGTTAAGGAGTCGTTATTTAGAGCATTACTGTAGCTCTCCCAAAAGAAGCTTGATTGGTTTTCACCCATGCTCTCACAGTAGTCATTTTTATGTTTACCCATACCATAGTATGGTAAACATAGTGTCGTTGTCCGGATTGACCACTCGTCGTTAGTCCGTTGTCCGTCTGTCTGTCTGTCTGTCTGTTTATCTGTCTGTCTGTCTGTAGACACTTTACACATGGTGCGATAACTGAAATATGTTCTATCTGATCGGAATCAAATTTTGTATATGAATTTCTCAGCACCAAATACAGATCGAGTTCGAATATGGGTTCGATCCGAGTTTTTTTTACGGAGTTATGGCCCTTTTTCGACTTAGAATGCTACCATAACTCAAAAAATAATTATCTGATCTGATTCAAATTTGCAAGTTTCTCGGACCAAAATACAGATCGAGTTCAAATATGGGTTTGATCCGATATTTTTCAATGTAGTTATGGCCCTTTGACATAGAATTTCTGCATATTTTGATAAATCAACCATTTTTCAACTGATAAGAACCAAATTTGGTATGCGAGTTTCTCAACTCAAAATACAAATCGAGATTGAATATGGGTTAGATCCAACATTTTATACCAGAGTTATGGCCCTTTTTCAACTAAGAATTGAACAGATAACCATAGCAGTCAACAACTAATTGATTACCAGCAGTAAAACTTTAGCTCTGTGAGAGACAAACAGTATCTGAGTTATTGATAATTAGAGTTATTTTTAGACATTAGTGTGAGGTGAAACCAGCTATGTTTTTGAGGGACAGGACACAGGCTTCTGGGAAGTTGCTCTATCTAATTAATTTGCACTCTTACTCTGGTTATTGTAAACTCTCTTAACCCAAGTATTCCATGTCCTGGCCACCTTTCACATTTAACCCAAGGCCGTGGTGATTTAGCTGTACCAGTGCATTCTCTTATATAAATGCTAGTGACCCATAAATTCAAATAATTTGTGTTATGTACATTTGTCTATAATAGTACATAAAAGTATACTCTATAATTCAACACCAAAACTCTCATTTATGATTCCGATCATAGTAATTTACTATCGCCAAGGGATGGGTTAACATCTGCCGATCGTCATCGGCCTCTCGTCTTATAAAGCAATGTCGAAAAATTTCAAATTGTATCCACAAGTTTCAGATGTCATTAACCATAACTTTATAATGTTTTTTTAAGAAATGAATGTAGTGGGTGTGTTTGTTATTGACCATAACTTTATAATGTCATTAACCATAACTTTGTGTGTGTGTTATTGACCATAACTGTGTCATAAGTGGGTGTTATTGACCATAACTTTATAATGTCATTAACCATAACTTTATAACGTTTTTATGTTTACCCATACCATAGTATGGTAAACATAGTGTCATTGTCCGGATTGACCACTTGTCGTTAGTCCATCCGTCCGTACGTCGGTCTGTCTGTCTGTCTGTAGACACTTTACGCATGGTGCGATAACTCAAATATTTTCTATCTGATCGGAACAAAATTTGTTATATGAATTTCTCAGCACAAAAGACAGATCGAGTTCGAATATGGGTTTGATCCGACTATTTTTAACTGAGTTATGGCCCTTTTTCGAGAAAAAAATAGTTACTCTTAAAAAAAATAAAAAAAAAATAGATTGAATTCCTTGCTCAATTTAACAAACAAAAACAAAAATAAAAAAATATATATATTAAATTTTTTTTTTTTTTAAATAATTAAATACAATTTTTTTTTTAGAATTAACAAAATTTGAAAAACTATCACCATTATAACTCTTCCAAGGGTACCCCGAGTCACCACACCCAATTTGTTTAAATTGGTCCTAAATCTTGTATTATGTACTGGTAAATTTGTTTGTAACGACATTAAATCCAATTCATCAATTCCATCCCATGCCTTTGGACTACTTAGCTATTGATAAGGCTATATTATTTTCTGATGTCTCTTATGCCAATGTGCAGATAATCTGATAAAGAAAGCTATGGTATCTAATTTAAAATAAAGATTCAACAATACACATCACATGATATTAACAGTAGACTTGAACCTGTGCTGCCTTGCACAGCTGAATATATCACTCTACAGATGGTCTGAGGTCATTATAAATGTTATTGGTTTAATAGAGATGCCAGCTTTCAACATAAACAATTCCTGTGATTTGTTGATGTATTAATGGGTCAGCAGTGAGGTGGCTTATCTTGATCTATAGTGTTGGTAGAATTTAATACATTATCATTGTAAACTTAAGGACTCTCTTAACCCAAGTATTCCATGTCGAGGTCACCTTTCACATTTAACCCAAGGCTGTGGTGGTGCAGCATTACAGATCCTGTACCAGTGCATTCTCTTATATAAATGGGAGTGACCCATAAATTCCAATAATTTGAGTTATGTACATTTGTCTATAATAGTACATAACAGTATACTATAATTCAACACCAAAACTCTCATTTATAATTCCGATCATAGTAATTTACTATCGCTAAGGGATGGGTTAACATCTGCCGATCGTGATCGGACTCTCGTTTAAGAAATGAATGTAGTGGGTGTGTGTGTTATACGGTGCTGTAGTTGTTGGGGCTCATTGTGTGAAATGGTATCCCCAATAACACACACAGCCACTACATTTATTTCTTATATTTATAAAGCTTTTTGATGATTTATTTCCCGAAAAAAGCTGAGTTATTCTCATTTATTTTCACAAAATCTGCTGAGAAATTGAGACTAGCCCACACAGCACATTAAGTCAGCCCAATATAAGATTTCCGAGCACTTATCAATGATAAAGTGGTCGATATAAATAACTGGCTTCAGATTTTATGGGGAAAATTCGGTCTTATTAAAAACATTTTTTGTTTTATATAAATTTATTATTATAAGAATGTTGGCAGATCTAGAGGGGCAATAACAATTATTTTCAAATAACAAAAGCTTTTGAAAAAGACTGTGCGAATTTGTCACATCATGGTCATGAAAATTTTCACAAGCATCGAAATCGTAAACATTTGGTTTTCAAGATAACTGTTCCAAGTAAAGTTAACACAATCAACTCATTCTTCACATTTATAAGGAGTGTGAGTGATATGTAGTTTGTATAATTTTTTAAGATAAGTAAGCTGTTTGTGGCGCTAATATAACAAATATATATGCTGTCATCCTACCAGTTGAAAACCTGAATAAATCTTTAACCCTTTGAGTGCCAGGTCCGATTTTTGTATCAACCCATATACCCTGTGCCAATGCATTCTCTTATATATGCGAGTCGACCATAGGTCGCCTCGCATATATAAGAGAATGCATTGGTCTAACAATATTTTTTTTTTTTTTTTTTTTTTTTTTTTTTTTACAATTTTAATAATTTGTTCTTATATTCTTTAACAGACTTATTTTGTAGGTTTAGGGCCGATGAGATCGGCCCCTGGCACTCAAA
The DNA here is from genome assembly GCA_032622095.1 of Siphonodentalium dalli. Classification (NCBI taxonomy): domain Eukaryota; kingdom Metazoa; phylum Mollusca; class Scaphopoda; order Gadilida; family Siphonodentaliidae; genus Siphonodentalium; species Siphonodentalium dalli. The sequence goes on along the minus strand of CP136061.1, from coordinate 242,903,900 downwards.
GGGTTAAAATACTGACTTATTATTTCTCCAGATTGACCGTCATGGAGGACAGCGGTATAATCACAGAAGCTGACTCCAGTGAGATCATCGACCTCATAGATTTAAAGAGCACTAGGTAACCTATTATGTTTCTTATTATACCCACACTTTTCAAATTTACTTTGTCCTTCTGTTCATCCTTCTGTTCGGACATATATCTCAGCTATGTGTCATCATATCTTAACCCTTTACCCAACAAACCGGCCAAAACCGGCCAAATAAAGCTTCAACAGCCTAAAATATCTTCGGTCTGTCTCAATAACACCATACAAATATGGATATCATTGGAACCGGTTCATTGACCACATTGTGATGGTTACAGTTATACCCTGTGCCAATGCATTCTCTTATATATGCGAGTCGACCATAGGTCGCCTCCCATATATAAGAGAATGCATTGGCCTAAAAAAAATCTTAGCCATGATTTATAGGATCTCAATGAAATCAAGCCTGAGTTTAGTGTGCCTGTCATTTGCTGAATGAGGTCCCCAGAGGGTTAATTTAGTGATGCTATCCCACACAGCGGGCTAGCGTCACCAAATTCACCCTCTGGGGACCTCATTCTGCATGGCCTCATCTGCTATGGGAGACATAGACTCAGATTATTGTTCCCAAATGGTGAATATTGTGATGTACACCCATTGGGAACCTCGATTATGCAATGTGTCGTCTGCCAATTTGGAGATATAGAGAAACTAAACTCAAAAAGAAATAGAATCTATGTGAAGAAGTTTCTATAGAAATTTGATAATAAAGAATATTTCCAGAGAAGATGAGGCCATGCAGAATGAGGTCCCCAGAGAGTGAATTTAGTGATACTAGCCCGCTATGCGGGATAGCATCACTAAATTCACCCTCTGGGGACATTCTGCAAATGACTGGCACACTAAACTCAGACTTGAATGAAATTTGGTATGGATGTTCAGGTGTTCACCAACACAAGGGCTTTCAATGAAGTGTTGGTGATGTCAAGCCTTGAAATAGGGTGTCTGTCATTTGCAGAATGAGGTCCCCAGAGGGTGAATTTAGTGATGCTACCCCGCATAGCGGGCTAGCATCACCAAATTCACCCTCTGGGGACCTCATTCTGCTTACACCTCGGCAGAATGAGGTTCCCAGAGGGTGAATTTGGTGATGCTAGCCCACTATCCGGGGTAGCATCACTAAATTCACCCTCTGGGAACCTCATTCTGCAAATGACAGACACACTAAACTCAGACTTGAATAAAATTTGGTATGGATGTTCAGGTGTTCACCAACACAAGGGTTTTCAATGAAGTGTTGGTGATGTCAAGCCTTGAAATAGGGTGTCTGTCATTTGCAGAATGAGGTCCCCAGAGGGTGAATTTAGTGATGCTACCCCGCATAGCAGGCTAGCATCACCAAATTCACCCTCTGGGGACCTCATTCTGCTTACACCTCGGCAGAATGAGGTTCCCAGAGGGTGAATTTGGTGATGCTAGCCCACTATCCGGGGTAGCATCACTAAATTCACCCTCTGGGGACCTCATTCTGCAAATGACAGACACGCTATTTCAAGTGTTGGTGATGTTTGAATTTTCCTTTTAGAGTTATTCTCCTTTGTTTGTTTAACATTTGGGTTCCGTCCTGCTCATGTTGGTGTGGGTATGCCAGCAGCCCATCCTATCATACCATAATTAGTTATATGGACATATATATCGAGATATATCCAGACCCATGGTGCAACCTCTTCTAATTTGATATCCTCCTACAATATGCATATAGTGGCACCAGCAACATTTACTTCTGGAGTGCCAATTTTGGGAGATTGATCTTACAAAAGTGGGAGACCTGGCTCAAATCGGGAGACTTTTTATAACCAAAATCTTTCTAGTTTTACTCCAATTATTACCAAATAACACCATGTGGGTAACATAATACAAATTTAACATATGGGTTTGACTTTAACAATAAAATAACAATCGTACATCAGTTAGTTAAGGAATTGACTTTGACGTTGCCTTATTCCTGATGAATGTGCGTGGAGTTAATCCCTCTGTGATTGCGTCATCATCCAGCTAGTTCACTAGTTTATTACATGAGATGTCATCACTTATTTTTTTATAACTTTGGGTAAACATCTGTTTCTTGCCAGATGAATAATTATGATCCTGTGCCATATTTCCGACTAAATCCTGAAAAATTACCCATAATTCTGCTGTGGTTAAGGAGTCGATTACTTAGGGCATTATATCTTTGAACATGTGTGTAAAAGTGTTACCTCCTTGTTATACATAATTAAATACAGTATTTTAGCGACAATACCCTTGGGTCTAAACCTGTTGCATAAGACATTTGGTCTTCAATATATTTTGTTTTTCCTTACAGTAATTATATAGCAACAGATCTTGATGGTGTTACAAAGTATTTGATCAATCCACTCGGAGTTATTCACCCTGATTGGACACCATCGGATGCGAACTCTTGTCATGGAGCAGCAGTTTGTCAGACAAAATCATCGGACAGCACATTCCAGCGTAATTTAGGGTTTTATAATACGAGAAAATACTTCTTAGAAGGTAATTATATATCCTCACCCACAAGCCTGTGTGTATCATTTGCAGAAGGAGGTCCACAGAGGGTGAATTTAGTGACGCTATGATATCCTGCACGGTGGGCTATCATCACCAAATTCACCCTCTGGGGACCTCATTCTGCTTAGGCTTCATCTTCTAGGAAATATCTATAGTCTCAAATTAACATTGTTTTAGTTAATTTTTTCCCTTCTGGGAAGTTTCTATATCCCCTAATTTGCAGAATAGAAATTGCATAATCGAGGTGACTAATGTGTGAACTATCATCAACTTCAACTGGGGAACTTCAATCAGATCCTAGGTCTCCCATAACAGTTGATGCCTAAGGGGAATGAGGTCCAAAGATGGTGAATTAATGACGCTATCACACATAGCGTGATTGTGTCACTAAATTCACCACCTGGGGACCTCATTCTGAAAATGTCAGACACACTAACTCAGACTTGATCCTTACCCACTCTAATAAATCTAAGTTACTCAAGTCTCTGTGATTTCATTAATTGCGGTGCCCAGACTGATTCTGAATGTTTGATATTATTTTTTAGTATCCCTGTGTTTTATCATATTTTTTTTAAATAAATGTTTCTGACAATTGTTAGGACATAAAATAAAAAACATCCATTACCCTGCAGGGAGCCCCACACATATATAGAAGCATATAGAAGAGTGTAGTCTGCTCATGTTTGTCTGGGGCTCTGTATGGGTAAAATTATAAAATTGTAAAAGAATACAAGAAAAAATTATTAAAATTGTAAAAAATTGTTAGGTCAATGCATTCTCTTATATATGCGAGGCGACCTATGGTCGACTCGCATATATAAGAGAATGCATTGGCACAGGGTAAAAAAAATCCAATATAAAAAAAAAAAAAATTGCTAGATTTACATCCCCTCCCGACCCTATTTAGTCCCCTCAATTTGTTTTTATTTTGATATCTTTTTACATGTATATGTAAAAAAAATTCTATGCCATAATCAGTCTATTGTGATCAAATTGGACAATCTAAATCACCTTGTATCGTATAAGATACGATACTGCTTCAATATCAAGAAATGTCCATGATAATTTATGTTAGGAAGAATAAAATATAAAACATTAATTTCGCCCTCCCTCCCCATTTCTCTGGGATGTAACTCTAGCAATTTATTATACCCCCCGCAACGAAGTTAGGGGGGGTATACTGGAGGCAGCTTGTCAGTCAGTCCGTCCGTCGTCATCCGTCCGTGGACACAAATTTGTCCGGAGTTTTTCTCAATCGTTTTTTGATCAATTTCCGTGAAACTTGGCACAGGCATCAACCACCATGGGAACCTGTGCACCTGCGATTATGACGTCTGTCCGACTTTTTTTGGTGGAGTTATTCCCCCTTTTTCAACTTAGAAATTTTTTGCAACATGTATAATTTTGTCCGAGCTTTTATTCCTACATTTTTAGGTCAATTTTTTTTAAACTTGGCTCAGATATTTAGTACCATGGGAACCTGTGCACCTGCGATTATGATGTCTGTCTGGCATTTTTTGGTGGAGTCATCCCCCTTTTTCGACTTAGAAATTTTTTTGCAACATGCCTAATTTTGTCCGAACTTTTATTTCTACATTTTTAGGTGAATGTTTTTTAATCTTGGCACTGATATTTAGTACCATGAGAACCTGTGCACCTGTGATTATGATGTCTGTCCGACTTTTTTTGTGGAGTTATTCCCCTTTTTCGATTTTTGCAAAATGCATAATTTTGTCCGAGCTTTTATTCCTACATTTTTCGGTCAATAGGTTTAAGATTACGGTTAGGTTTGTGCACCTGCAATGGGAACTGTTTTTTTATTATTTTAACTAAATGTTTACTGACATGTGAAACATCTTAGTATTTTAAAAACAGGGGTGTATCCTTAGTCCCATTGGGACAGTCACACCTCTAGTTTGTATTGGCCTTATGTAAGTTTTGGTTAGCAAGGATTTCTAAATCTGATGAGATATTGTGTCTTATTTACATTTGTTATTTGGAGAATATGGCAGAAAATAAAAGAAAATAAAAACTTAATATTGTAGCATCGTTAGAAAACTGTTATACCCCCATGAACGAAGTGAATGCTGTGAATACTGTGAATACTGGATGGTCACTACTATGAGGAGTGTTCAATTGTTATACCCCCCCCCCCACAACGAATTGTGGGGGGGTATACTGGTATCAGCTTGTCCGTCCGTCCGTCTAGCCGTTGCACCGTCCGTCTGTCTGTCCGTGGATACAAATTTGTCCGGAGTTTTTCTCAATCGTTTTATTATCATTTTCCGTGAAACTTGGCAGACATCAACCACCATGGGAACCTGTGCACCTGCTATTATGTAGTCTGTCAGACTTTTTTTGGTAGAGTTATCCCCCTTTTTCAACTTAGAAATTTTTTGCAACATGTATAATTTTGTCCGAGCTTTTATTCCTACATTTTTAGGTCAATTTTTTTTAAACTTGGCACAGATATTTAGTACCATGGGAACCTGTGCACATGCGATTATGACGTTAGTCCGACATTTTTTGGTGGAGTTATCCCCCTTATTCGACTTGAAATTTTTTCACAACATGCATAATTTTGTCTGAGCTTTTATTCAGTCAATAAATTTAGGATTAGAGTTAGGGGTTAGGGTTAGGGGGTTTAGGATTAGGGTTACCTGTTGACATAATTTCAGTGCCAAATATATGGTAATGGCTACTTCATTCGAATAACATTTTGAATACGGGGGGTATTACTTATTTATTAGTCCCATCTGGGACAAGCCCTTCTCTAGTTTTGTTTGGCTTATCAGTTTTTCATCTTTTGTTTATCTGGATATGTTGATTTTGTTGTTCGTCTGCCTGAGTGCATGAGTTACAGGATCTTGATGAAATTTGGTATGGATGTTGATCATCATAACGGCATGATGAGGGCTTTCAACCTAGTGTCAAACAGTGATGTTCGCATTCTCCTTTCTAGAGTTATTCATTTTTGTTTATCTGAAAGTATTAATTTTTTTGCCCATCCACCTGAGTTTTGCAACCGTGGGTTATAGGATCTTATTGAAATTTGGCTTGTATGTTCAATAACACAAGAACTTTCAATGAAGTGTCAACCGGTGTTGTTTGCATTTTCCATTCGTGAGTTATTCTCCTTTGTTTATCTGGCAATGTTGATTTAATTTTTCCGCCAAGGAGAAGCCCTCAACTGAACTATATGGATTACGTCTCCGGCCTTGTGTCAATCAGGAGGGTTAAAATTTTATTGCTGTGCCGACCCCACTCACATCCGTGTCCAGATTAGTCTCGCATGAATACACCCGCATTCTATCTATTGTCTAGTCAGTTTTTATTCCTCCTCGCCAGGACAGGATCGTTTCTATTTTCTCAAGGTTGTATCTTTCTGTGTTGCGAGTTTATCGACTCAATATTTATTGTTGATATTACAAACTTGCAATTTATTGTACCCGATAGTTAATTAATATTTCTCACATCCGAAACGGGAACTTTTTTCGTTTCACTGTATCCGTAATTTGTTTCCGTGTTTTCTGTTTTCCTCAAGACGGCATTTATCTTCCAACAATTGGAATTAAGATGGCCATCTTGACAATGACTAAAGAAGCACATAGCTTACTTGTGGCAAAACCACATAGTGCATATTGTGCCACACATACGGCGTGATGACTATCATGACTTACAATTGAGGACGCAATGTAGTACGGTATGCGATGTCTCCTAATTTCGTGCTACACGTGTTTCACTTTACATAAGTTTCCGTCGACTCGCTTCGGTTATTTCGTAAGTTCCGTTGCTTTGTATCCTAATGTATACTGCCAAATCATACATGGCACTGCTCTGTTAATTCGCAGAAAGTTGCACAGGACAGCCATATCCTCCTTTGTAATAATTTACATGAATAAATACGAAAGATAGTACTTGTTATCACTATCAGATGACAATTCACATTTCTTTCGACTGAGCGATCTGTAATATTGTTTTCACGATCAATACCTGCGAATCTACGCCCGCCAGTATGTATGAGCGCGTGGTCTTGTTAGACACATGACAAATGTAATAACACATTACATCGACTTCAAGGTATTTCGAAAATTCTACCTTGTCTATCACGATTAAATATCATATAACTCATTGTATCATCAGTACAATAGTTACTAACACTCCGTAACAGGGGGATGGTATTCGTTATCACATATATAACCACACTTCGAATTGATGTGTTGTCTGACGTTCTAAATATTGTGTTGCATTCTTTACATCCATGTATGTACAGTTTGGGTTCCTACGAACTATTGTTCACCGACTGCAATGAAGTGAAAACTTTGTGGCCTGACACTAAGCCATCTTACCGTAGGCTCTAATATGCCTCGGCGTGGGCGAGCTTGCAATGATGTATTGCACGCCGTAATAGTTCCATACATTGTACATGACAATCATATCGTATCAGGGCCTCATGTATGCTGTCAGAACTGACTACTAGTATGCTTACATATGGTGAACAGTTTTCATCCCAATACTGACATACTTTGCAGTTTCATCAGTGAATGATAACGGCAAACAGCGAAATAGAAAGAATACATATTGTCACGTGCTCCAGATTCACTGCCAATAGTCTTTCCAGTAGAGACCATCACTTGGCTCACTAACTTCTATTTCCACATATATCAAAACGATATTCTGCCACATAGCTTTCACTCGTGTATGATGCGCAGTTACATGCAACACATTTATATTGCGCAGAAAGGACTGCATTTGTATTGTTACATGTCTAAAGCGAGCTTACATGCGCAGCGTTTATATTGCGCACATCTACTGCCAATATATTTCCGAAACCGGCCATGACATGGCTCTTCGTCTATGGCGGCTGTTCTGGGTGGGGAAGACTCGTTGTCACGTGACGCTCTTGCTCTCATAGACATAGCGCACCAGCCAAATGGCCTTCTGACTCTTCCCCATGGTGCAGTGGCCCACATCATTACAAGATGGGGTCCAGTCGATCCCCTGGAATAGTAATACCTTCGGGATACATCCGGGCCTGCTCCTCCGCAGTCATGTGATCATAGTGGTATATCATCGACATATCCACTGATTATGTGACAAAACGATTCGATACAATCATGACGAAAATACAGGCATTCGTATCTTCACGTCCGCTGTAAGCGCACTTTCCTAACGGACACCGCCTAGTTCTTGCCTATGTGCATTCGGAACTCATCGTCCTCATATACGAGAAAAGACAGTATCTTACCTGTCATAGCAGGTAAGATCACGTGGCCAGGGGTATAACGTGATTTTATATTAACCTTACTTTATATTCAATAACCTAGGTTGTATTGTGTTATGTATATTAACCTTGCTTTGTTATAACTAACAGCATGTCTTGCAGTCGAACATGATTCGAATTTGATGGCCACACACCGTGCAGGTTGCTCATTCACGGGTGTATTACTTGTTATCGTTGGGTAAGGGCATATTAGTCAATGATTACCTACTTTGAGCAACCGTACCAGTCTTTACCTCGGGCAGGACCAGTTCTGGCCCCCCAGGTCCTGCTACGGCAGTTGAACCAATGGTAGGCGGGTGCTGCATGCGGTTGATTCGGGAAACCAATCTTCACGGGCGATTGCTCCGGCACCTTTCTCTCAGGTGCCTAATGGTAGTGGCAATACGATTATTAAATTTCGAAAAAATTCACATCGATATACTATTATTCCACATAGAGTGAAATTTCCATCAGTATTTTGATTTCGGCCTGGATTCCTGCCACGAAGATCTGTTTATTGGGCACCTGGGAGTAGCCTTTGGCGGCTGTTCTGGGTGGGGAAGACTCGTTGTCACGTGACGCATATGCTCTCATAGACATAGCGCACCAGCCAAATGGCCTTCTGACTCTTCCCCATGGTGCAGTGGCCCACATCATTACAAGATGGGGTCCAGTCGATCCCCTGGAATCGTAATACCTTCGGGATACATCCGGGCCTGCTCCTCCGCCGTCATGCGATCATAGTGGTATGTCATCGACATTTATTCCAGTTTGGTCAGGACCACCTGCATTTGGGGGATTCCATGGAAGGGGCTTCCTCTGATCAAATGGCTCATCAGAACTTATTCCCTCTGGCCTTGGGGGCGCAGCTTGATGATGCCCCAGAATTTGAGGGGGTGACCTTGGACAGGCCATAGCTACTTATCCCAAATGCAAGAGCATTTGTCTTGCGTCGAACCATTTCAGAGTAGGCCTCTTCCACAGTCTGGTATCCCAACCTGATGCAGCCAATTCTGTTGGCGTCGATCTTGACATGCTTCTCTGCATCGCATGGCGTCGGCAGGTTTGACGACGATGAGCAAGAATCGCGGGTCGACAGTGGGTCGTCAGGCACACTGTCGGACGAGGATTCTTTTATAAAAGAAAAAAGAAGAAAAGAAAAAGAAAGAAGAAATAAAAAGAAGAAAGAGAAAAAATAGCCTTTGGAGGATGTTCTGGGTGGGGTAGACTCGTTGTCACGTGACGCTCTTGCTCTCATAGTCTAGACATAGCGCACCAGCCAAATGGCCTTCTGACTCTTCCCCATGGTGCAGTGGCCCACATCATTACAAGATGGGGTCCAGTCGATCCCCTGGAATCGTAATACCTTCGGGATACATCCAGGCCACTCCTTCACCGGTAGGAAAGAAAGGCTGAATGATCTGGGTGGGGAAGACTTGTTGTTGCGTGCCTCCAAGTGCTGCACCAACCAACCTTCTAACTCTTCCCCATGGTGCAGGGGCCCACATCTCCACAAGATGGGGTCCAATCCCCTGGAATCGTAATACCTTAGGGATACCTCCAGGCCACTCCTTCACCGGTAGGAAAGAAAGGCTGAATGATCTGGGTGGGGAAGTCTTGTTGCGTGCCTCCAAGAGCTGCACCAACCAGCCTTCTATCTCTTCCCCACGGTGCAGTGGCCCACATCTCCACACGATGGGGTCCAATCTCCTGGAATCGTAATACCTTCGGGATACCTCCAGGCCACTCCTTCACCGGTCATTTTGCAATTTTGATCATTCTGCTACATTTGATCATTTCGAAATGTACCCGACACTCGTTATGTGCGCCATCATAGATCACTGATGCTTCTATGCTTGTTCATCAAGTCCGCTGTGGTGTTCTCTAATCCCATATATACTGGTATGCAATGATACCTTGGATCATGATGGCGTTCCCTGCTCTCTACATTATACGAGGCTGGAGTACAGATGTGTGGCATGATATAATGAAACCTCATACCTCGCTATGATATCTGCAGCATATCATTTTTATATCTGGTTTGTGTATCACAGGGAGCAATTTACTTTCGATATCTGATTAGCAAATGATCTCACATTGACATGGTTGGATAGCATTTTTATAACATCATACATGTATAAAGAAATTCCTCGCTATTACCGGTATCCACATTTCAGTGGCAAATCGCGATGCGATTCCAGTTAATTTGCTCCCTGGTGTATCATAAGCATTCTGATATCTTATGGCCTACACAATGGCTGCATGTGACATCAGTTCATAATGTGAACTGTCGAGAGAGCGAAGAAGATGACAAAGAGAATAGGATGCAGCAAAGTTGTACTTGCTCGGTTGTCTCGCTAGCATGAATTATATGGCACTACCTGGGATGTTTATTCCAAAAACAAGGGGGGCGGGCGGTACACATTTGAGCAATGTCGTAATCTGAATTGGGAGCTCTTTCACGTAACATAATCATATCTGATTCATGACTAAATCACATTTACATGAATCATGTTTCGGAAGAGTACATTCCCATCGAATTTGGATATTAATTAACTTTATTGCTCGTGCCTCCTCCTGGGCTTGCATTCTAATCCATATAGTTCAGTTGAGGGCTTCTCCTTGGCGGAAAAATATAATATTTATAAATAATATTACTTTTTCCTTAAGGGAAGCCCGAAACTGAACTATCATAGATCCCTCCCATGGTGGTGCCATTCCCAACCCCGCGACTCGCAAATCTCATGATTAAGTCGGAAATAAAAAACTGACTAGACAATAGATAGAATGCGGGTGTATTCATGCGAGACTAATCTGGACACGGATGTGAGTGGGGTCGGCACAGCAATAAAATTTTAACCCTCCTGATTGACACAAGGCCGGAGACGTAATCCATATAGTTCAGTTTCGGGCTTCCCTTAAGGAAAAAGTAATATTATTTATAAATATTATATTTTTTGTCCTTTAAAATATCTCAGTCATGGATTATCAGATTTCAATGAAATTTGGTTTGAATGTTCACCATAATGAGGACTTCCAAAGAAATTTTAATTGTTTTTTTTTTTTGCATTATTCATTCTAGTTTAAATTTGAACTTGTTTCCTTTCAATTTCTAGATAATGTCCTTGAGATTTTGTTCCTGACGAATCAGACTTGTCTTAAAGACAAGAATAAAAAAGTTTCCACCGCCATCATTCTCAGCTGTTCAGATAGCCATGACAAGGTATTTATTACTGTAAATATACTAAGACGCCAATATGTTCCACCTCCATTAACCCTTTCAGTGCCAAGTCCGATTTTTGTATCAACCCATATTTCTTTGATCATTTTTTCAAATTTATTGATTATAATAATGTGATACATTGATGGAAAGAGCTCTTTCCATCAATGTATCACATTATTATACCCCCCGCAACGAAGTTAGGGGGGGTATACTGGAGTCAGCTTGTCCGTCCGTCCGTCCGTCCGTCCGTGGACACAAATTTGTCCGGAGTTTTTCTCAGTCGTTTTTTTATCAATTTCCTTGAAACTTGGCACAGACATCAATCACCATGGGAACCTGTGCACCTGCGATTATGACGTCTGTCGGACCTTTTTTGGTGGAGTTATCCTCCTTATTCGACTTAGAAATTTTTCGCAAACATGTATACTTTTGTCCGAGCTTTTATTCCTACATTTTTAGGTCAATTTTTTTAAAACGTGGCACAGATATTTAGTACCATGGGAAATTGTGCACCTGCGATTATGACGTCTGTCCGACATTTTTTGGTGGAGTTATCCCCCTTTTTCGACTTAGAATTTTTTTTGGCAACATGCATAATTTTGTCCGAGCTTTTATTCCTACATTTTTCGGTCAATGTTTTTTAATCTTGGCACTGATATTTAGTACCATGGGAACCTGTGCACCTGCGATTATGACGTCTGTCCGACATTTTTGTGGTGAGTTATTCCCCTTTTTTTACTTAGAAATTGTTTCGCAACATGCATAATGTTGTCCAAGCTTTTATTCCTACATTTTTCGCTCAATAGGTTTAATATTAGGGTTATGGTTGTACACCTGCAGTGGGAACTGTTATTTTATTATTTTAACTGACATGTGAAACATCTTAGTATTTTAAAATCAGGGGGGTATCCGTAGTCCCATTGGGACAGTCACACCTCTAGTTATAATCAATAAATTTGAAAAATGATCAAAGAAATATGGGTTGATACAAAAATCGGACTTGGCACTGAAAGGGTTAAGAAACAGTATCTTTGATTGGTCAGAGAGCCATGGAATATATCCCATGTTTACATCTATAGAAACCAAGACAACTGTTTCACCATCCCTCATCAGACTGCAGAATGAGGTCCCCAGATGGTGAACTAAACACATAGCGGGCTAGCAATACCAAATTCACCCTCTGGGAACCTCATTCTGCATGGTCTCATCTGCTATGGGATATGGGGGACCTAGACTCAGATTAAGTTCCCAGAAGATGGTGATGCGCATCCATTATGCATGCCAATTTCGGGATATAGAAAAACTAAACTAAAAAAGAAAAAGAATCTTTCTGAAGAAGTTTCTAAAGAAACTGAAAAAACTTGTTAATTTGGTAATAAAGATACTTTCCAGAGAAGACGAGTCCTAAGCAGAATGAAGTCCCCACCCTCTGAAGACCTCATTCTGTAAATGTCCTGCACCCTATTTTGAGGCCATTTTGCAAAAACCCTGTGCCAATGCATTCTCTTATATATGCGAGTCACCCATAGGGAGCCTTGTATATATAAGAAAATACATTGGCCTAACAATAATTACATTTACCTTGTAAGCCAGTGCATTCTCTTATATATGTGAGGCTTCTTATGGGAGACTCCAATATATAAGAGAATGCACTGGCACAGGGTTTAATGCTGCACCAGGCACCAGCGCAGCTCCCATCATGAAAGCGTCAATAATTTTGTTATTTTTACTGAAATATTAAATCTCGATTTTCAGACATCTCCACAGTTGCTTCATAATTTCAAGGATTGTTTCTATATATTTAACTGGGACACGAATGCTGCATGCAGTCTGACTTCCACGTAAGTTAGCCTCGATGCTTTTGTTGTATTCATTTGTCAGATAAGAAGTGGGACAGTATTATAAGAATCAATAGAGAAACGTACCTAACTCTAAAAAATTCTCATTATCCCCCTCCAACGAAGTTTGGTAGGGGATATAGAAATTGGTTCTGTCTGTCTGTCCGCCCATCTGTAACAACTTTGGAGCTCTCTATCTCAGTCTTCATATGTCTGCATTCGAATATCTTTGACTTGTGAACCACCCTAAAGGAAGGGATATCCACAAAAAAAGGGTTCTGTCCATTTATTTATTGCGGACTTACCCGAGTCGTAATTTCAGACAGGCATTTGTTGATATTTTTTAAGTGGTTTTTATGTGTATCAGCTTGGGTGCACAAAAATGAAGAAAATGCTAATTGTTCCAGTTGATTACAGTCAAAAAAATCTTTGAGTTTTTCATTTTGACTGGTTACAATTGTGATGCTCCGTTGGAATATTTTGCACAAGTTTGAAGTTTGAACTCTAGTTCTTATCTGATATTAACTGTTGTTTCAACAGTTTAATATTTCTCAACTCATCCACAAGTTACTTTTGTCAACTAGTTCACCATATGTCATTTGAGGTACTTTCAAAAAGAAGCACTTTTGTTTTTGCAATTATAACTTGATAGATTTTGAAATTGAATTTGATTCCATAAATATTGCAGGAAACATTCTGCTAGAGGGTCATCTGAGAGCACAAATAAACCAATCAGTACCAAAGCTGTCGGCATTGTTGTGTCTGTGTTTGTCGCTGCAATAACGCTGTGTATCCTATTAATAGTCTTCCATAATAAGGAACGCAGGTAAGGCGACTAGTGTGTCTATTAATGAATAATTAGATCTGATTATGGTAATCGGTGAAAACTTGTCATAAATTACCATTCTGCTGCTATAGGGGTATAGGGGGACCATTCCCCCATGCTGAAGCAGAAACCCAAGCTTGAGTGAAAAATGATTATATGCCGTTTGCAACAAGTTCAATAAAAGATTCTAGATTATGATTGCAAGTTGTGTTCTGTATTTAATCCACACCCTTGTGTCGGATAAGTTAAATCCATGACTGTGACTACCATTGATACTATAACTGCCTTTATTGTGATTTAGTCTGATGAAAAGCCAGTAATTATCTGTGCATCACTCTAAGAAGATCGTTGACGTTATGTACCTCATCGCTTTTTGGCAACAACGTCAACTCGAAGTTGTTCCAACTTCTATTCCATTTGTGGTATACAACAATATGTAATCAATGGCTCGGAACATGTTGAATACATGTGCCTCATGTCAACAGGTGTAGAATAAAGTCCATGTATTAGTATAGCATGTACATTATTGACTATTTGATCACCAGAATGTTTAACAAGCGATAAATTGCTAGTTTTATCTTGAGGCTTGAAAATTAATTTGAAGGCGATTTAATACAATTTCTTATCTACAATTTCTTATCTATTTACTCGCATGTCTTTCTCCAGGTTGATATGCTGCATCAAAACCAAACGGCTGTTAGGTATATCTCGACGAAGAGAGTCGGCGTACAAATACAGTATGGTAAGTAAAACCATATGTAACCACAAATATGAAATCAAAAGACTGTGTTCATTCTAACTCTAAAGAGTTGACGAACAAGTACATTATGGCAAGTTAAATCATTTGAGATGGCCTTAGTGAATGCCTTAGTTAGGGCACTGTGTATCTATGTACAATATTGTACAAGTATATTGGTTTATTTTCTAAAAAGCTATTGTCATTTGTAGCCATACCATATGGGGGACACATAATACAACAATGTCTTGATAAACAATATGTCATGTCACGGTGTCCATCCATCCATACTTTGTGTGTCCATTATAGCCGGATTTCCATTCGTAGACACAATACTAAAGTAATTATTTCATATGCTATGTGCAGGTTTATAATGACACATTCCTCACTTGGATGGTTTATCGTATTGTTTTGTGCTAAAAGCAGAGTTAAATGCTCCCAAGTTTTACCATATTAAGCAATAGTCATGCAAAGCTCACCCTATTATCTAGCAATGTTTGGCTTCATCATTGCAAATACATTATTTGGTTGTGGCTCATTTAACCCTTTGAGTGCCAGGGGCCGATCTCATCGGCCCTAAACCTACAAAATAAGTCTTTTAAAGAATATAAGAATAAATTATTAAAATTGTAAAAAAAAATAATTGTTAGGCCAATGCATTCTCTTATATATGTGAGTCGACCATAGGTCGCCTCGCATATATAAGAGAATGCATTGGCACAGGGTATATGGGTTGATACAAAAATCGACCTGGCACTCAAAGGGTTAAATGCTAATTTATTAGCTACTAGCAGGGTTACCTGGCGTTGCCCAGGTTAAAGTGATGTGAAACCCTCTGTGGATATTTGGTGAGAATAGAGAATACTCTTGCTCTCAAAGTGTTACACTTTTTCTCATAAATTATATATCCAAATGGCATCACAAAACATGATTATTACACATGGAATATAAGTAGTGGCTCACCTTGTCAGGTCGGAGCGATTATCATTTTGTTTATCACGTTTAATCCGTCCCACCAATAAAGAAGTATTTATTTATTTACAACTGCGTATACTTCGAAAAAATAAAAGACGACAATTGTTTTTTACATAGAGATGTATCAATCAATCTAGTTTATCATATCTTCATGAAGATACAGATGTTTTAAAGATATGTCCAGGTGCTCCTCTGTTCTGGTGCTATATACTGGCTAATCATTTTCAGTTTAAAAGAATTGATGTTATGCACGTATAGCAGCTACATGTGCCTGACACTGCGAGATTTTGAGTTGTTTATGTTAGGCGATGAGTCTGTTCTAAAAAATTAAATAAATCCTCTGTATCGGGCAGATATAGCCTTATCAGATGTCAATATTGGAGGATCCTGTAAAGTCATGTGCTACGGACTGCGTTTTCCTTTATCTCAGAAGTAACCATATTTGACTGCACACTATGACCACTATTTTTGAACAGGCCTGCTCTACATTTACATATCTCTTGGCAATTGTAACTTTTTTTGTGGAAACTATATTGAATGGAACAGACTCAATCGTGTTATAATATATGCATGAGCCATTCTAATATGCAATCCTCTGACGATTCAAGGTCCCTCAGTTTGAATGAATATATGTATCTCTTAAATAGAATGATATAAATATACTTAATGCTTTCTTCTATGTATCTGTGTTGCTAGATCATTATAGGAATGCCCTGATTTCCATCCCCATATAAATATGACAGTTGAGATATAATTGTTCAAGTGACTTAATTCGGTCACCATTTGTCGAGATTGTGACATTGGAATGCCAAAAACTCATTAGAACGACATGGAGATGGCATGGGAGATGACTATATATAACTTTGTTGGATGTCAGCGAATTGAACAATCTTATAAATGCTAGTGAAACTCCTCTCACCATCCATGACCCAAATGTGATTTAATTCAGCATATCATTAGAGAAGAACGTGCATGAATTTGGTGGAATCAGTGCTAAATATATTGTATCAACTTTGGTGCAACTCACCTCATGCATGACTTGAACCGCGCCACTTTTGTCATATTTAAACCATGTCTATTAGACTCATGCATGCATTATATAATCGAGATGATTATATATAAGTTTGGTGGTAAACAAATTCTTATCATAGTTATTACCCCCCCCCCCCCCCCCCCATCTCTCACCCAAACGGCACCAATTTCGCGTCTTTAAATCACATGTTTATATTCCTCGTATCACGGAGAAGAATAATATATCAATTTGGTCGAAATCTGTGCTAAAAATAGCCCCTCCCCTGACACCAACAACGTCACTTTAGAAAATTTTAACCCACACCATTATCTTACTCGTAAAAAGTTACCCCTGTTAGACCGCCTTGGTGCCATCTCGATTGTACCCTTAAAGTTATATATAGAACACAAACAGATATTTCGCAAATATTTGACTCATTGTATCATTTGAGAAGAACGTGTATGAGTTTGATGGTAGTTGGCACTAAACATATTTTTATAAGTTTTTGGTGACCCTCCCGTCCCTATTTCGGACTCAAGCGGCGCCACTTTTGACATCATTAAACCACACACTTAGACTCAATATAGAGATGAATATATATAACATTTATGAAATTGGCGAGTATACAAATTCGTATCAAATTTAGGGCCACCATTGCATATCTCTCACCCTAAGGCACCAATTTGGCGCATTTAAACCACACGATTAGATTATTTGTATCACGGAAAAAAATATGTAAAAGTGGAAAGCAGCGCTAGACATATTGTTTATCAATGTTTGTGTCCCTCTCACCCTCTAGGTACCCCTGAATCGAATGGCCCCACTTTTGTCATCTTTAAACCACACAATTAGACTCCTGACATCATGGAGATTATTATATGTAAGTTTGGTGCTTTATCAAATTTAGTGCCCACCCCACCCCCAATTCTCACCAAAGCAGCACAAATATGACGTCTTTAAAATCACACGATTACATTCCTCATATCATAGATAAGAATGTGTATCAATTTGGTGGAAATTGGCGCTAAAAATATTGTGTATCAATTTTGGTGCCCCTCTCCCTTTCAGTGCACCCCTGAACCGAATGACGCCACTTTTGACAGCTTTAAGCTACCTCATTAGACACCTCATACCATGGGGATGAATTTGTATAAGTTTTGTGGCAATTGGCGACTGAACCAATTCTTATCAGATTTAGTACCCACCCACCGCCCCCACCCCAAATCTCTCATCCCAACGACACCAATTTGGCGTCTTTAAATCATACAATAAGATTCTTTGTATCATGGAGAAGATCTCAGAAGAATGTGCATCAATTTGGTGGAATTCGGCGCTAAAATTATTTTGATCAATTTTGGTGCCCCTCTCCCCTCCGGGCATCCCTGATGTGAACGGCGCGACTTTTGACATATTTAAGCCACACAATTAGATTCCTCATATTGTGGGGATGATTATATATAAGTTTGGTGGCAATCGGCGACAAATTTTTGTTCTATCCCTCCCCCTTTTCTGCCCCTGACAACAACGGCGTCACTTTAGAAAATTCTAACCCTCGCCGTCAGGCCTCAGCTCACAAGGCGACTCGGACGAGATTGTCGCTGACTTCGCCCTATCGTCGCTCTAAGGCGAAATCAAAGTCGCCTTCAATTTTAGGGGGATATATGGTTTTTTTTTTTTTTTTTTTTTTTTCTAGTTTTTTCCCCAGACATGTCCGTATATAGATGAATTGTGGCGGAAATCCCAAAAAGAAACAGACGATTCAGAGACAAAGACCCAAGTGTTTAAAATAAAAAATTAAATATGATCTATTGTTTTGTGTTGTTATTCAGTCGCCTTTGTTCGCTATGCGGTAATGAATGTTAATCACGAATGTTTTGACACGCTGAAAACACGATATGTTCGCATCTGTGTTGTTACTGACCATCGTGAGTGTCACAAATAAATGTTTTAATTAACTTAAAAGACCGCTGTCCCGCTTTTCAGATATAAAAACAATTACGCAATTATCAGAGTATGTTCGGAAGTTCGTTTCGGTAACGCGTCGTACTTTTTGAAGAGACCGCGTCCCACTTTTTGAAGAGACCGCTTCCGTAGCCGTAAATAAATGTCAAGTTTATTGCTTTAATCGGATTATACCAGTGATGTTGGCATTAATTAAGGGAGGCCATTAATTAATAAAAGCTTTAGCAACTCCTTTGTTAGCTAGTCCTTATTGTTTATTTTAGCGGACACCCACATTACAGCCGTGACCAAATTAAACTTAAAAAGTTACATGCATCATCTGATCTACTATCTAGTCCGCAAATCTGACGTTAATTATCAGAGCACGGCTGAATGTTTGATTAGTTGGGTCCACCAACTACATCTGATCATGATTCAGACTGTTAAATATATAATAACAATTAATTATGCTAATTTCAGATAAAGTCAAAATTTTTTAGTTTTATTTCTTATTTTAACTTTTTTATTGATGTTTAATATAAAATAAAGCGATATTTGAAAATTGTCAATTTGGTAGTCTCCCCCACTTCTCCCTGAAGTCTCCCCAAATTTCCTGAAGTCTCCCTAAATTTCCTGGAGGGAGACTTCAAGTCTCCCTGTTCTGAACCCCTAGGCTGAGGCCTGCTCGCCGTAGAAAATTCTAACCCTCGCCATTATCTTTCTCATAAAAAGTTACTCCTATTAGACCCCTTTTGTGCCATCTAGGTGGTCCCCTGTGAATTTCTATAGAACACAGACATTCACAAATATAGATATAGATTTATACAAATGCAAAGTTGGAAACTACATACAGTAAATAAAAGGGAAATTATATATTTAGAATATTTTACAATTCAAGATGTCTGTTACTTGTTTTTGATGTTGTTCAGCATGAATCATCTTGAGGATTGTGGAACATATTATCTGAGCATCCCTACATTTTAATAGGGAACCTATCTGGTGTTTCTCTTCCTGTAGTCTGCTTATAATATAGCCCACCAGTAAAATCAACCATCCCAATGTATGCTTTAGAACTGAATGGTAAAAACCAGTATGGAGCATAACCCTTCCATGACTAAACTTTCCTGAAATTTTATGAAAACCCTGTGCCAATGCATTCTCTTATATATGTGAGTCTCCCATAGGGAGCCTCACATATATAAGAGAATACATTGGTTTAACAATATTTATCTTAACCTGTTAACCCTTTACCCAACAAACCGGCCAAAACCGGCCAAATAAAGCTTCAACAGCCTAAATTATCTTCGGTCTGTCTCAATAAAACCATACAAATATGGATATCATTGGAACCGGCTCATTGACCACATTGTGATGGTTACAGTTATGCCCTGTGCCAATGCATTCTCTTATATATGCGAGTCGACCATAGGTCGCCTCGCATATATAAGAGAATGCATTGGCCTAAAAAAAACACTTTTTACCATTTTTTCTTACATTCTTTAACAATTTTATAATTTTTAATGTGTTAAGCCAATGTATTCTCTTATATATGCGAGGCGACCTATGGTCGACTCGCATATATAAGAGAATGCATTGGCACAGGGCCGTTCTGTTGGGTAAAGGGTTAAGCCAGTGCATTCTCTTATATATGCAAAGCTCCCTATGGGAGACTCGCATATATAAGAGAATGCACTGGCACAGGATCTTGAAAGGGTTAATGTTTACAGTTTTGTTTCTTGTATTTTGCAGTTATCACAAGCAGAAGGAGAGCCTGATTATGGGGCCTTAGAAGAAGACACAGGTAACAGTCGACCAATAGCACAGACATCACTACCGAGTTTCCATGATGACAGTGACGATGATCTATTGTTGTGATTCATTCTTTTTCAAAATCACCAATCGTCTTTCAATTCTCAATAATTTGTATCACAACTTGATTGCAATTGAACGCATGCTACATTTCCACTCATGATAGTCGTCCTAGTTTCCTTGCATCAGGTTTTCTTCATCTTCACCATAGACACTGGCTGTATTAGATGCTAGTGTAAATGAACCTCTTCTCAGAGACAAGTTCGGCCAAAATTATCGAGCATTAGAAATATCTTGCCGAGCATAACATTAGTTTGAGTTATCAGACCGAAAGTAAGTTGAATTTATTCTGATAGTTTGATATAACAACCAGTGTTAGTGTGAAATTTGTTGTTTTAGACCAAAAGTCGAAATTTTTCCTACTTCCATTAATTTTTTTTGGACTTAAATGGCCATTAGTTGGACTGGGCACATATATCAACCTGCATGGGCGCCTGAGCACCTGCAATTTTGAGTTCAGTCAGACTCATTTTGGCGGAATTGCCATTTTTCGACATAGAATCGTACATCCCTGGGATGCATATTTGTCCGAGCCTGTTCTTAGAACTTTGTTGATATTGTGCTAATTTGAGGTTATATTTTGAATTTTTAAAAGTTTTCTTCAGATTTGGTTATTTGTATGCAGCTCAGTTATAAGACAATGCACAAGTATTTATTCCATATAATATATTTCTATAAAGCCTCCACTCCAAATGAAGCCACTGTGTCAGGGGACTCTGTGGCCGAGTGGCCTTTTATTCAACCAGTTATCATGTTAATCGTGATCGCCAACCATTTTTCTGTTTTGTTTATTCAACTCTCTTTTTCTCAATTCATTGCCCATTTATTATTCCATTTAGCTGTCCTCCATTTTATACTCATAGTACACCTTAAATGTCATTGAAGTTGCAGAATGCATGTATTGCGATTGTTGTATTGTTGTGCATTGTCAGCATTTACAGTGACTAGCACCAAGTTTATTGTCTCCTATTTATGTCACATGACACTTCTTTCAATTTGTTTTTACTATTTTACTAATCCGACTTTCTGGCGTATGGTTCGATCTCTTTCAGTCCAAAGTGAATTTGAAGTGAAAACTTTTTTTTTTACATGAATAAACTTGATGAAACTACTTCAGTTTACACCATGATTTATTTCTCAACATATAATAAATATTGTTATGTCCTCTTCCATAGGAAATGAAAATTGTCTTCACATTGCCTGCTGCATTATGTGAAGAATTTCATCCCTAAGCTCCAACCTCTCTTGCATCTGATCTTCCAATCTTTTCTCTATCAACTGTGATTCTTCTTAAACATATGTATCATATATATTGAAGTAAGATGATTTTGATGCTGTTATCGTATTCATACATGTATGAGATATAATTTTGAACAAGTCTTTTTTTCCTAATCATTTGGTACGATTAAATGTAATATAATATTGAAATTGATAGATTTCATTTGAGTATTGTTATCAGGGTCCGTGCTGGACCAAAATTTACTTTTGCCAAATAATTTGCCAAATGAAAATATTTTTTGGCAAATTCTAATTCTGCAACATTGAGTCTTATTTTGTGGTTTATCATACAGCAATAAACCAATCACCGAACAATACAATTGTAGAAGGGTTGCTTCATCAGAAAGGCACCTAACAAGAGGATTAGCTATGTAAACACCACCACCACACTAAATAGGGGTAATCCCTCACCCATCAATACTATTGCTATAGGATTATCTGCATCTTAATAAAGGTGTTAACTTTACCTAAACCTACATAAAAGACCACTAATAAAATTATATGGTGAGAGTTTCCTGAAATGAATGGTATTGATTGACCAATATTGTTCAACTTTCTTGAGGAATTAAAAAGTGACTTGCCAAAACTTTTGCTAAATGTGAATTATTTTTGCCTTTGGCAAATTTGTTAAGTGGCAGCGCGAACCCTGATTGTTATGTGTTCATTTGTTCATGTACTTACCGTTGTAGCTGAAGCAGTATGCAGCTGTATTCAAGCCTGAGTTTAGTGTGCCTGTCAATTGCAGAATGAGGTCCCCAGGGGTGAATTTAGTGATGCTATCCCGCATAGAAGGCTAGCATCACTAAATTCACCCTCTGGGGACCTCATTCTGCTTAGGCCTCATCTTCTCTGGAAAATTTCTGTATTGTCAAATTTCTATAGAAACTTCTTCACATAAATTCTATTTCTTTTTTAGTTTAGATTCAATATATCCCCAAATTGGCAGATGACACATTAAATCTGAGTATGTCTCTCATAGCTGATGAGTCCTAAGCAGAATGAGGTCCCAGAGGGTGAATTTAGTGATGCTAGCCTGCTATGCGGGATTGCGTCACTAAATTCACCCTCTGGGGACCTCATTCTGCAAATGACAGGAACACTAAACTCAGTCTTGTCAGCAATATAATAACCTTTTCTGTACTAAATAGATTCTCCCACTCAGTTATAAAAAGTATACATTGGAATAGTCTTGTTCATCTGGAGGGGGTTCCAGGAATAATGAGCAGATGACAGATAATGAAATTGCAGGAGTCCTAATTATTTGAGGGAAATGTTCAGATAATAAGTTCAACAAATATTGCTGTGTTGAACTTATTATATGAACAATTCCTTCTCATCAATGATTATTTAGTATGGAAAGGGTTAAAGATGTATTTAGGCTTCCAGGATGAATGTTTTTGGATCTCATCTAAGTTTGACGCTATTCTATGAAATTACTTTTGTAACCTCTAAATTATTTTGTTAGATGTGAAAATTTCTCTCTACGATATATTATATTTGATACATTTTCAATGCTCTATATTTTTATATATTTTCAATAATTTATAGTGGCACTATAAAATTGCAACAAACTGATATTTTTGGATATTTATAAGCGTTTCAACTGTGACGATATGCACGAGTATTTTGGAGAAAATTTTGTTTTATTGTAACTGGAGCTGGAACCCTGAATACATCGTCTCCAAGTGATATATAAAATACACCCATAGTAGGCAAGAGAACCTAATGATCTCACGAGATTTCAACTGTCATGTTAAAAAGTACAATTCAGGAACGGACTTGTAAAGTTTAAAATCTAGAACGCATGTTTCTTTTGATTTTTATCATACCATTTCAAGAGACCACGAGTCCTTCAACTTTGAATCATATCGTCGGCATTTTGCCTGTCTTTCCGCAGAATCAGACATTTAAAAAATATAATGTATTGTCACCAATTTACTGAGACATATATAATTATAAATGACCATATATGAAAACAGTCTGGCATAGTTAATATTAGTTTTATAACGTGAGGTTCATTCATATTTTGTTTGTTTAAAACATGTGGGTGACAAACCATTTATTGCCATACTAATTACCCGCGGCACATTCAAATGGCAGCTACTCCAAGCTATCGTGTAACAGCAGTGTCTGCACCGGATGCTAAACAATCACACCCGGGCAGGTAGTCTCGCATATTCTCGCTTACCGCGTTATAATACAATGAAAACGAAAGTAACTTTTTATTATTTTTTTGTTTGATCAGATTGTTTCAAACCGTGAGATTAGGAGGTGTCGCCGTGACACCGTGAGATGCATGGTGAAAGCGGGAGTCTCACGGCGAATCAGTGAGAAGTAACAGGTCTGATCACAAGTGGAATTATTTCAACCACAATACTATTATCTCTTGGCTTGTATATTTGGGTTGTATTTTATGTATACCATAATGATTATTTATTATTTTGATGAGTTTAATTGCAGAAGTTCTGAAGCTTCTGGAATAAAATCAAAACTAAAACGTCATAGCATTATGTGTGTGGTGAATTTATATAAATTGAATGTGTCGTTAAAATTACTGTGCCATATAATGAAATGTGCTTGCTAATTAGCCTATAACCTCTGATGTAGGGCCTTGCGAATTGTTGCTTTTTCACATATTCAATATCCGACATTGAATCAGGAGACCGATATAAAATTGAATTGACTAGGTGACCATGCAAAGAGTAGGTCCTCAAAGTTGATTGCGTATATTTTCATAGCACAGCAAAGTATGTGCAAATCTCTGGTGGTATAACTTCTATACATGTATATTCCAATTAAGTTTTGGTAATGAAACTAAATTATTATGAAGTTTGCAGTTAATCATGCTTTAGATATTATTACCATATACTCTGCAGACAGATTTGTGCCATGAGCATGCATGTGACTCTTTACTAGAAATATATTTACGTGTACACCCACAATCATGCATTTTGCAAAAATAAGGCACATTCACATGTACATGTATCAGGCCTATATCCACTCCAATAATGCAGTTAACTGATTTATCATAAATACTAGTCACTTTGGACTGCTGCACGAATTTTGACATTATAGATAAGTGAACCATGCCACCTCTATAATTTAATACAGTATATGTGTAGCAACAAATATTGCAGTTGCATCACCCTGTGTTCACATCGCAACAATGTCACGATGATCAGGATAATTGGATGTTCAAAAATAACAATATTTGAATCAGAAATCTGATTTTCGGTGTTAACACCAAATAACACAGTCGACATCAAATCTTGAATATTTGCAGGGCCCCATTCTGATGGCCCACATGGTGTCATGTACTTCATTAGTGACAGTTGAATTATTCTCATTATTTCTGTTTAGTAGATCACAATTTTGTTCAACAATGCAATTGGTCACTTTCTACTGATATCAAGCCATATAATCAATCATGTTTACTATACTTGTGGTTCTCCATATGGTGAGCTCATCGTTGGTAACCTCATCATTACTATATTTGTGATTCTCCATACGGTAACCTCATCGTTGATTTATTTTCTCAATTACAAAAACCATGATCTCATATCTTCATTATCATTTCTCAAGTGTTCATTCATGAATTTTTTAATTGTTCCTTTAATTCATGAAACTCATGCAAAATAATATTTTCTCGTCCAGTCTTTATATAATACAGTTTCAGATACACTTACCTGGGACTTTTGACATTTGTTGATGTAACATATGTGATTTAGTGAACATTTGAAATGAATCTAATGTGAACTGTCACCTGATATGATGGCAGGAAAGCTAGACATTAATGGGTATATAGACATCATGTTAAAAACAATCATATTTTGACAGTTACTAACAGCTAATTTCTCATAACATTAAACAACCGCTGCCTAAGGAAATGATATTCTTGTATTCAGCCCTGTTTGCCTCCGATTAGATCAGATTTGACACCAATGGAGAAATGTAAATTATTCCTGTTTGAATAAAGTGGATGAATGCAAATACCACCCTTTTCTATGTGTTGTGTTACACACATTGTATGCTACAAATCTTATTCCACTGTATTAAACAGTAATGTTTACATATAAATGGTTTTGAAATGCGAAATCTCATTATTGGTGAGTATTTTATATTATTTTGCATGAACCCACTTCAAAGGTCTTGAGCCCCTTATCTGTGTTGCCATGTAAGTTGTAACATTAGACACAAATATCACATGATTCAAATGACTTTTGTTGGCAATAACGACACACATCAGAAGTCACATGTAAGTGATCTCAACCTGTTTGTTGTCTTAAAACGTGATGTATTACTGTTGCTCTGTACAATGTCAAAATTACTCCAGTGTGTTAAACAAAACAAACGATTTTTTACCAAACAATGACATATTTTCATGAATTCTCTCTCACATCCGAGCTTGTTCACAAGCTATTCTCACACTAGAGTCCTTGAATGTCTGACTCGACATGATGTGTTCATCTCCATCCCATACATACTTTTATCACATAATTTGGCCATAAATGCAGTTTCATAATTATCGGTAATAGACACGTTTAATATCAGCGCGTGCGATGACGTCACGGCGTTCTTCAAATAACTTGCGATCGCTGTAGTTTATGATTGTTGTTTTCGATTAATATTTCGCATTGCTTCGGGTTTATTTGATCATGTGATAAAAAGTATCTCACACTCGTCCTATTTTATACGTAATTTATCAACCTCGTCCACTAAATTCTATTTGAGCCTCGGTAAACCTCGGCTCAAATCGAATTTAGTGAACTCGGTTGATAAATTCCGTATAAAATAGAAACTCATGTGAGATCCTCTATATATTATTATATTATCTTTCTTTGGAAAACCATAATGATTGTATCAAGGATTAATTCTTCAAATTTTTCAGTTGACCCTATCTACATGTATGCTAAATACTCAATGACGAGTAGTTGTCCCTTGGGAAATGTTAGATAAAAAGTTCAACAAATAATCATAGGTTGATTGTTGAACTTATTATCTCAATGGTTCCCTCCGATACTCTTTCTATACTTCTATTATCTGCTTATTTTTCTGGAAAACCCAGATGAATGATAGACCATTCCAATGTAAAGAATGGGTTTAGAATCCATGAAAAGTCATCTTGTCAGTTAATTGTAAACCTAATTATTGTCTTCATATCATGTATTCGACATTTATAATTTATGTTTGAAGTAACAGAATGTTAATGTTCATTTTTGTTTATTACTTGTTAATGGTTAGTGAGGGATTATTGAGGAAATTTACAATATTTATGTTTCATTTTTTCTTTCAAGACATTATTTGAACTTATCTCAAGTAAATACAAACAAATTAATTGTTATCATAGAGATTGAAATATTGACTATTTTTATGTGTAACCATACTCTCTATGATAACCATAGACTTATATTTACAGTCATACATATATTCGCGATGTGGAACTTGAATGCAGGACATTGGTTAATAGAAATTGTGTCATGTGATGTCATGCACAAGCCCCAACTTGCTTCCATTTTGTTTGAATGCAATTTGAAACTCGATACATGAATATCCTAGCCTAACCCTTTCATTACAGGAGCTGCGCTGGTGCAGCATTAAAGATCATGTGCCACTGCATTCTCATATATATGCAAGTCTCCCATAGGGAGCCTTGGATATATAAGAGCATGCATTGGTTTACAAGGTCAAGGTAAATATTGTTTGGCCAATGTATTCTCTTATATATAAGAGAATGCATTGGCACAGGGTTTTCACGATATTTCAGGAAGCTCCAGTCATGGAAGGGTTAATTCTCTTGATGTGATTTGAGTGTAAATATAAGGAACAGATGTTGAATTTGTTGCATCCCATGGAGAATGGATGTAAATTGATCTGACTTTTGAATGTGTGGAAAAAAATGTCAGACCAACTTGCATCCATATTCCATGAAACTTAACCAAATCAACATTCATTTCCTAAGACATCTGAATTGACCATCTGTCATTCGTTCATACGTCTGGTTGTCTGTAGACCCATCTGCATGCTGAGATAAGTCAACTAGTTTTCAGCCTATCAATCCTGATCATTCTACTATTTTATGTCCAGGTCTATATGGTACAGGGACCAGCCTAGAGGTTTCAAATTGGGAGAAGTTTCAAATTAGGAGAAGTCAATTCTCCCTGTTTGGTTACTAGGGAGAAGTGGACTGTTAATAGGGAGAAGTCATAATGACTCAAGTTAAATTTACACCCCAACATCATTCTTCAATGATCCAGTGAGTGTTATGCAACACAAGATCCCATTTATAAAACAATTATAGTGAGTTAGAACACCATTATAATCAGTAAATTCACTTTTAATATGATGTCGGGGCAAATGCATACTGGTATATGAGAGAGAAGTGACTTCTCCCTTGGACAAAAATAGGGAGAAGTGGCACGTTTTAGGAAGCAGATGTCCCCCAAGTCGCACTCTCAGCTTGTCCCTGCTATGATCAGCTTACCGGGATGGATCTTACTGCTGACTGGTTGTATTTACAAGCCTTGAAATAGTGTGTCTGTCATTTGCAGAATGAGGTCCCCAGAGGGTGAATTTAGTGATGCTAACCCGCATAGCAGGCTAGCATCACCAAATTCACCCTCTGGGAACCACATTCTGCTGAGGTGTAAGCAGAATGAGGTCCCCAGAGGGTGAATTTGGTGATGCTAGCCTGCTATGCGGGGTAGCATCACTAAATTCACCCTCTGGGGACCTCATTCTGCAAATGACAGACACACTATTTCAAGGCTTGTTCATTTCACTCTTCTCTTTTCACCAACAATTTATAACATTTTCTGAAATTGTATGCCCCCGAGATAGTTTGTAGATAATTCAGCATATTGCAGTAACCCAACATAATTGTTTATTATCCATTCATTCATATATATATAATTTGTGTTTTTCCTGGGTTTTTTTTTTCTCAAAATTTGCCATTTTAAGTTTAAACTTGAGATATCTAATAAAGTCCTGAATCCTGATTCTTAGATTGTTATACTAAAGACATTATGTACATACAGAAACAATCTGACTTTTACTAGATATCCAATATAGACCTTAATACCATACTCTCTGAAGAGTGCATACCAGTTATACAACTACAATTAACATGAGATTTTATCTACAATTCTGACAAATCTCTGATGTTTAGGCTGGTCCTGTTTCCTCAATTATAATATCTGCCTATAAAATATAAAATCGGATCGAAACTTGTTTATCTAGCTTCAATGAAAGCTCCAATTACTTAGTATAGAGCACTAGCACTTTTACATCTTTCTTGGTGATGGTTCTCAACCCAGACACTACCTTTATACCTTGGTATCCAACTCAGACACTACCTTATACCTTGGTATCCATATAAAAAAATAATCCCAAGAACTTATACATAACTAATCAGTGTTCAAAACAAGCCTGATTATAAGCTTTAACCCTTTACCCAACAGAAGGGCCCTGTGCCAATGCATTCTCTTATATATGCGAGTCGACCATAGGTCGCCTCGCATATATAAGAGAATGCATTGGCTTAACACATTAAATATTATAAAATTGTTGAAGAATGTAAGAAAAAATGGTAAAAAGTGTTAAAAAAAGATTTTGTTTAGGCCAATGCATTCTCTTATATATGCGAGGCGACCTATGGTCGACTCGCATATATAAGAGAATGCATTGGCACAGGGCATAACTGTAACTATCACAATGTGGTCAAGGAGCCGATTCCAATGATATCCATATTTGTATGGTTCTATTGAGACAGACCGAAGATATTTTAGGCTGTTGAAGCTTTATTTGGCCGGTTTTGGCCGTTTTGTTGGGTAAAGGGTTAAGCCGTGGACATTGTCCTAAACAATATATGAACTACTTATTATCAAGGCTTGAAATAGGGTGTCTGTCATTTGCAGAATGAGGTCCCAGAGGGTGAATTTAGTGATTCTACCCCGCATAGCAGGCTAGCATCACCAAATTCACCCTCTGGGAACCTCATTCTGCTGAGGTGTAAACAGAATGAGGTCCCCAGAGGGTGAATTTGGTGATGCTAGCGCGCTATGCGGGGTAGCATCACTAAATTCACCCTCTGGGGACCTCATTCTGCAAATGACAGACACCCTATTTCAAGGCTTGGAACTACTTATTACCTACTCAATTTCAGAATGACCTAATCATCACTATGCATGTCATATTGACCTACACCTTTGGAAAATTATAATCAGGCTTGGTATAAAATATAAGACGAGCTTATCACCTTTAAATCATATCATTTTGAATGTTTATTTTATTCACTTGTTTGTTTTGTAAAGTTTCGCGATATTAACCATGTACATGAAATTGCTCAACAGATTTTCTCTCTAAACTTAATTTGATCTTCTTATCTATAAACATCCTCAGTTTTTTTTTCATTAAAGTGATATTTTTTATTCATATCAAGGAATGTTTAACAACATAGTCTTTCATATGTCTCATTTGTTATTAACCCTTTCAGTGCCAAGTCCGATTTTTGTATCAACCCATATTTCCTTGACCATTTTTCAAATTTATTGAATTATAATTATGTGATACATTGATGGAAAGAGCTCTATCAATGTATCACATTATTATAATCAATAAATTTGAAAAATGATCAAGGAAATATGGGTTGATACAAAAATCGGACTTGGCACTGAAAGGGTTAAAAGAGTAGTAAAAGCGAGAGATTGGAAACTTCCCCTTAATATTTTTTACATTTTTCCTTTGTATTTTGCTGCGTTTTGGGCTGTCTGCCCAGATTGCATGGCAACTCTGGATATATATTGTGTCTGACATTAGCAGAATGAGGTCCCAGAGGGTGAATTTAGTGACGCTATCCTGCACAGTTGGTTAGCATCACCAAATTCACCCTTTGTGGACCTCATTCTGCTTTCACCTCGTCTTCTGGGAAGTATTTATAATCTCAAATTAATGTTGTTCAGTTTCTATATACCCTAATTCGCAGAAGATAAAATGCATAATCGAGGTACTAATGGGTGAACATCACCAACTTCAACTGGGGAATTCAGCATTGCTAAATTCACCTTTTTGGGACCTCATTCTCCAAATGTCAGTCAAATCTTCAGGCTTGATTTCATGATAGATGTGCCATGAATTTTAGAAGAATTTTTTTTATAGAACCATGTTACCAACAACTTTGTCAGCAGAATACCTTTAAAATTTGAATTCATGCTGTGATATTTTGTGTGAACTTCCTCAATTTGAAAATTTACAACTGAACCAATAAATAAATAATTTTCTCGAAAAACTTTCACATAATAAGAATGTTATTTAAGACATAAAATTGTGTTTCTATCAAATGGACATGTTGCATATCAAGCTTGATATGATTTGCACTTAATCTATCAGAGAGAATATCAAAATATTATTTTTATCGAAAATTTACTAATGTCAATATATTTTGCTGAAAACATGTTTTATGATTTATAATTTTAAATACTTCTGAAATGCTTTCTTTCCAATGCCATGTCAGAATGTTGACCCACCAAGCCTGAGTTTAGAGTGCCTGTCATTTGCAGAATGAGGTCCCCAGCGGGTGAATTTAGTGACGTTATCCCGCCACCCATTGGGAACCTCGTTTATGTCGTCTGTCAATTTGGGGATATAGAGAAACTAAACTATAAACGAAATAGAATCTATGTGAAGAAGTTTCTATAGAAATTTGATAATAAAGAAACTTTCCAGAGAAGATGAGGCCTAAGCAGAATGAGGTCCCCAGAGAGTGAATTTAGTGATGCTAGCCCACTATGTGGGATATCGTCACTAAATTCACCCTCTGGGGACCTCATTCTGTAAATGACAGGCACACTAAACTCAGGCTTGTGACCCACCCTTCTTTCAGTTTCCAAAAAAGGAATATTCGCTTGTAGACAGAAGAGATTAAATTTTGTTCTCCATTTTCTAAATGATGTATATATGTTGTCTCATCAATATGGTGTTCTGAGAATATCCGGGGGTTATATCGAACAATTATCGATGGATTTCAAATATTTTTTGGATATGTGAGTTCACAAGAAGAGTATCTTAAACGAGTTTGCAAACAAGGGCCGGCCGGACATTTTTACCAGAGTTATGGCCCTTTTATTAGCTCAACTTTACTTTGTAAAGTTTGAGCTATTGCCATGGCTTTGTCGTCCGTCGTCCGTGTGTACGTGTGTACGTAAGGCGTCAACAATGCAGTCTACAGGTCGTACCTTTGGTCGGATCATTATGAAATTTGTCATAGCTGTTGACATCAACATTTAGACCAGAATGATTAATTTTGGGGTCATTCGGTAAAAAAACATGGCCGCCAGTGGCCATCTTGCATTTCAAAATTCAATCCATTAGCACGGGCTACAGGGCGTACTGTTTGTCTGATCGTCATGAAATTTGTCATGGATGTTAATAATGACATGTAGATGGGAACGAGTAATTTTGGGGTCATTCGGCCCAAAAACATGGCCGCCAGCAGGCATCTTGGATTTTACTCTTTGTATGACTAAATTCTTTAGCACGGGCTACAGGTCGTACTTTTAGTCTGATCATCATAAAATTTGTCAAGAATGTTAATAATGACATGTAGATGGGAACGAGTCATTTTGGGGTCATTCGGCCAAAAAACATGGCCGCCAGCAGGCATCTTTGATTTCACTCTTTGTATGACTAAATCCTTTAGCACGGGCTACAGGTCGTACCTTTAGTCCGATCATCATAAAATTTGTCATGGCTGTTGAAATTGGAATGTAGATGGGAACGAGTCATTTTGGGGTCATTCGGACAAAAAACATGGCCGCCAGCGGCCATCTTGGATTTCAAAATTCAATCCATTAGCACGGGCCACAGGTCGTACTGTTCGTCTGATCATCATGAAATTTGTCATGGATGTTAATATTGACATGTAGATGGGAACGAGTAATTTTGGGGTCATTCGGCCAAAAAACATGGCGGCCAGCAGCCTTCTTGGATTTTACTCTTTGTATGACTAAATTCTTTAGCACGGGCTACAGGTCGTACATTTAGTCTGATCATCATCAAATTAGAGCTGGGACGGTTATGGGTTTTTCGTGACCGGTTATGAACGGCAAAAAACCGCGATTAACCGGTTAACCACATATTATAGGTACTATTATGGGTGGGTAAGCCCAGTATTCAGAACGGCGATGATTGTGATGCTCATTGACATGGTAAGTTTGAGAACGGCTCCTGCCCATTATACAAAGAAGTTGTCACCCATGACACACATAATCACATATCTAATTAATTACTGTATACACCCCGTCAGTAAGCCCAGGGGGCATGTGCACGTTTTATAAAGAGAATGATGCGTTTTATTAAGATAAAATCATATAATAATAACAAGATACAGATGTCGACAGGTAAAACAAAAAATACAATTTATACGTTGTAAACATGCGTATGGAACGGTTAATAGCGCACATAAATAGCACAAAGTTCAGAAGACGACAAGTCCATCGTCGTCGAAACCATCGGAAGAAGAAAAAATTTATGAATTTCGCGGTAATCGACGAAACGTATTATGTACGTTCTGCAACAAGAACAATAACTCTATAAATTCGAGGTGGATTAATATTCGAATGGAAAAACTCATTATCTGATACTATTTTAAATGTAATGGTTCAAAAATGATTTAATATAAATATTAGCTGCTCTGATATATATATTGCCTCATGTTAAAATGAAATAATCCAAGATTAATTAACGGCAATTGAGCCACAAAGATTGTAAACGAATTAACACCAGAGAACGTGGCAACTTTTAAAAGTATATCATAGAAAGCAGGACTGCTCGTGGAAATTATTGGGCTCAATTTATATTTTCTTGGGATCAATTTGAAAACACAATAGTTGTGTAATGAGTTCACACCCAAATTTAGCATTCAAAGAGCCGACACACCGCGTTTGATGTTTTTTCCGTCAATCTCGGATTCATTTTAATTGACGGAGACAGATTAACCCTCTTATAGCCAGTTATAGCTGACCATCACAGTGATCATACACTATAATAGTGATGTTACGGTTAACCGACCACGGCAAATCCGTGACCGGTCACGGCCATAGTTGGTGGTTAACCGGTTAACCGCATAACCGTCCCAGCTCTACATCAAATTTGTCATGGATGTTAATATTGACATGTAGATGGGAACGAGTAATTTTGGGGTCATTCGGCCAAAAAACATGGCCGCCAGCAGCCATCTTGGATTTTACTCTTTGTATGACTAAATCCTTTAGCACGGGCTACAGGTCGTACTTTTAGTCTGATCATCATAAAATTTGTCAAGAATGTTAATAATGACATGTAGATGGGAACGAGTCATTTTGGGGTCATTCGGCCAAAAAACATGGCCGCCAGCAGGCATCTTTGATTTCACTCTTTGTATGACTAAATCCTTTAGCACGGGCTACAGGTCGTACCTTTAGTCCGATCATCATAAAATTTGTCATGGCTGTTGAAATTGGAATGTAGATGGGAACGAGTCATTTTGGGGTCATTCGGACAAAAAACATGGCCGCCAGTGGCCATCTTGGATTTCAAAATTCAATCCATTAGCACGGGCCACAGGTCGTACTGTTCGTCTGATCATCATGAAATTTGTCATGGATGTTAATATTGACATGTAGATGGGAACGAGTAATTTTGGGGTCATTCGGCCAAAAAACATGGCGGCCAGCAGCCTTCTTGGATTTTACTCTTTGTATGACTAAATTCTTTAGCACGGGCTACAGGTCGTACCTTTAGTCTGATCATCATCAAATTTGTCATGGATGTTAATAATGACATGTAGATGGGAACGAGTCATTTTGGGGTCAATCGGCCAAAAAACATGGCCGCCAGCAGCCATCTTGGATTTTACTCTTTGTATGACTAAATCCTTTAGCACGGGCTACAGGCCGTACCTTTAGTCTGATCATCATAAAATTTCTCATGGCTGTTGAAATTGGAATGTAGATGGGAATGAGTAATTTTGGGGTCATTCAGCCAATAAACATGGCCACCAGTGGCCATCTTGGATTTCAAAATTTAATCCATTAGCACGGGCCACAGGTCGTACTGTTCGTCTGATCATCATAAAATTTGTCATGGATGTTAACAATGACATGTAGATGGGAACGAGTAATTTTGGGGTCATTCGGCCAAAAAACATGATCGCCAGCAGCCATCTTGGATTTTACTCTTTGTATGACTAAATCCTTTAGCACGGGCTACAGGTTGTACCTTTAGTCTGATCATCATAAAATTTGTCGTGAATGTTAATAATGATATGTAGATGGGAACAAGTCATTTTGGGGTCATTCGGCAGAAAAACATGGCCGCCAGCAGCCATCTTTGATTTTACTCTTTGTATGACTAAATCCTTTAGCACGGGCTACAGGTCGTACCTTTAGTCTGATCATCATAAAATTTGTCATGGCTGTTGAAATTGGAATGTAAATGGGAACGAGTAATATTGGGGTCATTCGGCAGAAAAACATGGCCGCCAGCAGCCATCTTTTATTTTACTCTTTGTATGACTAAATCCTTTAGCACGGGCTACAGGTCGTACATTTAGTCTGATCATCATAAAATTTGTGTCATGGCTGTTGAAATTGGAATGTAAATGGGAACGAGTCATTTTGGGGTCATTCGGACAAAAAACATGGCCGCCAGTGGCCATCTTGGATTTCAAAATTTAATCCATTAGCATGGGCCACAGGTCGTACTGTTCGTCTGATCATCATGAAATTTGTCATGGTTGTTAATATTGGATTACTCTTTGTATGACTAAATTCTTTAGCATGGGCTACAGGTCGTACCTTTAGTCTGATCGTCATAAAATTTGTCATAGATGTTAATAATGACATGTAGATGGGAACGAGTCATTTTGGTGTCATTCGGCCAAAAAACATGGCCGCCAGCAGCCATCTTGGATTTTACTTTTCTCTTCATGTCTATAAACTAGTATTAGACATTCAACTTTCCACATTCCTAATCGCTCCATTGACTGTAATACATTAAATTATTCCCTTTCCAAGTTGAGCTACAGTGTCATTGACACTTTCATTGTAATTTTTTGGCATTTGGCACCCACGAAATATTGTCCGGGAGTTATTTTGAACAATTATTAACGGATTGCAAAGATTTTTGTTACGTGCAATGAGTTCACAAAATAAGTATCTGAAAAAAGTTCGCAAACTAGGCGTGGCCATACATTTTTACCAGATTTACGGCCCTTTGATTGTAATATTTTTGGCATTGCAATTTAAATTTTAAGCCCGAACTAAGACAATTATTAACCAATCTCAACTATATTAACTGATTTAAATTATTTTTTAGCATATTTTGAAAATACCCATCCCCAACTTTGCTCACCCGGGCAGGGGATACCGCCATTGATGACTGCTTGTTAAGATTATAGCACGAGATTTCACAGCCCAGTAATACTTGCTTTAATGCTATTCCCATTCTAAGATGACGAATTGTGTGAGATTTGGTTGTTAAAGCTGAGGTTTTTGACATGTGAGATTTGGTAATAATTGAATGAGTGCTGTATGTTATGTGTATATAAAGATATATTAAACGTATTACTTCTATCATCAACTTGGTGTCCTTTATTTATCATGTTCCCAAAGTGCCACAACAAAACAAATTTACTCTTTACCAAGCCTTGAAATAGTGTGTCAGTCATTTGCAGAATGAGGTCCCCAGAGGGTGAATTTAGTGATGCTTCCCCACACAATGGGCTAGCATCACTAAATTCACCATCTAGGGACCTCATTCTGCTTGGGCCTCATCTTCTGGGAGGTATCTATAATCTCAAATTAACATTGTCTTTAGTTACTTTTTCCCTTCTGTTCAGTTTCTATATCCATTAATATGCAGAAGTTAAAATGCATACCGGTAATCGAGGTGACTAATGGGTGAACACACCAACATCAACTGGGGAACTTCAATTTTATCCTAGGTCACCCTTAGCAGTTGAAGCCAAAGCAGAGTCAGGCCTCCAGAGGGTGAATTTTATGATGCTAGCTCACCATGTGGCATAGCAACACTAAATTCACCCTCGGGGGACCTCATTCTGCAAATGACAGACACACTATTTCAAGGCTTGCTCTTTACGGAATAAACTATCACTATCAGCAGAATAAGTTTTAATATGACTCAAGTCAACTTTAGATTTGTTCCAAAACAAACGGTTTACAAATAACAAGAATACTATTTAATTATGGTATGGTAAATATTTAATTATGGTATAGTAAACAATCAGTTTACTCACACCACAGTCATTGCCACTGTTCATCTAAATTAATGAGTTGATGGTTTTCCTGACTCATGTAAACCTGAATATAACTGTTCATCTTGGGTTCCAAATATTCAATTGATTGAATGTTGTCGATATCAGTGATGTGTCTCAAGAACCCCTCCCCTGGAATCTGACACCCATGTTAACCCTTTACCCAACAGAAGGGCCCTGTGCCAATGCATTCTCTTATATATGCGAGTCGACCATAGGTCGCCTCGCATATATAAGAGAATGCATTGGCTTAACACATTAAAAATTATAAAATTGTTAAAGAATGTAAGAAAAAATGGTAAAAAGTGTTTAATTTTTTTTTGTTTTAGGCCAATGCATTCTCTTATATATGCGAGGCGACCTATGGTCGACTCGCATATATAAGAGAATGCATTGGCACAGGGCATAACTGTAACCATCACAATGTGGTCAGTGAGCCGGTTCCAATGATATCCATATTTGTATGGTTTTATTGAGACAGACCCAAGATAATTTAGGCTGTTGCAGCTTTATTTGGCCGTTTTTGGCCGGTTTGTTGGGTAAAGGGTTAAACAGCTCCTGTGTCCGAAATACCTAATAACAGCCAGAGAGGCGGAATACTGTAGTTATGATAAGGCTATCGAACATAGAATGTCAAAGAATTATAAATGGAAATTAAACATTGATTGGCCAGTCATAATTTTATTATAGAGTGATATGAACACAAAGCACACATTAAAAGGCCATACTTTTGGCCATGCAGAATTAGTATATAACACATATAGCGTGTAGAAATTTGAAAACCTTTGGTGAGGTTCAGACCTAATTTCCATAAGTTTGTAAATAAAAAGCCATGATCCATGATATTGCATGACAAACTATAGCTATACATTTAGTTGTAACTGGCGTCTGAAATATTAGCCATGCATATATATAACAGACCGCGAAAGGGGGTAGCTATAGTCACTGATGTGCCTTATATATTCTCCCATGCAATTGTAAAAGTAATAATGTATACATTGTAATGGTTAATTCTTCATTCAGATGAGTGTTTTGATAATATGCTGTACTTTACATTCATTTGTAGGGAATGTTTAGATAATAAATTCGTTAGACTGCCATCTGATGAGCGTTCCCCATGTTAAAGATGGTCTATATCTTCCTAAATATATTTTATATAGTTTCCGGGGTATAAATAATAAAAAGAGTCGAAGACAGTCCTGTCTGTTGACACTTCTATCAATTAATATTGATTTTATATCCATATTTTCTTATATAATGCGATCATTTTGGGACATTTTTTCATTACTCTTTTAGAACAGATTGTTATGAAACTTTCAGGCAATCTCAGATAGGGATAGAGTTCTCCTGCTTGCTATGCTCCAAATGTATCCACTAGTCATAAAATGTCCCAAATTGATTGTATGTATTATACATGTACCAGATAATTTGAAATAAAATCAAGATTAATTGATAGAATTGTTTACAGACAGAGGTCTTCGATTCGTATTTATAATGTTATTCCCAGGAAACTATATAAAACTTTTTATTGGAAGAGATAGACCATCGTTAAAAGGTGAAAGAAATGTGGACCCCGTGGTCATCAAAGGGTTAAAAGCTAACACAAATTTGAACTGTTGGCATGTGGACAGCAGACACAAACATCTTGGTTCATCACAGTCATCAATGTGCAGAATACGGATACTTAGTGAAAATAGTAAGGTGTATAAATAAAGTGGACTGTTTTTCCCACATCCAAAATGCCCTGTAATGGTAATAGCTGTGTACTACTGTAATGTATGCAAATGACTCATGAACTTGCCAATGGGACTGTTATTACGGTTCATCACAGGAAGGGAGCCATTATTGTTTGATGCGAAAATTTTTCTCACAAAAACAAATAACTATCAATGACAGCACACTATAATCTGACATTATATATATAAAAGTGTAGGATCTGTCTGTCTGTCTGTTCCGATTTTTCTTCTAGACCCTAGACCAATTTCAACCAAATTATAACAGCATTAGTTTGTCAAAATTTGTATTTAAAAAAATTAAATTAAAAAAAAATAATAATAATAATAAAATGTTTGTTATTTGAGCATGGAGCTCAATTAAAAAAAAATTATTTAAAAAAGATTTTAAGTAAAAAAAATTAATTCTATTTGTATTTAATCAAATTGTTGAACTGATCAAAATGTGCACGAAGTGAAGGCAAAGCACACACAGGTAC
This sequence comes from Siphonodentalium dalli, assembly GCA_032622095.1. Lineage (NCBI taxonomy): Eukaryota > Metazoa > Mollusca > Scaphopoda > Gadilida > Siphonodentaliidae > Siphonodentalium > Siphonodentalium dalli. The sequence continues at coordinate 242,864,826 of CP136061.1, read as the reverse complement.
CATAGTCCCCCCCCCCCCCCCCAATGCCGAAATGGGTTGCAGGCCCTATGTGCAGGGCTGCAGGCCCCTCCGACACTGAATAAAGCCTCCCGACTGGAGCCTGTTTCAGCTGGTATTCATATAATTTGACTGATGTCATTTAATTAATCTCTTCATATGTTAAATACTCATTGACAAGTAGTTCCCTTGGGTTGATTGTTGAACTTATTATCTAAATGATCGCCATGAATATGAATGTTTCTACACTTGTATTGTCTTTTGTCTGGCTCATATATCCTTAACATCCCTCCAAGTAATTTTAATCGTTTCCCTCTGTCTCTTGCAATTGTGTACTGCCATGACGTAATTATGGCGCGTATGAGAGGATGGCTCATAAGGGCAGTGTGGTGGGGTTATACATGTGCAAGGCGGAACGAGTTATACAAGCACCGTCCTGTTGCTGCACAAAATACTATCCCAATATGCACCATAATTACTAATGCTAATGCGCACCAAATAAAACAAAATAATAAAAGTAAAAGGTATACCCCTGGTGTGACACATGAATTATATGACGTTCATTGTCATCAATAAATATATATATATAGCACTCTGAGCAGATGTTAACATCACTATAACCAGTAATAAGGCACCGTGCAATTACGCCTCCAAACACATTCTCACGTCCAATAACTATTATGTTAATATGACCATATAGAGACCGCTGCAGCTTCACATCACATCGAACCAGGTTCGTGACGTATATCTGCCATTAATAGCACCGATGACCAGGGCTTAATAAATAGGAAGCTCTTCAAGTGTTGGTAACAAGTGGGTGTATAACGATACGGAAATAATTTTCTCTGCACGTAGAAGAGAAACAAACGATTTATGTCGATCAAAGCTACACATCTCAACCACAGATCAAACCGTTGGCATTTATTTGTGAGAAAACCTGCGGATAGACAGGTTCCCAGGACAAACACAAGCCTATTGTCATGGATCATAAACAGCAACTAGATTACATGCATCCTATCTTTCGGGAGAGCGGTTGTGACGCAGGTGTCCAGGCCACCACCAGAGAACCCGTTGATTGTAATGTCGGCCTCACTGATTACTTGTCTAACAGGAGGAGTACCGCCGCGGACGGGTTAGATGGGCATCTACTGACACCTCCGAGCTGTAGTTTCTACAAGTAAGTTGCACGTTTCTCTGATTCACTGTATATATATCCGCCCATTCGCGACAATTGCACTTGATCACAATCGCTAGCTTGCCATTATAAATATATACATATAAGAATAAGTAATAATTAATAAGACAAGATTACTACCTTATTACTACTGATTATATTTAATTTATAATGCCCATTCGCGACAATTGCACTTGATCACAATCGCTAGCTTGCCATTATAAATATATACATATAAGAATAAGTAATAATTAATAAGACAAGATTACTACCTTATTACTACTGATTATATTTAATTTATAATGACTAACGACTGTGTACGTGATTTGCGTATAGGCACGTACGTATAGTTACGTTGCTTTATTTGTCATTCGTTATACAACTATTGCAGAATTGGTCGTTATACCATGTAGTACCAGGGTACTTATCATAGTAGTACCAGGGTATTTTACCATGGCTATAACCGATAACTATATTTCAGAATAGCACATTACGCAGCTGGTGTGTTTTCTGTCTCTTTTTTTTTTAGAAGAAAATAAAATTTTGTTTGTTAGTCAGTGCAAAACAATGGTACCCGATGTCATACTCAAAGGTTAACAGAATGGGGACAAGAATATTGTTATAACTAAGTCGGCTAAGTCAAGAAGAGTTTAACACTTTATGCAATCACATGTCTCATTGTTGATCTCCAATCTGGGCAAAAGGTCACCCAGGTACAAAAACATTTACATGTAAGTTGAATCGCTAACTTTCAATATATATATCTCAGATCAACCTTTTTGTCCCAAATCGATTGAACTGAAGGATAACATTCAAATAATATTAACAAGACGAGACTTAATTGATTCAACCTATATACATGTGTGGTTTGTACCAGTTTCTGCGAACCTCCAGTGCTGTTTTTTGTTTTTGTTTTTGTTTTGCCTGTTTATGTTTTTGTTTTTTGTTTGGATGGGGTGGGGCCTGGAGACTTTTTGCCCTAATCATTCTTATACTTTGTTCTTACATTCTATAACAATTTTTATAATTTTTTCTTATATTCTTTAACAATTTGATAATTTTTTTATAATTTTTTCTTACATTCTGTAAAAATTATTAAAAAAATAATATAAAATTTATTAGGCCAAATTATTCTCTTATATATGCGAGGCGACCTGTTGTCGACTCGCAAATATATAAGAGAATGCATTGGCATAGGGTTTTCGAATTATTTACAGTAAATTGAGTTTTCTTTGATTATATTGTTGTATGTTCCATAATGCATAGAACCGGTAAGTCATTCATTTTTTTTAGACATTTCTCTTTTTATTAATAGAGATAAGTGCAATAGGAACGTCAGTATACCGCATATAAATGTTATACTCTGTAGTAATTTTCTACCTCGAAGTGACATAACATTATGCTGGTGTGTCTGTATCTATAGAAAATATTCTTTCAGGACGAAAACACAAAGCATGGACAATCTGAATTGCACCATATCGGAAACTACCATTACTTCAAATAACACTGGAACCAGCGAACCTTGTCAGGTATGTACCGAAGGTTGATACGACTATTACATGGGGAAAACGTCAAAGAATTTACAAAGATATTCTTATTCAGACTACTGAAAATATTTGAACATTAGCGATGTTTGTTGACAAATCACTGTAACAGTTTTGGTTACATAACAATGGTTTCAACACACGAAATTTCGTTATTGGAGAGCGATCAATAATGAATATAAGAACACAGTTTTTCTATTTCTCCTCTTTAACCCTTTACCCAATAGAAGGACCCTGTGCCAATGCATTCTCTTATATATGCGAGTCGACCATAGGTCGCCTCGCATATATAAGAGAATGCATTGGCTTAACACATTACAAATTATAAAATTGTTAAAGAATGTAAGAAAAAATGGTAAAAAGTGTTAAAAAAAGATTTTTTTTAGGCCAATGCATTCTCTTATATATGCGAGGCGACCTATGGTCGACTCGCATATATAAGAGAATGCATTGGCACAGGGCATAACTGTAACTATCACAATGTGGTCAAGGAGCCGGTTCCAATGATATCCATATTTGTATGGTTCTATTGAGACAGACCGAAGATATTTTAGGCTGTTGAAGCTTTATTTGGCCGGTTTTGGCCGGTTTGTTGGGTAAAGGGTTAAAGGCACGGGTGGCGTTCGTTGCAAAAATATTCATATTTGTTCAAATCGCCATCAGCAGAAGGAATATTAAAATATATATAGTTTTGCTCATATGCCAAACATAACAAGCGCGTAAATAGTATATTGTCAAGGCGTACGATGGTGTACGTAAACAAGAACCTGCTCGTGTTACAGAAATTTTGCTTCTGTTTACATAGCACAGCGCAATTCTATTGGTTAATCACACACAACAGTAATGATATAAACGCTCTTTATTATTTCAATATCATGAAAACAGTAACAAATAACGCTCTTTATGTTTACCATATTCGGATCTAAACAAAAGCCAGGTTCTGTAACGTTTTTTGGCTTTTGTTTACATAACAAAGGAAAAACATTGAGAATATAACATACTGTTTATGGCATATTTCTGATTGGTATAAGAACAATGTCTGATGTCTATATTTTACTATTCTTTCTGTTTTTGACGGAGCTGAATATTTTAACAGCATACCCACCGCCAACGCCGCCCGTATCTTTAAAGTGACACACTACTTTATGCTGATGTTTTTGTTAGCATCGTGTTTGTTTCGCGGGATTTTAAATGATTATTTATTTTTGGTGACTTCGCTTTATTTGCACCCATTTCACTTGTGGGACATAACGACGCAATATAGTTTGCGTAGTGAGTGATACATAGTTCAGTCGTATAATTTTCTAGACATGCATTAAGGTGTTCCCGTGAAGAACTAAATTATGCCACTTATAAAATTATGGCAATTATAAGGGGCGAAATGCGGACTATCAGTTACCATGAATTTGGCCATAAGTAGAGGAAATTGTTTGTAATTATTTAAGTTATAACATGAATTGTAAAATAGAACAGACGATGTATTATGAGATACTTATTTATAATATAAAGCTATTACATTGTATAGAGACATTGGGGAGGTTATATGATGAAAACAATATTGGGAGAACCCCACCAGAGAGAAACTACATGGATTATTATCAATAGAGAATATTTCGCGCTTAAAACAGGTAGCCATTTATCTTAAAATTGCTGTCAAGAATATGAATAAATATATATAGTTTTTAATTTGCCCATATTAGAGATAGATAAGTATATACATAAATATATTGTGTAAAGCGGAGGGCAGCTGAGATGATTTATACACATGTACTATTTTTAAAAAGCTACAATGTTTAATTATTGCATTTATTGCGTTTTATATCATTATTCATATAAGCATAACGCATTACAGCATATATATATGCATGTTACATATATATGTATTGTATAAAATGGAGACGGGCCAAACACAATCATTGTAAATGTTTTGTATATATACATATCCTACGCTGTTCTGCATTAAAGGTACACAATCTGATTTGATGGTCCCATATCATCAGATTCCAACAACATTTCTTGAAATTCCGCTTCAGTTATCAGAATCGATCAATTGACAAAAAAATAATCTTAACCACTTCGACTATAATATAAAAAAAATTGCCCCAAACGAGTTATTTATCAACATGTTGTTCAACGAAATTTGGCCGGATTTTCAAATATCTAACACCCAAAGCCACTTGATTTTAGAGTTATCCATCTTCATCCACAATTTGGCCCGAGGCCGTCGGCTGACGGATATTTACCAGGCCGCCAAAAATTACATATCTCTGGAAATAACAAATTTCAAAAATCGATAACTGATCACTCTGAGCTTTGATGCATGGATGGGTTCATCGACTCGAATCAAACTTGAATATTTTTTATCCCCAAAGTAAAAGAAATAGTAATTTGGGAGCGTTAATTCGGATTATGCATCTTTAAATTGTACACAATTTATGTATGCAATAAAACATTCATTCATTCATTCGTTCATCTATTATATATATTTTGGAAGTTTTGTGTGTATGTTATAGACCAGAAAACTATTCGACCGATTCGACTCAAATTTGGTATGTATGCCTACTTTGATCCCGGGAATATGGGCGGGACAAATTTCACGTGCAATGACACGTAGAAAGGGTTACGATAACATGTATTTACCATGCAGGTATTATCAAACTCATCTGAGATCAGGAGCATCGGCTGCAATTCTGTTCGAATGGAGAATAAATCATCGTCTTCGACTTCAGAGAGCAGACACTTCACTTCTCAAACGAGCAGTGAGAGTACGACAACTCAATCATCACAAACAAAACGATCGGACAAAACTCTACATCAACAAATCTCATCCCTCGATTCCAGCCACACCAGCAACACCCACTCATCAACTTCTCAATCCGATATGTGAGTAATTAGTATATTGGTCACAGTAAATTTATAATTTATATGAAGGACTGCATCTATGTACTGCAATTTAAGTTGGTAAGCTATACTTACCAACCCGGGACAGTAAATCAGTAATAGCAGCAGTGTGCAAATATAAGTTGTCTCTTCTGGAATATTTCTCCGGGTTAAAGATCAACTGTCCAATTCGAGGGTCCCCGTATCATCCAGTTACAACAACAACAACAACAACAGTATTTTATCAAAAGTTGATTTAGTGATCGAAATTAGTTTATTGGTGTAAATATAATAACACCAGTATACCAATTAAAGGTACTCAACCCGATAAAACTCCTCTCAATTACTATTTCAATGGCTTCGGGGGTCAAAAATATTTGATTCGAGTCGAGGAAGTCACCCATCAAAGCTCAGATTTGTTAGATATCGATTTTAGAAATCTATTATTTTTCATTATCGGGAATTCTTCCTGGCCCAGAAGATAGTCAAAAATTCGTTATTATTACCCACTTGATTATAGAGTTATCCATCCTTGTCTGTTTGAATAGAATTTTGGCGTAATATCTCGAGCAGGTTACCAAATTGACGGCAGTTATAAGTACTCATCTCGAGAACATACGAATTTTCAAAAATCAATATCTAATAACTCTGAGCTTTGTTTGATGGGTTCCTCGACTCGAATCAAATATTTTTCACCCCCAAAGCCAAATAAATAGTAATATAGGACCCTCTGATCGGATTGTTGTTGTTGGAATCTGTTGAGATGGGGACCCTCTTTACGGGTTGAGTACCTTTAAGTACGGTACCAATGACAACGTATATCACAGTTGCCACAAAACTCACATAATCGCGTTGTTTATGGCAGTTTGAACGGCAAGCGAGTGTGGTTGCCAAATACCATTATGGTGATATACACTGATTATATTTCTCAACAATTTCATAATTTCGGGAATGTTAATGTTAATTTTAATTCTATTTGCCATAATGTTTATTCCCAATCAAATAAACACAGTATACATTAATTATGATACTGATATTGAGTTCCTAATTCTTAGAGTGCAGGGAAACTACTAGTAGGGTCTAGCAATTGTTCTTTGAGATGTATCAGCAGCTAGTGTACATTTTTTTCAGAAGGAAACACTATGTGAGTAGCCGGGAAAATTCACGATCAGATTGCACAGAATCCATCAAAAGCCTCACGAACAGATTACCAGTTGATGCCTTCAATGATATGCGGGTAATGACTAAATTCACACTCTTATGACTAATGTGTAGGTTTTCTACACAAAATGTGTAGCCCTGCTACACAATCATTATTAAATTTTGATCTTAAACATATTTGTGTAGTATATGTGTAGTTTTATTTTCTTACACAAATTGTGTAACAATTTTTACACATAAATGGGTAAATTTTTACACATTTATACACAACTGTGTGTATAAAATCAACACATATCCCTTACACATTTTGTGTAGATTCTTACACACACAGTTCGTAGACAAGAAATGCAAGTTCAGTAGTCCGACCTGTGGTTATAGTATTAAAGATATATGCAGATTTATATGTTAAAACTTTCATGGCGCATAGTGGTATGTAGTATTTTGTTCTGTACTGTGAGTTTTTGCTTTGAATGAACAAACCAGGGTCGAGGCGTGATTGCATAATATTAATATTATTATAGGAGATCTGATTTTACAACTTCTGTTTACAAATTCTATATAATATCGCAAATTATAAGTAATTACATTTCTAAAGTAAAATGCACTCGAATTATTACATTTCTGGTTGGAACGAGCTCCAGCTTCCCCTCCGATTGCTACCCTTTCGTGTAATTGTCACCGCACCTGGTATAATTAAGTCATTGTAGTTTGAAACTATCACTTAGAGTGCCGAATTTAAAGATGTCTAACTTTGTAAAATACAGTCAAGTAAACCTAACTGTATATACAAAGGTGTCCCGCATAACACGTTCTTAACAGAAGATAGAGCGTCTCGTTAGAGCCACATCTAAAAATAGAATCTTTGGGTCTAAAATTGGTTGTACTAAAATATTCCCAAAATATCAAAACCCAAATTTTTTTTCAAAAATTCCAAAATTTATTTTTTCCAAAAAATTTCAAAACCCTAAAATTAATTTTTTCCACAAAAAAAATTCAAAACCCCAAAATTTCAAAAAAAGAAAAAATTTCAAAACCCTCAAAATTATTTCTAAAAAAAAAAGTTTAAATAAAAAATTTATAACGAGTTTTTCGGTTTCTGATAATCTCGATATTAAAAAATATCGAATGTTAAATTATTTGCGCGTAATATCTTTCGTTATTTTTTTGTTCAACCAATGTTTCAATGTATTTATTAATCGATGTTTAGAAATATCTTTATACCAATTATATGTGTATGGACAGTCGCTGTAATGTTGGACATTGTCACCAACGGTATGAATGCATACATTCCAGTGTTTAACGGACGCAGTTCATATAATTGTCATACCTGAAAATAGACACCATTACTTTTACATAAATAATAAAGAGCGTTTATTCTTTACTTATCTCTATATGAAGTTATTGAGTATATGACAGGCGTGTATTTTCGTGAATTATTGGAAGTATTGAAATGTACTATGTTGAATCACTAACGGTCGAAAATGGTAAGGCGAAATTACAACCCCCCAGAATGAACTGTCATATTGAATGAATGATGATTTAATCTCAGCCATTTTTACATGGAACATGAGCGATGTACACGCAATCACACACGCCACATTGGTGTTAACAATGTGTCTTTCACACTTTTGCTTTACCAAATGAATTCTATTATTTCCCCGGTCACAGCTATATGGTATACAGAAAACATATCGATTTGAGCAGAAATAGTTGTTTAACGGGTTAGTATCAATTAAGGTTGATAAACTGTGTCATTCACACGATAATTAGTTATCCAAAAAACATGCATACATATTACGTCAGGTCGTGAGACACTCAATTATAGAAATTGCTTTGATGACATTGTTATAACAACATTACGTAATAACCCCTTATCACTCCATTCACACTTACGACCATTTTGTATGCCGAAAACTACAGGTAGCACCGATGATGTAACATTATATCACTGCTATTGTACCAATGATAGGTTCAGACATGTCAACAGCTACAGGCATTATCATAGGGTTATACTGTCTTGCATGTACACACGCTATGACATCATTAAAGGCGGACAATCCACTCACGGTGTGACAACACATACAGACATAGGCATAGTGTTATACTATCTTACATGTACACACGCTATGACATCATTCGAAGGGGCAATAGACTCAAGGAGTTAATGTGACACGAAACAAGGGACGTGATGTAATATTGGTGTTTGAATCTTAAAGGAACACAAGACACTCTAAAGGGACATGCATTATGAATGAATGTTAACAATACAAGCGCACGAATGAAGAGCGTTGAACATATACAAAATTACTACACGAATGAACCTTGAAATTTATATTTCACATCTTACCAACAACAGTTACAGACATAATCATAGTATTATACTGTCTTGCATGTACACACGCTATGACATCATTAAAGGCGGACAATCCACTCACGGTGTGACAACAGATACGGACATAGGCATAGTGTTATACAGTCTTCTATGTACCCACGCTATGACACCATTAACGTACATTGGATGTTAGGTCTATGACTCTTGAGTATGCACCAATCAATGAGCAAATGAGCAATAAAAATGAGCAAATGAGCAAAAAAATGAGCAAATGAGCAAGAAAATGAGCAAATGAGCAAGAAAATGAGCAAATGAGCAATAAAAATGAGCAAATGAGCTAAAAAAATGAGCAAATGAGCAAGAAAATGAGCAAATGAGCAAGAAAATGAGCAAATGAGCAACAAAATGAGCAAAAAAATGAGCAAATGAGCAAAAAAATGAGCAAATGAGCAAAAAAATGAGCAAATGAGCAAGAAAATGAGTAAATGAGCAAGAAAATGAGCAAATGAGCAATAAAAATGAGCAAATGAGCAAAAAAAATGAGCAAATGAGCAAAACAATGAGCAAATGAGCAAGAAAATGAGCAAATGAGCAATAAAAATGAGCAAATGAGCAAAAAAATGAGCAAATGAGCAAGAAAATGAGCAAGAAAATGAGCAAATGAGCAATAAAATGAGCAAATGAGCAAGAAAATGAGCAAATGAGCAATAAAAATGAGCAAATGAGCAAAACAATGAGCAAATGAGCAAGAAAATGAGCAAATGAGCAATAAAAATGAGCAAATGAGCAAAAAAATGAGCAAATGAGCAAGAAAATGAGCAAATGAGCAATAAAATGAGCAAATGAGCAATAAAAATGAGCAAATGAGCAAATAAATGAGCAAATGAGCAAGAAAATGAGCAAATGAGCAATAAAAATGAGCAAATGAGCAAATAAATGAGCAAATGAGCAAGAAAATGAGCAAATGAGCAATAAAAATGAGCAAATGAGCAAATAAATGAGCAAATGAGCAAGAAAATGAGCAAATGAGCAATAAAAATGAGCAAATGAGCAAATAAATGAGCAAATGAGCAAAAAAATGAGCAATAAAATGAGCAAATGAGCAATAAAAATGAGCAAATGAGCAAAAAAATGGGCATACCTGTATGTAGGCCTATCAGTGGATGAATAGTCTGCCGGAGAAGTACTGTGTAGACAGGTCTTGTCGGTAAGAGAGTCAGACGAGTAGTGAAGGCTCGGCTATTAAAACATAGTAATGCGATAGCGAACATCAAACGAGTCTGCGCACGCATATCTGTCAAAGGATACAAGGGCAGTCATTGGTCAATTTATCCCCGGTGTCAGCTCAGTACCCAATCGGGACGAAGCCGAAGGTCAACTCATTTTTTTTTTTGCTCATTATAGTACGTCACTTGGACATTTTATCAGTTTATCACGTGATCACTAAATGTGGCAATCGGGTATCCACCGATGCCTGCAATTTATTATTTATAATAATTGGACTCATTGATCTCACGTAAATAATACTCTTATTTGTTCCAAAATAGTTATCAAATTCGATCACCAATAGATTTGACTGTGGAATATAATGACCTTTAACTTATTTATCGATCTATGTTAGAACATGGTCTTAACAAAAAACTTGACCATAACAAAAATTACCTTACATTTATGCATGAATCTAATTAGACCATGCGTAAATATTGTCAGCTTATCGTCTGATGAGCAAATCCGATGTTTATCAAAAATAGTACAACTTCCAGTTGGTAATTACTCTTACGAATGAAGAGCGTTGAACATATATTGAACCTTGAAATTTATATTTCACATCTTACCAACAACAGATACAGACATAGTCATAGTGTTATACTATCTTACATGTACCCATGCTATGACATCATTCGAAGGGGCAATACACTCAAGGAGTTAAAGTGACACGAAACAAGGGACGTGATGTAATATTGGTGTTTGAATCTTAAAGGAACACAAGACACTCTAAAGGGACACTCATTATGAATGAATGTTAACAATACAAGCGCACGAATGAAGAGCGTTGAACATATACAAAATTACTACACGAATGAATTGAACCTTGAAATTTATATTTCACATCTTACCAACAACAGCTACAGGCATTATCATAGGGTTATACTGTCTTGCATGTACACACGCTATGACATCATTAAAGGCGGACAATCCACTCACGGTGTGACAACAGATACAGACATAGGCATAGTGTTATACTATCTTACATGTACACACGCTATGACATCATTCGAAGGGGCAATACACTCAAGGAGTTAATGTGACACGAAACAGGGGACGTGATGTAATATTGGTGTTTGAATCTTAAAGGAACACAATACACTCTAAAGGGACATTCATTATGAATGAATGTTAACAATACAAGCACACGAATGAAGAGCGTTGAACATATGCGAAATTACTACACGAATGAACTGAAATTTATATTTCACATCTTACCAACAACAGATACAGACATAGTCATAGTGTTATACTATCTTACATGTACACACGCTATGACATCATTCGAAGGGGCAATACACTCAAGGAGTTAATGTGACACGAAACAAGGGACGTGATGTAATATTGGTGTTTGAATCTTAAAGGAACACAAGACACTCTAAAGGGACATTCATTATGAATGAATGTTAACAATACAAGCACCCGAATGAAGAGCGTTGAACATATACGAAATTACTACATGAATGAACTGAAATTTATATTTCACATCTTACCAACAACAGATACAGACATAGTCATAGTGTTATACTATCTTACATGTACACACACTATGACATCATTCGAAGGGGCAATACACTCAAGGAGTTAATGTGACACGAAACAAGGGACGTGATGTAATATTGGTGTTTGAATCTTAAAGGAACACAAGACACTCTAAAGGGACATTCATTATGAATGAATGTTAACAATACAAGCACACGAATGAAGAGCGTTGAACATATACAAAATTACAAGACACTCTAAAGGGACATTCATTATGAATGAATGTTAACAATACAAGCACACGAATGATGAGCGTTGAACATATACAAAATTACTACACGAATGAATTGAACCTTAAAATTTATATTTCACATCTTACCAACAACCGCTACAGACATAATCATAGTGTTATACTATCTTACATGTACACACGCTATGACATCATTCGAAGGGGCAATAGACTCAAGGAGTTAATGTGACACGAAACAAGGGACGTGATGTAATATTGGTGTTTGAATCTTAAAGGAACACAAGACACTCTAAAGGGACATGCATTATGAATGAATGTTAACAATACAAGCACACGAATGAAGAGCGTTGAACATATACAAAATTACTACACGAATGAACCTTGAAATTTATATTTCACATCTTACCAACAGCTACAGACATAATCATAGGGTTATACTGTCTTGCATGTACCATGCTATGACATCATTAAAGGGGGATAATACACACACGGTGTGGAATGTTAAAGTGACACGAGATAGCGGGGGTAGCATCACCAAATTACCCTCTGGGGACCTCTTTCTGGGATCTAAAAATAGAATCTTTGGGTCTAAAATTGGTTGTACTAAAATATTCACAAAAACCCAAAACTTCAAAAATTTCAAAAAACTTCAAAAATTTCAAAAACTTCAAAAATTTCAAAAATTTCAAAAACTTCAAAAAACTTCAAAAATTTCAAAAAATTCAAAAATAAGACCCCGGCGGCGGCGGCGGCATTGCGGTAATGCCGGTATTTGCCAGCGGCGGCGGCGGCATTGCGGTAATGCCTGTATTTGCCGCCGGCGGCGGCGGCATTGCGGTATTTTACTGCGGCGGCGGTGCCGCCGCCGCCGGGGTCCGCCGCCGACGGACCCCTCAGTAAAATACCGCAATGCCGCCGCCGCCGGCGGCAAATACCGGCATTACCGCAATGCCGCCGCCGCCGCCGCCGCCGCCGGCAAATACCGGCATTACCGCAATGCCGCCGCCGCCGCCGCTGGCAAATACCGGCATTACCGCAATGCCGCCGCCGCCGGGGTCTTATTTTTGAATTTTTTGAAATTTTTGAAGTTTTTTGAAGTTTTTGAAATTTTTGAAATTTTTGAAGTTTTTGAAATTTTTGAAGTTTTTTGAAATTTTTGAAGTTTTGGGTTTTTGTGAATATTTTAGTACAACCAATTTTAGACCCAAAGATTCTATTTTTAGATGCCAGAATGAGGTCCCCAGAGGGTAATTTGGTGATGCTACCCCCGCTATCTCGTGTCACTTTAACATTCCACACCGTGTGTGTATTATCCCCCTTTAATGATGTCATAGCATGGTACATGCAAGACAGTATAACCCTATGATTATGTCTGTAGCTGTTGGTAAGATGTGAAATATAAATTTCAAGGTTCATTCGTGTAGTAATTTTGTATATGTTCAACGCTCTTCATTCGTGTGCTTGTATTGTTAACATTCATTCATAATGCATGTCCCTTTAGAGTGTCTTGTGTTCCTTTAAGATTCAAACACCAATATTACATCACGTCCCTTGTTTCGTGTCACATTAACTCCTTGAGTCTATTGCCCCTTCGAATGATGTCATAGCGTGTGTACATGTAAGATAGTATAACACTATGATTATGTCTGTAGCGGTTGTTGGTAAGATGTGAAATATAAATTTTAAGGTTCAATTCATTCGTGTAGTAATTTTGTATATGTTCAACGCTCTTCATTCGTGTGCTTGTATTGTTAACATTCATTCATAATGAATGTCCCTTTAGAGTGTCTTGTAATTTTGTATATGTTCAACGCTCTTCATTCGTGTGCTTGTATTGTTAACATTCATTCATAATGAATGTCCCTTTAGAGTGTCTTGTGTTCCTTTAAGATTCAAACACCAATATTACATCACGTCCCTTGTTTCGTGTCACATTAACTCCTTGAGTGTATTGCCCCTTCGAATGATGTCATAGTGTGTGTACATGTAAGATAGTATAACACTATGACTATGTCTGTATCTGTTGTTGGTAAGATGTGAAATATAAATTTCAGTTCATTCATGTAGTAATTTCGTATATGTTCAACGCTCTTCATTCGGGTGCTTGTATTGTTAACATTCATTCATAATGAATGTCCCTTTAGAGTGTCTTGTGTTCCTTTAAGATTCAAACACCAATATTACATCACGTCCCTTGTTTCGTGTCACATTAACTCCTTGAGTGTATTGCCCCTTCGAATGATGTCATAGCGTGTGTACATGTAAGATAGTATAACACTATGACTATGTCTGTATCTGTTGTTGGTAAGATGTGAAATATAAATTTCAGTTCATTCGTGTAGTAATTTCGCATATGTTCAACGCTCTTCATTCGTGTGCTTGTATTGTTAACATTCATTCATAATGAATGTCCCTTTAGAGTGTATTGTGTTCCTTTAAGATTCAAACACCAATATTACATCACGTCCCCTGTTTCGTGTCACATTAACTCCTTGAGTGTATTGCCCCTTCGAATGATGTTATAGCGTGTGTACATGTAAGATAGTATAACACTATGCCTATGTCTGTATCTGTTGTCACACCGTGAGTGGATTGTCCGCCTTTAATGATGTCATAGCGTGTGTACATGCAAGACAGTATAACCCTATGATAATGCCTGTAGCTGTTGTTGGTAAGATGTGAAATATAAATTTCAAGGTTCAATTCATTCGTGTAGTAATTTTGTATATGTTGAACGCTCTTCATTCGTGCGCTTGTATTGTTAACATTCATTCATAATGAGTGTCCCTTTAGAGTGTCTTGTGTTCCTTTAAGATTCAAACACCAATATTACATCACGTTCCTTGTTTCGTGTCACTTTAACTCCTTGAGTGTATTGCCCCTTCGAATGATGTCATAGCATGGGTACATGTAAGATAGTATAACACTATGACTATGTCTGTATCTGTTGTTGGTAAGATGTGAAATATAAATTTCAAGGTTCAATATATGTTCAACGCTCTTCATTCGTAAGAGTAATTACCAACTGGAAGTTGTACTATTTTTGATAAACATCGGATTTGCTCATCAGACGATAAGCTGACAATATTTACGCATGGTCTAATTAGATTCATGCATAAATGTAAGGTAATTTTTGTTATGGTCAAGTTTTTTGTTAAGACCATGTTCTAACATAGATCGATAAATAAGTTAAAGGTCATTATATTCCACAGTCAAATCTATTGGTGATCGAATTTGATAACTATTTTGGAACAAATAAGAGTATTATTTACGTGAGATCAATGAGTCCAATTATTATAAATAATAAATTGCAGGCATCGGTGGATACCCGATTGCCACATTTAGTGATCACGTGATAAACTGATAAAATGTCCAAGTGACGTACTATAATGAGCACAAAAAAAAATGAGTTGACCTTCGGCTTCGTCCCGATTGGGTACTGAGCTGACACCGGGGATAAATTGACCAATGACTGCCCTTGTATCCTTTGACAGATATGCGTGCGCAGACTCGTTTGATGTTCGCTATCGCATTACTATGTTTTAATAGCCGAGCCTTCACTACTCGTCTGACTCTCTTACCGACAAGACCTGTCTACACAGTACTTCTCCGGCAGACTATTCATCCACTGATAGGCCTACATACAGGTATGCCCATTTTTTTGCTCATTTGCTCATTTTTATTGCTCATTTGCTCATTTTATTGCTCATTTTTTTGCTCATTTGCTCATTTATTTGCTCATTTTTATTGCTCATTTGCTCATTTTCTTGCTCATTTGCTCATTTATTTGCTCATTTGCTCATTTTTATTGCTCATTTGCTCATTTTCTTGCTCATTTGCTCATTTATTTGCTCATTTGCTCATTTTTATTGCTCATTTGCTCATTTTCTTGCTCATTTGCTCATTTATTTGCTCATTTGCTCATTTTTATTGCTCATTTGCTCATTTTATTGCTCATTTGCTCATTTTCTTGCTCATTTGCTCATTTTTTTGCTCATTTGCTCATTTTTATTGCTCATTTGCTCATTTTCTTGCTCATTTGCTCATTGTTTTGCTCATTTGCTCATTTTTATTGCTCATTTGCTCATTTTCTTGCTCATTTGCTCATTTTATTGCTCATTTACTCATTTTCTTGCTCATTTTCTTGCTCATTTGCTCATTTTTTTGCTCATTTGCTCATTTTTATTGCTCATTTGCTCATTTTCTTGCTCATTTGCTCATTGTTTTGCTCATTTGCTCATTTTTTTTGCTCATTTGCTCATTTTTATTGCTCATTTGCTCATTTTCTTGCTCATTTACTCATTTTCTTGCTCATTTGCTCATTTTTTTGCTCATTTGCTCATTTTTTTGCTCATTTGCTCATTTTTTTGCTCATTTTGTTGCTCATTTGCTCATTTTCTTGCTCATTTGCTCATTTTCTTGCTCATTTGCTCATTTTTTTTGCTCATTTGCTCATTTTTATTGCTCATTTGCTCATTTTCTTGCTCATTTGCTCATTTTCTTGCTCATTTGCTCATTTTTTTGCTCATTTGCTCATTTTTATTGCTCATTTGCTCATTGATTGGTGCATACTCAAGAGTCATAGACCTAACATCCAATGTACGTTAATGGTGTCATAGCGTGGGTACATAGAAGACTGTATAACACTATGCCTATGTCCGTATCTGTTGTCACACCGTGAGTGGATTGTCCGCCTTTAATGATGTCATAGCGTGTGTACATGCAAGACAGTATAATACTATGATTATGTCTGTAACTGTTGTTGGTAAGATGTGAAATATAAATTTCAAGGTTCATTCGTGTAGTAATTTTGTATATGTTCAACGCTCTTCATTCGTGCGCTTGTATTGTTAACATTCATTCATAATGCATGTCCCTTTAGAGTGTCTTGTGTTCCTTTAAGATTCAAACACCAATATTACATCACGTCCCTTGTTTCGTGTCACATTAACTCCTTGAGTCTATTGCCCCTTCGAATGATGTCATAGCGTGTGTACATGTAAGATAGTATAACACTATGCCTATGTCTGTATGTGTTGTCACACCGTGAGTGGATTGTCCGCCTTTAATGATGTCATAGCGTGTGTACATGCAAGACAGTATAACCCTATGATAATGCCTGTAGCTGTTGACATGTCTGAACCTATCATTGGTACAATAGCAGTGATATAATGTTACATCATCGGTGCTACCTGTAGTTTTCGGCATACAAAATGGTCGTAAGTGTGAATGGAGTGATAAGGGGTTATTACGTAATGTTGTTATAACAATGTCATCAAAGCAATTTCTATAATTGAGTGTCTCACGACCTGACGTAATATGTATGCATGTTTTTTGGATAACTAATTATCGTGTGAATGACACAGTTTATCAACCTAAATTGATACTAACCCGTTAAACAACTATTTCTGCTCAAATCGATATGTTTTCTGTATACCATATAGCTGTGACCGGGGAAATAATAGAATTCATTTGGTAAAGCAAAGGTGTGAAAGACACATTGTTAACACCAATGTGGCGTGTGTGATTGCGTGTACATCGCTCATGTTCCATGTAAAAATGGCTGAGATTAAATCATCATTCATTCAATATGACAGTTCATTCTGGGGGGTTGTAATTTCGCCTTACCATTTTCGACCGTTAGTGATTCAACATAGTACATTTCAATACTTCCAATAATTCACGAAAATACACGCCTGTCATATACTCAATAACTTCATATAGAGATAAGTAAAGAATAAACGCTCTTTATTATTTATGTAAAAGTAATGGTGTCTATTTTCAGGTATGACAATTATATGAACTGCGTCCGTTAAACACTGGAATGTATGCATTCATACCGTTGGTGACAATGTCCAACATTACAGCGACTGTCCATACACATATAATTGGTATAAAGATATTTCTAAACATCGATTAATAAATACATTGAAACATTGGTTGAACAAAAAAATAACGAAAGATATTACGCGCAAATAATTTAACATTCGATATTTTTTAATATCGAGATTATCAGAAACCGAAAAACTCGTTATAAATTTTTTATTTAAACTTTTTTTTTTAGAAATAATTTTGAGGGTTTTGAAATTTTTTCTTTTTTTGAAATTTTGGGGTTTTGAATTTTTTTTGTGGAAAAAATTAATTTTAGGGTTTTGAAATTTTTTGGAAAAAATAAATTTTGGAATTTTTGAAATTTTTTTTGGGTTTTGATATTTTGGGAATATTTTAGTACAACCAATTTTAGACCCAAAGATTCTATTTTTAGATGTGGCTCTAACGAGACGCTCTATCTTCTCTTAACATTAGCGTTTACAAAGTTACCATGCATGAAGCAAGTATATATTACATTATATTATATATAATGTAAATATTATATGAGATATACCATTTAAGAAAGCATATTCCTAAATGTATTAGCATTATTTGTATTTATTATTAATATCATATAATATTATGAACTCATTTATTGATGTACGTACATGTATATTATGTATTGTTTGTATATAAGTTGTATAGCATGTTGCAACTTAGATGTTGACTTTGCTAATAAACCATCCGAAAATAAACGCTGGTCTTCAAGTTGAACAGTTCTAACAGAAACTGGTGGGCATCATCACATTGTAGAATTAAGTTCATACCCAGCCCGGGCCCCCGGACTCTGCTTGACTCGAATTAATTCATTATATAGGCTATATAATCATATATAGTGTTATGTTTTGTTTTTTGAAAATACAGGAGCCACCGTGTGATGGAATCATTTCAGTAGATAGCGGAATAGAAGACGCATACGAGACACCAGTACCATCTGCCACGTACCCAGCAAAAACGTCACCGTCCATCGCGTACCCAGCCACGTCCGTACCCTCAGCATCACACCCGATCACGCGTCGCGTGCTGCACTCATCAGAGACGCCATCAAACAACAGTCGTGTACAATATACTGAAGTATCTGAGCTTCCATCATCGCACACGATACCCACATTCTTACCAGGACAGCGGAACACACTCCCAGTCAGTGTGCAGAGCGCTCCACACGAAGGGCCACGGTTACCAATGAGACCGAATACACATACGCAGGATGAAGACCCCTCATATGCAGGCATGTACATATGTATATACACTGATATCCTCGGGCGTTTGCCACCAGTTACTCATTAACACACCCACTCATCGAGCTATGGAAGAGTTTCTAGTGAATATCTATATAACTTGAATATCTCTAGAAAATTGGTTACCCCCTTGCTCTTCGACAACTTTGACTCAAATGTTCGAAAACTCGAAATTCTGAGAATATATTAAACCGCGAACACTGGGTACACAAAAAAAATGCTAGATATTTGTCGAAATATTTACCCATTTGATGGTAAATAGATAGAGCTTTAGCTATATATATGCCCGTGTTACTTAAAGGTACTAAATCCGATTAAGCACCCCTAAATTACTATTTCTTTGGCTTCGGGGGTAAAAAATATTTGATTCGAGTCGAGGAACCCACCCTTCAAAACTCAGAGTTATTAACAATAATAACCACTTGATTTTAGAGTTATCCATCTTACACCCTCAATTTGTCCGTTTGAGCGCGTGGAAGTGGACCACGTCTAAAAAAAATAACTAACTTCAAAAATCGATATCTGATCACTCTGAGCTTTGAAGGGTGGGTTCCTCGACTCGAATCAAATATTTTTTACCCCCGAAGCCAAAGAAATAGTAATTTAGGGGTGCTTAATCAGATTGAGTACCTTTAAATTATGGTGGGGAAGTTTCAAATGTCCAACCCTGTGCCACATGGCATTCCCAAAACACGATACATACTAGCATGTCAGATCCTACAAAAGTGTTTGGGTTATTAGTGCATATCTGAACACACCCTTCTATCTGCATGCATATATACGCGGTGTCAAAAACGATGGAATTTATAGAAATCCCTCTTACATATCGAGTTTGTTAAAAATTACAGAATATTGTGAAATCGACGATGGGCGACTACAGAACGAACACTATACAGATTACAGGGGCTACGATCCAGTGTGTCAACCCAAACTAGATACCACCACTCCTCCCCATGTCACTGGTGAGTGTTCGAATAGTCTGTTGTTGTTTTATTTTAATTATACTATGTTTTGTTTGTTTATTTTTTGTTTGTTTGTTTTTTCCCGGATTGGAACCAATTTGTTGGCATTATGTAGATTTGCCCATCATTCGTGTGTACTTTTAATAAATACAGAAATAAATTTGACGTTTTGTGGAAAGAATAACTTATACGCAAGATGAGTCTGGTGTTGCATCACAGCATGCAGCTAGACATGGTGTATTTTCAACAGGTAGCCCCGGTTAAAGGTACTCAACCCGTAAAGAGGGTCCCCATCTCAACAGATTCCAACAACAATAATCCGATCAGAGGGTCCTATATTACTATTTCTTTGGCTTTGGGGGTAAAAAATATTTGATTCGAGTCGAGGAACCCATCAAACAAAGCTCAGAGTTATTAGATATTGATTTTTCAAATTTGTTATGTTCTCGAGATGAGTACTAATAACTGCCGTAATCTGCTCTGGATGTGTACTCCAAATCTATTCAAACAGACAAGGATGAATAACTCTAAAATCAAGTGGTAATTTTAACGCAATTTTGACTGAGTTCTGGGCCAGATAGTATTCCCGATAATGAAAAATAATAGATTTCTAAAATCGATATCTAACAAATCTGAGCTTTGATGGGTGACTTCCTCGACTCGAATCAAATATTTTTGACCCCCGAAGCCATTGAAATAGTAATTGAGAGGAGTTTTATCGGGTTGAGTACCTTTAATCAGTCGGAATGTCTCAATACCCATGTACTTTTGAGTGAAGAGAATAAATAATTGACCATGGTGTGACATGTCGTTATAAGCAATTCAGTGATGTTAAAGTTGATTCGTTTCACGTTAAATAGCAAGTATTTGTGTTAACTAAATGGAGAGATTGAACATATTTGGGACAGATTACTTACCAAGGGTCGATGGAGTGGCGTTGGAACCAATTTGTTGGCATTATGTAGATTTGCCCATCATTCGTGTGTACTTTTAATAAATACAGAAATAAATTTGACGTTTTGTGGAAAGAATAACTTTTACGCAAGATGAGTCTGGTGTTGCATCACAGCATTCAGCTACTAGTAGACATGCTTTATTTCCAACTATTTGTAACAGGTAGCCCCGGTTATCAGTCGGAATGTCTCAATACACATGTACTTTTGAGTGAAGAGAATAAATAATTGACCATGGCGTGACATGTCGTTATAGGCATTTCAGTGATGTTAAAGATGATTCGTTAAACAGCAAGTATTTGTGTTTGTTAAATGGAGAGGGTGAACTGATTTGGGACAGTTTGCTTACCAAGGGTCGATATACAGTGGCGTATAATTTCGTAAATGGTCAACTTTAAAGGGGTACTGTACGCCAAATGTTGTTGTTAGTTTTTATAGTCTCCGAGTCGGAGAATAAGGTAACAATTTTTTCATTATTTGAAAGTCTGTTGAGTACGAAGTAGTGTTACGGATGACAAATTTACCGGAATGCAAAAATACAAATTTTCGTTGTCGAGTAATTTTTGTACAGTTTTCAACCAAATGAATCAAATAAAAATTATATTATATGCATACTAGTCCCATATAATCAATTAAGTTATTGTATCGTCGCTAGTCAGTGAGTGGCTTGAGTGTTCTCCCCGTATTATCATAATATTTTAAGCGATCGTGTGTGCGATCGGTTTAACAATCCAGTATCCCTCAATTACTTGATTTGATTACGGAAATTCGTAATTTAATTGACGCCATTTTATGGCTCCAGTCATAAATTCAATTTATATCAAATTATTAACTTTTAAATTATTAACCTGAGCGTTTACAGAATACAACTTCGACTCAAATTACTTATGTTTCTATATATTATCGATATTAGATCGTTGTTGTCACCGGAAATTTAATGAAAATGGCGTACAGTACCCCTTTAATTGATGTGATATTCATTCTACAAACTTCAGCTAGAACGACATTAAAGTTGCTAAACAGTTAGTGCATACATACAGTATTGAAACGATACACATGTATCCCGACTGAATGCCTCTTTCCCATTTGTAATTATGTATAGTATTGCTATTTCTTAATGTATATGTATGTTAAATGTTATATCTCGATACACATATTGTTTTACGAGTACGGAGAATAGACTTAATTGATTGATTGATTGATTACGTTCTTTAATTCCTCCAAAAATAAAACTGTGGCATAGCGACCGAAAGGACGCGGTATTCCATGCAGCCAATGGAGGACAATGTGCATAAACACTAAAGTATACATAATCATGTAATCTCCAGATCGCATACGGGAAGATAAGACTTCAACTTGCAAGCCAAAAGATGTTGCTGTAATGATTGAAGTGTATGTAATGGCTGTGCAATTCCATGAAAGTGAGAGCAAAGGACACATGAAGCTCGTCCCAGGTAAGCGTTATGATCAATGTGTGTAACACAATCATGAAGAATCACGAAACTTAAAGGTACTCAACCCGATAAAACTCCTCTCAATTACTATTTCAATGGCTTCGGGGGTCAAAAATATTTGATTCGAGTCGAGGAAGTCACCCATCAAAGCTCAGATTTGTTAGATATCGATTTTAGAAATCTATTATTTTTCATTATCGGGAATTCTTTCTGGCCCAGAAGATAGTAAAAAATTCGTTATTATTACCCACTTGATTATAGAGTTATCCATCCTTGTCTGTTTGAATAGAATTTTGGCGTAAAATCTCGAGCATGTTACCAAATTGACGGCAGTTATAAGTACTCATCTCGAGAACATAAGAATTTTCAAAAATCAATATCTAATGACTCTGAGCTTTGTTTGATGGGTTCCTCGACTCGAATCAAATATTTTTTACCCCCAAAGCCAAAGAAATAGTAATATAGGACCCTCTGATCGGATTGTTGTTGTTGGAATCTGTTGAGATGGGGACCCTCTTTACGGGTTGAGTACCTTTAAAGATGTACTGTCCGATTTTACTCAAAAAATTTCAATTTTGTTTTCGTTTATACAAGCAAAACGAAAATAGAAAAACATGCTTACAATCACTATCATCGTATGACAAAAGCATCGCGAAATTCAAAACGCATCTATCAGTAAAACATTGATAACGACTACAACATATCTTACCTGAGAACGATCTTTATTATATCCACTGCCTTTGAGAAACGAAGCATGCATATATGCTCTCTATCTGGGACGATTTTTAGCCGTTTTACTCCCTTGACAAAAATTCAAAACGTGTTAAAACTTCCTGTTTTAAACGTCAATATATGGCCATCAAACCCTCCTACTATTGCTGGGATGGTTGGTATACAATCTAATTAGTTTCTTGTATAGAAAACGTTCCAATGGTATGTTATACACGAATGTTCCAAACCAAGGTACCTATGTGGTCTCCGCTGGGGTCACAAACTGAAACTCCCAACTGCACCCCCCCCCCCCCCCTTGAACCAGACCAATCCATTTGCACCCAATCTATTTTATATAGGCTTTCAGCGTTCCCACTGTTAGAAATATCTAACCTGATACTCTCCTAAGGTTGGAAAATGATGTACAACTAATGGATATTTCAGACCCAAATTTTGATCAGATGTGTAGAAAAATAAGCTAATGTTGGTCTAAAAACAACATTCCCCACTCATTATTGGTTGTAATATTAACCAATGAGGACAATTTCCAACTAACGTTCTGCTAGGCATGTATTTTCCAACTGTTGAACAATATTTACCAATTTTTAGGGGTGAGACACCCACTCCTCCCCGTGGCGACGTTTGGTACTGCCACCTTGATTATTTTGTTTGAAAATTTGCGACTAGATAAATATACTCGATGTCAATTAGTTCGCTTGGGGATGTGGAATTATAATACGTTCAACAACAGACATTATTTTCTAGTCATTTCTCAAAAATAAATAAATGGGATTTCTTTGTTTTCTGCTGTTTAATTATATAATTAACACTCCTCCAAAACGAATGATTTACTTTTCAACTGTATAGTTTTATAAGTGAAATTGAGAATCTATATATGTTTAACAATGCATGGATTACGTGGCAGGATGCAGCGAATTATCATTTCATGTTTAGAAACTACACCTCAGCATGTTTCCGTTTCAGGTATGAAAATAAAACAGAAAGAACCAGCAGACAAGGACGGTTATGCTTACGGGTGGACAAGGCATTCAAAGCTTGGGAAGAAGAAATATGGTCGATATCCAATTGACAAAGTTATCCATTTGCCACGTCGACATTGATGTTTCAAAACAATGATATACTCCAGTGACGTTAACACAAACTGTTACAGGAATGATTTTAAAATATGGAAATAAACTCATATCATCTACTTTAACTGACAATTTCTTACTTTTTCTTTGTACACGTATGTTATAGAAGTATCGAGAAATCTTTACGGAAAGAGTTGATGACGGAGGGAAGTTCCAATCGTGTATTTTAGTTGTTTTGTTTTAAAGGTACTCAACCCGTAAAGAGGGTCCCCATCTCAACAGATTCCAACAACAACAATCCGATCAGAGGGTCCTATATTACTATTTCTTTGGCTTTGGGGGTAAAAAATATTTGATTCGAGTCGAGGAACCCATCAAACAAAGCTCAGAGTTATTAGATATTGATTTTTGAAAATTCTTATGTTCTCGAGATGAGTACTTATAACTGCCGTCAATTTGGTACCATGCTCGAGATTTTACGCCAAAATTCTATTCAAACAGACAAGGATGGATAACTCTATAATCAAGTGGTAATAATTGACTACGTACTGGGCCAGTAAGAATTCCCGATAATGAAAAATAATAGATTTCTAAAATCGATATCTAACAAATCTGAGCTTTGATGGGTGACTTCCTCGACTCGAATCAAATTTTTTTGACCCCCGAAGCCATTGAAATAGTAATTGAGAGGAGTTTTATCGGGTTGAGTACCTTTAAATTCAGCTCAAGATCTATGGCTGTTATCAGTCTAAGATTATTCTAAAATCTAAAATTAGCCTGATTTTCTTCACAAGAAATCTTTAGAGCAACACACAGAGGAGGTTGTTAATGCGCTAATATTTTTTTTATTTATTGACCATATAACGTGATATGATTATATCTGACAAAAATATCCAGCAAGGAATGTATATTATGGTCCCCGTGTGTTCGCCAATGACTCTTCTAGGCGATAAATGTATAAAATCGCGTCAAAGTGCCAATATTTTCCCACAGAGACAAACGAAAGGTGGTGAAATGTCCGAAAAATAGCAATTTTTCACATTTCGGCGGCCATCTTGGTCGCCATATTGGATTTTTGTGTCGGATTATTGGCTAATTTGTAAGAGTTGTATATTACCATAACGAATCGAACGGAAAACAAGACCGCATGTGACATCATCTTACTATAACGGCGATCAAAGAGACCTGGTGCATATCAAAAATGGCCGCCATGATGGACACCATCTTGTCTGGAGTCTCTGGGGCCACTTTTTGTTCTTGTTAACAACCGAAAATTAGAGGAGCCATTAAGAAAGAAAATTAGTGGGGTGAAGTTGAGTCCTGGGGGGTGCAGAGGTCTACCAATATCTCCTGGACTAAATATTGTCATACCTTTGTTCAACATTGTCATTTGAATTGTCATCAGTTGAAAATGTTCCAATTTAACCTAAGTGGGGGTGTCAGGTTGGAAATTTCCAACTCTAGGAAAACTTGAGCCTAGTCTAGATGCTAGGATTTTGCGACTTTCTTGTTCAGATTCAAAAACATTCGCACACCGGTGGGGGCGTCAGGTTTGAAATTTCCAACTCTAGGAAAACTTGAGCCTAGTCTAGATGCTAGGATTTTGCGACTTTCTTGTTCAGATTCCAAAAAATTTGGCCAATACAAAACTGCTAATTAGTTTAAAGGTACTCAACCCGTAAAGAGGGTCCCCATCTCAACAGATTCCAACAACAACAATCCGATCAGAGGGTCCTATATTACTATTTCTTTGGCTTTGGGGGTAAAAAATATTTGATTCGAGTCGAGGAACCCATCAAACAAAGCTCAGAGTTATTAGATATTGATTTTTGAAAATTCTTATGTTCTCGAGATGAGTACTTATAACTGCCGTCAATTTGGTACCATGCTCGAGATTTTACGCCAAAATTCTATTCAAACAGACAAGGATGGATAACTCCATAATCAAGTGGTAATAATTGACTACGTACTGGGCCAGTAAGAATTCCCGATAATGAAAAATAATAGATTTCTAAAATCGATATCTAACAAATCTGAGCTTTGATGGGTGACTTCCTCGACTCGAATCAAATTTTTTTGACCCCCGAAGCCATTGAAATAGTAATTGAGAGGAGTTTTATCGGGTTGAGTACCTTTAACAAAACAATATTTTATTACATTTGATCAAACATGTGGACTGAAATGGTCATCAGTTGGAAAATTTTCCAACTTGAGACGTAGTATGAGGTTTGAAATTTCCAACACTATAGGAAAGCTTCAGTTGAGGCCAGTCTATATGCTAGGATTTTGCGATTTTCTTGTATAGTTTTCAAAATTTTCTAACACCGCGCCGAACAACCATGCATGGTGGGCCCGGTCTCTTGACCGTAGCCGTGTGTATTTGTCTGGAGTTAGACCACTAGATGTTAGGATTTATACAATTTTCAGGTTAAAATATTTGAATGTTCTGATATCGGGAATATAGAACCATGGTTTATGAATATATAGGATATTAGCCTGAGCACTGAGGTGCAAGGGATGGGGTGCAAACGGAATTATGCAAAACTTGTGTTTGGTCTGCTTCAAGGGGGGGGGGGGGGGGGGGTGCAATTGGAATTTCACAAGGTGGACACCCCCCAACGGAGACCCTATAGCCACGTCCCCGCACAGTGGTTCGTTAATTACGCTAGCGTATGGTCATATTAAATCAAAATATCAGTACATTGTGATTTCAAGTAACAACACAAAACTTTGTTTGAAAATAAGCAATTTAACTCTCAACTAATGAAGTGCTGATGGATATAAACAGGTTTTGAAAATGTGATGAAGTGTATACGACCTGCAGGGTTTTCTAGATATCGCCGCTAATTTAAAGGTACTCAATCCGATAAAACTCCTCTCAATTACCATTTCAATGGCTTCGGGGGTCAAAAATATTTGATTCGAGTCGAGGAAGTCACCCATCAAAGCTCAGATTTGTTAGATATCGATTTTAGAAATCTATTATTTTTCATTATCGGGAATACTTTCTGGCCCAGAACTCAGTCAAAATTGCGTTATTATTACCACTTGATTTTAGAGTTATCCATCCTTGTCTGTTTGAATAGAATTTGGTGTACACATCCCGAGCAGATTACGACAGTTGAGGGCAATTATTAGTACTCATCTCGAGTAAATAACAAATTTCAAAAATCAATATCTAATAACTCTGAGCTTTGTTTGATGGGTTCCTCGACTCGAATCAAATATTTTTTACCCCCAAAGCCAAAGAAATAGTAATATAGGACCCTCTGATCGGATTGTTGTTGTTGGAATCTGTTGAGATGGGGACCCTCTGTTCGGATTGAGTACCTTTATTGCAGTTACACGAACTGTGTTCCAGAAAGTCTGACGCCCATCAGCAGTTTGTTTTCAGTTCATTTTAATTTTAATGGGAACAAAAGCAATTATTCTCTAACCGAAATCGTGGCAGACGCGAAAGCTAAACGTCATTTCGAAAGAAATGTTAAAACCTGTGTACCATTCAGCACGTATTCCAAACCCCCGTAGGGTTGGCCTACCCTTCAGCATTTTTTGGCGAGCTAGGCTATATTGTGACCCCTTCAGCGAAGGATGCGCGTATATCAAACTTAGGGTGGACAAACAATTCTCAATGCAGCAAGCTAGCGGATCATGCAGAAAAATCGGACCTCGATCATATTTCAACATTACTGCCTCGCAGAGCTCTACATGTTATAAAAATATTTTCCCGGGGTGAACAAAAAATTCCGGCACGTATGCCGGGGTGGGTGGGTGCATGGTCAAAGCCACCAACAAGCAATTTTTTCCGCAACTAAAAAAGAATGAGAGAAATAATGTAATAATAACTGTAAACTGACTGCAGGCAGTTATCGTGTTGTATTTTGTTGCAAATTTTGAAATCCAAGATGGCCGCTGGCAGCCATGTTTTTTTGGCCGAATGACCTCAAAATGACTCATTCCTATTTACATGTCCATGTTAACATCCATGAAAAATAGTATGCACAGAAATTCATATACAGCTGTTTACAGTGAATTTCCCCCCGCAAATCTCTGTTTTAGTGTTAAAAGGGGGGTGGGTGTAAAAAAAATGGTCGGAAAAAAACGGAAAAAAAATTGGCGGTGGGGGTGGGTGGGTACAAAAAATGATCGAAAGGGAAAAAATGCCATACGTGCGTGAAATTTTTTCCGACCCCCCCCCCGGGCACGAGCTGATTGCAACTAGGCCTACGGGGTCGGGGTAGCTGAATTCAAGCTTGGCCTATAAATATACCCGATTGTCCTCTGTTCGGCATTGCCCGCGTTTGGGATTGGCCCGCGCATTTTGGTCTTTCTTCCCTGGTGAAGATCCCCCGAAGATTCCCGATCATCACTCGGTGTGAAGATCCCCCGAAGATTCCCGAACATCACTACCGAAACTGCACACTGTGCATATAACACGTTATCTACCATTCGTGTGACCGAATCCATGTCATTGTAATGTAAGAGGGGTTTTTTAAAGCCAAAATTATTGGATTAGTTTTCTTGAGTAAATTGTCCCAACCTGCAAGTTTGTTTGTATCACACGATTAACTCGATTTGCTAAATTCTCATAACCTGCAACGGCACGCGCATACTTATGTCTAACAAAAATTGAATTTGTATGGACAAAATCTCCAACACCTGTGTTTTTTATATACTAAAATACTCAACATATATAGTAGTTACTTTCTGAAATGTTTTATCGTATTATCTACCATGGGGGGCATTCAAATAATGATACAAACTAGGAAATATTTTGTTATAGTGCGCATGAATATACGTTGGAATTTTTGCACGCGATTCCATGTGACGTCACAGTTCATTCATAAATGTTGTTTTGAAGCGCCCACATTGCGAATTTCAATTTCAATCACTAGGCTATCACTATCAGTCTCTATTACTCCGTTTTCTCTGTGATGGTTGATCGGATTGAGGATTATAGTTATTAATGTATTGTACTGTGCAATCTCCTTTAATGTGAAACACGTGTCGAGGAAATGTTAAAACAATTTCAAAACTGCAGCGGCAATTTTTGTTATTATTGTGTATTTCCGAAACATACCGAATGGCCTCGGGAATCATCGGGGGATCTTCACCAGGGAAGAAAGTCCACCTTGCTTGGCCCGCTCTCCACTACAAGTATGCTACACGTAGGTCACAAACATCTAAACAGATTGACCGTATGTAAAGGTAGAGGATAGCTGCTATCCGTGATTAGGCGATACTTCTGCGCATGACTCGCCGGAAGTTATAACACCATAGAAACGAGAAAGCGTCATGCTCAATATACGTACTTGACTACTTTGCGTACATTTTTGTTACGTTACCTTGCGTTTTACAAATTTACATTTTCGACAGTTTTGGAAATTTAGAAACGCTAAAACGGCATTATTGCACTTAAATGAAAAAGTATATAATATCATAGAGTTGTGCGCTGTTTCGAGATATATGAATCATGATTCGATTGTCGATTCTGAACGTTTTCATCACACAGTTCGAACTTCTGTATCAGACTCGGAGGCAATTTTGGCCAAGTCCATACCAATTACCATTGTTATAATTTTATTTTAGAATATAATTTTCTTCTTAATCACAGATGCGCATATTAATATATGTTTTTTCCATCTAATGTTGTAATTACATTACTAAAACACTGAAAAAACCGCCCAGTTTCAAGTTGCTGTAGTATTTTAAATAATTAACCATAAGATATGGTATTTGGCTCATTGGAGTCATTGAATCATTAATAATTAATTCTGCAAAATTGAGGCAAACACGTATTTGAAGGCATACAATTCGAAAAATACTTAAAGAATCTGGGAACGGTTTTCACAAGTACCTTAATCTGGATAAAGGTACATGGTTTTCAGTTCTGGATTCAGCAAATTGAGTTTGACAAAATAGGCATGATATTTGTATGACATATGAATTGAATTTTTTTATACACATCCATGAATATCCATAAATTGATGATTTCAGCAAATTTTCCCAATTTTTATCACAAAATTCACCTATTGTCTTTTTTGTCGATTTTTGCTGATATTGAGTTTGTTGTTTATGGAGGGTTTCTGTATTGGAGGCCCTTTTCACATTTATTATTTATTTACGCTCAAGCTCAAATATTTGCGCTTAAGCACAAATATTTGCGCTTAAACGCAAATAACCTCTAACATTTGCGCTAAAGCGCAAATAAAAATTAATATACATTGATCCCCCCTGAATTAATTTTAAATGGCACAGGCCTAAACACATCACTAAAGTTTATATTTCCCCACCATATGAGGGAAACAATCCCCAAGTAACCCAAAGATCTGTTTTATCTGTGCAGGATATGTCCCTTTAATAAAACATACTTGAGCTCTGGGAGTGAGGCACCAATTCTTGGGACACCAGGGACAGAGATGCTGATATGCATATGGATTTTTTTCCCTTCAACTTTCCAGTCTGTATGGGGCTACTACTATATGGGCCCATGATAATATAATATGAGATGGACTCAATCATTCACATCAGAGGGATGTAAGGGAGTGCTAGGTATTTGCACTGAAGCGCAAATAAATTGATAGACACATATTTGCGCTTAAGCGTAAATGATTTACTACGCTTAAGCACAAATATTTGCGCTTAAGCGCAAATAAATAATAAATGTGAAAAGGGCCTCCCATATTTATGTGCCGGTACTTATTTCAGCAAAAACAAATTATGTTGCAATTAATTACGGGCTTGGAATATTTTCTCATAAATGCACTGGAGTCTGGACTAGTGACGTGAATTAAGCGAATGAGACGAGCAGTTCACAAGTCAAAATCAGTTGGCGATATCTGGCTAGCAAGGGGATATTGCTGAGCTATTTAATTTTGATTATTATTTAATATATTAATAAATAATTGTTTTTTAATTTTACTTGTTGCTTATGGGAGGCCCTTTTCACATTTATTATTTATTTGCGCTTAAGCGCAAATATTTGTGCTTAAGCGTAAATCATAAATGCGCAAATCATTTACGCTTAAGCGCAAATATGTGGCTATCAATTTATTTGCGCTTAAGCGCAAATCATTTGGGCTTAAGCGCATATACCTAACACTCCCTTACATCCCTCTTATGTGAATGATTGAGTCCATCTCATATTATATTATAATGGGCCCATAGTAGTAGCCCCATAGAGACTGGAAAGTTGAAGAAAAACAATCCATATGCATATCAGCATCTCTGTCCCTGGTGTCCCAAAAATTGGTGCCTCACTACCAGAGCTCAAGTATATTTTATTAAAGGGACATCTCCTGCACAGATATATATACCATTTCCATGGCCATAAATAGGGAATTAGGGGTTACTGGGGGTTTGCTTCCCTCATATGGTGTACTTATTTACTTGAAATAGGGGAAAAACCCCTATTTTCATAATATCAGCATCCCTGTCCCGAAGAATGTGTGTCTCCATCCCAGAGATATAGCATATTTTATAAAAGAGACATATCCTGCACAGATCTATACCATTTCCATGGTCATACAACATATCTTGAGGTTACTGGGGATTGTTTCCCTCATATGGTGGGGCTATATAAACTTTAGTGATGTGTTTAGGCCTGTGCCATTTAAAATTAATTCAGGGGGATCAATGCATATTAATTTTTATTTGGGTTTAAGCGCAAATGATTTCTGCTTAAGCGCAAATGATTTCCGCTTAAGCGCAAATATGATCTATTTGCGCTTAAGTGCAAATGATTTGAGCTTAAGCGTAAAAATAAATAATAAATGTGAAAAGGGCCTCCCATAGTTGTTGGTATTTATTCTCCAATATCAGTTAGATGGCTCAACAATGGTTGTTTCATATGGGAGGCCCTTTCACATTTATTATTTATTTGCGCTTAAGCGCCCGTAACAAACTGTTCCACAAGCCAGAAGATTTTCAAACTTGAAGAGCCAAATGTCAACACAATGAAACATTGTTTACATCGATTATAGTTTCATACTATTTTTAAGTTAATATTGAATTGATGAAGGAATGGAGCTACGAATGAGTGACTCCATAATATTAGTAATTGACTGGCAAATTAATTGCACAAAGCTTTCAAACTTTGTATAATATGTAACCGCGTACAGAGAATGTCAGAAGGAGGCATCTTTGTTGAAGACTTATAATCAGTTTGTCCATATTCTGCCAAGATAAATTATATTAACCCGTTTGTAGAATTAAAGATCCTGTGACAGTGCATTCTCTTATATATGAGTCTCCCATAGGGAGCCCTGCATATATAAGAGAATACACTTGTTTACAAGGTCGAGGTAAATATTGTTAGGCCAATGTATTCTCTCATATATGTGAGGATCCCTATGGGAGACTCATATATAAGAGAATGCACTGGCACATGATCTTTATATAAGTAAGAGAATGCATTGGCACAGGGTTTACACAAAATTTCAAGAAGCCCCAGTCATGGAAGGGTTAATTATAAATGACCATATTGGCTCAATATTGGGAATATAATAACAAATTTAAATTGCAATATTGTAGTATTGTACATACATGTATCTGTTTCACTTAAATAATGTGAATGACTTGTTCATTTTCAGTAAATAATACTAAATACTCCATTGGAATTAACCCTTTTATAACTAAACATTGTGGTGAATTGGTGATAGGCAGCCCTCTTAATTCAGATTGTTTGGCTTCGGCAATCCGCTACGGCAACAGTATGCCGTGGCCCAGTTTGCTTCAGCAAATTGCTTCGGCAATGCTGATTGCCGTAGCCAATTATGAAGGCACCCCTTTTTTTTGTTGGAATTTCATACCTGGTATATTTCAAACTAACTAGGCTATAAGTCGAACATTTTCTGATAATTATTGTTTGCATTTAAAGGGACTAAATGCGTTTTTTTAACTTAGTAAAAAAACATACATGTACCGGTACTGTAGATGATCAACGAAGAGCGCTTGTTATCAGCTCAGAAGATATGTGGGATAATTTGTGCACACAGAGATAAATTGACACAGGGAGTGTCATGGGATAGTTGATATTGACCTCAGATGACTTAAAGAGGCACTAATAATTACAAATAAAGAGCGTTTATTATCAACTTAAAGAAAGAAACTGTGGGAATTTGCCAAATTCCACATTTTCTGGAAAAGTATTTTAAAAGCTAGAGCAAAATTAAATAATTGATATCCATATGCTCTACTTTTCTCATATTAACATTAAGTATACTAGATTGAACAAACTGTTAAAGAATTACAAAAAAAATTGAAGAAAATTAAAATATGGCCCTATGAATGTTTAGTCTTGACTCTTTTCCAAAAAAAATCATTTTTGGTGTTTTTGTCTATTTAAAAAGTTTTGGTGCAAATGAAATAGAAAAAACAACAGGTGTTTAATGTGCAAATTCATTTGAACTTTCCTCTTATTTTAAACACTTTAGTTTGAAAAAAATATCATCAACAATGGAAATTCAGTTAGTTTAATCTGGTATTCTTAACCCTTTACCCAACAGAACGGCCCTGTGCCAATGCATTCTCTTATATATGCGAGGCGACCTATGGTCGACTCGCATATATAAGAGAATGCATTGGCACAGGGCATAACTGTAACTATCACAATGTGGTCAAGGAGCCGGTTCCAATGATATCCATATTTGTATGGTTCTATTGAGACAGACCGAAGATATTTTAGGCTGTTGAAGCTTTATTTGGCCGGTTTTGGCCGGTTTGTTGGGTAAAGGGTTAAAATGTTACAAGAAAAGCAGAGCATATGAATATAAATTTATTGAGTTACATGATCTCAAATATGGCATTTCGTCACACAAGTTTTGTTTCATGGGCAAATTGGGCTATGTCCATACAATGGAAAACACATTTTGTCTTCTTAATCATAGATTATTAAGAAAGAATGTTTTTGCACAATCTAGTCAGAAAATTACTAAAAACAATGAATTAGAGCTTCATTCTATCTAGTTTTTGGAATTCTTAAACGTCAAGTATTGAATTGGCTCCCAGACAATCATTCTCAATTAGATATATCTTACAGTTCCAGAATATCTGGTACACAGAAATCACCTCTATCTGTTATAATTAGTACTAGTATTCAGCATCAGTTGGAGTCTAAGATCAGGTGAGGGAGAGGCAGGGATGGCACCACTGATGACCTCATGGAGAGATTGATTCAAGAACACTGATTTTCAAATTTGATTTATTATGGTACTTGCTATGAATTTGCACCAAATGAATCAATATGTACCGTAGTTAAGTAGTAGTACATACTGTTGAGCAACTTATCAAGTATTAAGTAATTAAATAAAATATAAATACACGATCTGTCAATTGTGAATAACTGATCACAACAATTGACTCGCACTAGCTGTGGCAGACTTTAAATTTAATCCTGGATCCTGGATTGAGAATTTGAGACTACTATGATGCAAATCATAGGGATGAGAAGTGAAAATGAGTCTGAAGTCCATCGCACCTATTCTCAAATTTCAATACAATTTTTATGTCAGGCAATTGGAATGAACTCATATATTATAACTGGCAACTTAATTGCCAATGTATATATCGCTGTGCCAAACCTTAGCTTCTAGCAGGATTTATTGTACATGTATGATGTAGCCTATTTGTAGGTCAATATGAGTCATTATGACCGCTCTCCCAGATTGCTGTAGTCAAACTAGAAGGGTAGGCACTATGGGAGCGGGTCGATTCGGTCCAGGGCTCTTTCGGTCTTGGACTTTTCGGTCCAGGGCTCTTTCGGCCGGGCTCGTTCGGCCAGGCTTGTTCGGCCCCTATTCAATTCGGGTAATTAGGTAGTGTGGGTGTTAATTGGACGGCATGTTAATTGCCTTTGATTTGGGACCGGTCTTTTGATGACAATGGAGATTTATGTTTGTAATTAACGTTTTATTCGCAACAATAGTAATGGGTATACACACATAGTAATTAACCCTTTGAACCCGTAACACCGATATTTAGGTGCAAACGAACCGTGACATACCACTGGGAGCCCCGGGTCAGGGTGTCGATCACTGTGGGGCGCCAGGGTTCAAAGGGTTAAGTTATTGCACTATGACTATGTTCATGACTGAACTAGATTTATTGTAGAATATTTGGCTAATAACAGCCTAGAGCTATGTGTTAATAATAATAAAATACTTGAATACACCTTCCACGTTAGGTTGTTTATTTTATACCACATGACATACTACGTGGAAACAGTCATTTTAAATTTACTAGTGCCAGTACTACTACTAGGCAGTAGGGGTAGTAACTATAAATTCCACAGTTGTAGTTGGTACATTTTCATTCTGTTGCTATACAGTACACACTGTTGAGACTTGAGTGTTGTTGTTGTGTTCCAGTAGTCACTTGCATAAATTTGACAACATTATAATATAATCATAATGACATTATTAATGTCATTATTAGATCACTTCAGACACTTGTGTTGTGGTTTTTTCATGTGAGAATGTTCGCTGGTGTATAATCAGTCTGTGTCTAAGGTGTCACAGTGTTTACTCTCCGAGGTTGCTCAATTTCTCTCGTTGAGACCCGAGTGTTGCCGCTAACAAAATTCAATAAAAAATGTCAACAACAATGTGAATGTCAACATCACTATTCACGGTCATCGTCACTGTCACCCGAACTTCAATTTAAGTCGAGTTTTTAACCAGTTTATCAGCCAATAGTCGTTGAAATCATATGGAAGGATGTAACGTTCCCACTCAATACCACATTCAATTTCGGTAAACTCCGATAATCGTATTCAAATGCGTGTTCTAATCAATTAAGTTCGAATTCAGCCAAATGAAAAACTTTGTTCGCGTCATTTTATTAAGTTCAGAAAATTGCATATAGCGCATGCGCGAAACGTAAACAGAAAAGCCGGTGGGAGTTCGGACTGTTAGAAGGAAGTTCGACCTATTGACAAAATACAGATCAAACTTCCCGTGACGTCACAACACCTAATCACGGATAGCAGCTATCCTCTACCGTATGTAAAGGGGATCCGGGCCCACTCGCCCCAGGGCCAGCTCGCCCCAGGCCGTTTTTGGGGCGAGCTGGCCCACCTTTCAGGGGCGAGCTGGCCCGGGTATTACATTTGTATTAAAGTTGTAAATAAGTTAATATATATTGATATATTATAATTTCTTAAGTTCAGATTATGATATATTTCAGAGTTATGTCCATCAATTTTGACATTTAGATTACTTTAGGCACGTTTGTTAGCAAAGATAATATTTTTGCTTCCGGCCACTCAGGGGAAGGATTTTTTTTGTATAAATAGGTTTATTGCAAATAAAATATGCAAAGAGCCAGACAACAGGTCCGAAGACCTATATAAGTCCTGAAGAAATGTGCTAGATTATATCTTAAGAGCAAAGCATCGAGAGGAGCGGCGGCCAACTGATTGTGGAGAATAATTCATCATCCATTCATTCATATTCCGTTATATTAGTCGTCGTATTTTTACATATTCATTCACGTATTCAATAAATAATTATCACTGCTACCCTTTGGCTTAGAGAGAGAGAGAGAGGAAAGAGAGAGAGAGAAAGCAAGCAAAACGACAACTTAAATAAGACATTATCCCTTGGGGCGAGCTGGCCCGGGGCGAGCTGGCTCGGGGCGAGCTGGCCCATGTCGACTGGGGCGAGCTGGCCCTGGGGCGAGTGGGCCCGTTTCCTGTAAGGGCACAATTGTCACACTATGTACAGACTACACATCCGTGCACCTGAACCTGGCTAGTATCGCCAATGAACGCACATTAAATCATAAATCTGTGCTCGCATCTGCATTCTGAAATTTCTGTTTCGTGTCCTGATTATCTCCCGTTGTTTGGTGTCCTTCAAAAAAATTGTCGTGATGTTGCCGAGAATTTCGGCGGTTTCTCGACTTGTCCGGCATAACTCTCTCCAGCGATGTTTGAGCACGACAATTCCAGCATCAAGTGGTGTGTACTACTGTGTGTTACTCCATAAAATAACAATGCTATTCAATTAATCGGTGTTCATGTTTCCTGTTTTCGAGTATGTACGGTATTATGGAGTGTAGGCTAACTCTAAGTCTAACTAAGTCTAAGTCTGTAGACAGTGACTGTACTATAGACTATATCAAATGCGTAGTGTACTGTGCAGGTGACTATGAAGTAAGTATACCCCCACTCGAAGCAGCGATGGCCGAGTGGTTAGCAAGAGAATGCGCTGCCTTACACGGTCAATATGAATATTCATATTGTTAATAATGTTATTGTTAATTGTTATGCCAATGCATTTTCTTCATATGCGAGGCACCCTATCATGGCCTATCATCATCCTATGGCTATGGGCGACTGCGAGGCACCCTAATGGCCTATGGGCGACTCACATATATAAGAGAATGCATTGGTACAGGGTTTTCGCAAACTTTCAGAAATCTCCAGACATGAAAGGGTACCTACACTACAAAGCTAGTTGGTGGACCCAACTAATCAAACAGAGCTAGACGCTCTTCGATTTGTTGGGAAGTTGGATCTTCAATCACTACCTCCATGGGTTTTTCCATTATTATTATTTTCTTTCCCACTTATAACATACAAATATTGCATATCAATTTTGTTGAAGACTAATCTATTCTGAGTCAATATCAACAAGCTACCCGACGAAAAAAATCAAAATGTGACATTTGTAGCTGTTTGAAAAATACGTGGTAGACGGCTTCCCCAAGCGCTAGCTGGGGAAAAATAGCCCCTCATTTCAATCACCAAATTCACATGTAACTAGATGGTTTTATCTGCTACCATTAAGTAATAAGGTCAAGCGATAGTGACAGATTACGAGGTCATTGTGCAGTAATGTGCACAATACCTGACTCTCGAAATATAATCCGAAATTTGAGAGAAATTTGAGACCGTTAATTAGTCAACATTTAAAACTTGAACTGTAGTAAATTGACGGAACGGAAAGCGGAACGAACTTAACTATATATATATATTTTTGTCTCCAAACTCACTCATCGTGGTATCCATTGTTGTTATATGTGCTTTTAAATCTATTTGAATCGAGAAAAAAAACTCTTAACAAACAAGAACATGTTATAGCCGGAATCCAATTATGTTCGTTCCGTCTCCAATTCCCGTTTCCTATTTTCACGGCTTTTTGCAAATACAAAATGGCTGAAAGTTCGAAGCGGTAGAAATACGCTCTCGATTTATGTGAAGAATGACACGACTAACATCTGAAACATGCATTGACACCACACTAGAAATGTACTAGAAGCTCTGATCTACAAGTATGTGGGAGTTTTGGTTGTTTTAGTGTGTGTTATCACTTGTGAAAAGTGGAGTAAATGTCCATACCAATGATTGGTGACGGAGTACTGATTTCATAAGAAATGAACGGCAGTTTCAATGTGGTCATGGGATTTTGACCGCGAGAAAAAAATCAGCAAACTGCATGAACCCCGAACGGGTTCATGCGGAGTTTCCAGATTTGTTAACGCGGTCAAAACACATGACCACATTGAAACCGCCGTTTATTATTTATATTTATATACTTAAATTCATTATGAACTAGGATTGTATGTCTTTACCACTATTTATTCATTTATTTAAACGAACGTATGGAGTTCAATTCAGACAGTTCGAATCCTTGTTTTTTGGAAAACCAAACATTTTGAGAATCCGTTCACTTGCATGTGGAGAACGGAAAAAAACGCAATTTCACAGTAAAGTATACACATATGACAAAATGTCTTGTTTAGCTAGTAACTAATGTAGACGTGTTGATTTCAAGAATGATTATTATCTGAAACTAACAATTAAGTTTCGGCTGCAGATAAGAATTCGACAACACGCCGTTCTACCATGATATATTTGTGAGGTTCGGGGGAATATTTGTAGCGGCAAGGAAATTGATAAAACTCTATTGAGTAGCGCGTTTTTTTTAACATCAACCCTCAGTATAACACCGAGCACAACACTGATTATAGACCGAAGCAAGTTTCTTGCCAAATCCGGATGTACTACTCTTGAGTGCCTAATAAAAGTACAGGGTGGAATAATAGTACAGGTTGGAAAATGTCGCGTAACTGAATAATAGTACAGGGCGGAATAAACGTACAGACTGGAAATATTAGTACCATACATCCCAACAAAACGCACCATCTGACTGGTTTACTGATGCCATGTGACAGAAATAGTTTCGATGGATAGCCAGGTCTATGAATCTACAGTGTGCTGTCAACAATCAGAGTTCATTTATCTATGAATAACACAATTTAAGATTGGTGAAATATTTCTTTTGGTTAATTTAATAAACGTACAGGACCAAATAATGATCGTACAGGTGGGAATTTTACCTCGATTTTAATAATCGTACATGTATGTTTATTAGGCACTCAAGAGTACTAGTAGATACTCAAGCAGTCGGTAATGTCCGACAATCCCCGGTGATTTCCGGGACCAATGTGTTCATAAACCTATGAACGACATTGCAAGTGACGTCACGTTACGTTCATAGGTTTATGAACGCATTGAATAAGGGGGCGTGTCTACCGTAACGCTATGGGGAAATCGGAAGAGATATCAGGTGTATGTAAATATAATGATATAACCGCTGGACTTTTATAGAGCTATGCTCTGATAATAAAAGTCAGGTTTACGGACTACTACAAAGCACACTTTTAGTTTTACCTAGTTGGTGGACCCAACTAGTCAAACAGTGCACAGGTTTTGGTAGTTTTATATACCTTTATCATGAAAATGTTATCACTATTGTTAATAATAAGAACAGGTATATAAGTAACTCTGTAGCAGAAATCACGAAATTTTAAAACATTATTTATTTGTACACACTTGTGCAATTTATGTACCACACACGCTTTATTCCGTATATACTAGTAGTTCACAACATCAAGATATATATTACTTCCTTCTTTGAACACCACTTGTTCCTTGAAATGTGTATTTTGAAGAAGTAATTTGTTAAACAAAACTTGCTTCTGTCAAAACCTGTGAACAGAGCTAGACGCTCTCGAATAGTTGGGAAGCCGGACATTCATTCACTCCCTCCATAGGCTTTTACATTATTCTGAATTTTGTTCCCACTTATAATAGGCAAATACAAACATTGCATATCAATTTTGTTGAAGACTAATCTATTCTCAGTCAGTATCAACAAGATACCCGACGAAAAAAAATCAAAATGTGACATTTGTAGCTGTTTGAAAAATACGTGGTAGACGGCTTGCCGAAGCGCTAGCTTGGGAAAAATAGCCCCTCATTTCAATCACCAAAATCACATGTAACTAGATGGTTTTGTCTGCTACCATTAAGTAATAAGGTCAAGCGATAGACTATAGTGACAGATTACGAAGTCATTGTGCACAATACCTGCCTCTCGAAATATAATCCGAACTTTGAGAGAAATCCGAGACTGTTAATTTGTCAACATTTAAAACTTGAACTTTTAATAGTAAATTGACGGAACAGAAAAGCGGAACGAACTTACAACTGCTTATATATTGTTGTCTCCAAACTCACTCATCGTGGTATCCATTGTTGTTATATGTGCTTTTAAATCTATTTGAATCGAGAAAAAAAAACTCGTAACAAACAAGAACGCGAGAACATGTTATAGTCGGAATCCAATTATGTTCGTTCCGTTTCCGATTCCTGTTTCACTATTTTCACGGCTTTTTGCAAAAACAAAATGGCTTCAAATTCGAGGCGGTAGAAATATGCTCTCGATTTAACCCTTTACCCAACAAACCGGCCAAAACCGGCCAAATAAAGCTTCAACAGCCTAAAATATCTTCGGTCTGTCTCAATAGAACCATACAAATATGGATATCATTGGAACCGGCTCCTTGACCACATTGTGATAGTTACAGTTATGCCCTGTGCCAATGCATTCTCTTATATATGCGAGTCGACCATAGGTCGCCTCGCATATATAAGAGAATGCATTGGCCTTTTTTAAACACTTTTTACCATTTTTTCTTACATTCTTTAACCATTTTATAATTTTTAATGTGTTAAGCCAATGCATTCTCTTATATATGCGAGGCGACCTATGGTCGACTCGCATATATAAGAGAATGCATTGGCACAGGGCCGTTCTGTTGGGTAAAGGGTTAAGCGAAGAATGACACGACTAACATCTGAAACATGCATTGACACCACATTAGAAGCTCTGATCTACAAGTATGTGGCGGTTTGTGGTTGTTAAATAATATTTTTTAGTGTGTGTTATTGCTTGTGAAAAGTCGAGTAAATGTCCATACCAATGATTGGTCGTGGAACACATGTTTTATGACATAAATGCCTGACGTTAATAGAGCTTTGCTCTGATAATTAACGTCAGGTTTACATACTAACTTTTACCGATTCAAAATGTCCTGTGAACATGAATACATCAATAAATCAATTAACATAAGTCTATCACCCGTCATTGTCATCATTTGGCTACATGAATGTAAATCTGGTCCTACTATTTGCAGAAATCCGCCTGATCGGAGAAATCTCACAGAAATGCAGAAAGCCGGGTCGGATTTCTGTCTGGATATAAAAACATTATAATTAATTTTTGTTGGGATTGTTGGAAGTGGAGACCATCTGCTCTTACTGCTTTATTAGTTATCAAGGTGTTGGTGTGAGAGCAGGTAGCCCCATGTGGTCTGTGTCGGCCTTCAGCTTATAATACATGTATACTTATAGCTAAAGGACAATTATCACCGATATGACTCGCATATCAGCTTTTAGCCAGAAACTCATCAACATCCAATGATGAAGCTATAGATACGACGGCTTTTTACAGACCATAGTATTTTTTTAATTTATGCATACATTATTTAATTATTATCGGTGACAAATTTTTTTCTGCCCCTCCCCCTTTTCTACCCCTGACAACAACGGCATCACTTTAGAACATCCTAACCATCACCATTATCTTTCTCGTAAAAAGATACCCCTAGTAGACCCCTTTGGTGCCATATAGATGGTCCCATGTGAATTTCTATAGAAGACAGACAGACAGACATTCGCAAATATAGATATAGATAATGTGATCTGGGGGTTAAATAGTTTGATCAAGGAAAAATATTGGTAATACTCTTACTAATAGATCCCATGACTGCGGTGCTACACTGAAGATGTTAATTATTATACTGACAGAAGTTTATCTAAGGCCTAAAAAAAAAAGACGTTTGTTAAAACTTTGTTTCCGCTAACCCGACCGACCCTATTTAAAAGCGCCGAGTCTAAACTTTTTATTGCGATCGAAAAACTGACTTAAAAAAAATAATGGTATCTGCAACTGGTATCTGTGAATGTTTCACGCATTTAACAGAGATAAAAGCATGGCGGTCGCTTCCGGTGGAAATACCCACATACTATAAATAGATACGTATCTCCCATTGAAAACAGCCGGTGCTTTGGAAAGTAAGCATAATTCACACCACAACAGCAACTCCGTAGGCCAGCATGTTGTTGTGGCTATCTATCTGGACTAATGTGTCCACTGCGGAAGCAAAAAAGAGATCAGATCGATAGACAATGAAGCCAAAATTGAAGAACTCTTCTTTTTAATCCACCCGGATAAGACTGACTTAAGTAAGGTTAAAGTGAGGTGCCGTACATCGGCTGAGTCAGCGCCGTTTGACATA
Source organism: Siphonodentalium dalli (assembly GCA_032622095.1). Classification (NCBI taxonomy): domain Eukaryota; kingdom Metazoa; phylum Mollusca; class Scaphopoda; order Gadilida; family Siphonodentaliidae; genus Siphonodentalium; species Siphonodentalium dalli. The sequence continues at coordinate 242,821,812 of CP136061.1, read as the reverse complement.
AATGTTGAAATGAAATTTAAGGAGTTGTCAGCATTCAACATAAACCATATCGAGTTTGTTTGCGGTGATAGAGAGATCGTGGAAACACAGATCGAACATGATACTATGGAAATCACCACACAGCGGAATGCATTTGATATTCTTATGAAGAAAGAAATATATATCATCTGTAACTTTGAATCTGAGTTTCTTGTTTCTATATTCCATGGGTTGACCACCTTGAGACTAAGAAGTCCATAAAGTCCATATCAAGTATTATACACGTATTGTTAAAAACATAGAAAAATAAAAATATTTAATAAAAAAAAAAGTTTTGCCTGCCTACCGTCCCTATTTTTCTCCAGCTCATTAACGGAAACAAACGTCTTTTTTTTTTTAGGCCTAACTATTATCCCATGCCAGGCAAAAGTAAATATGAGGCATGGTTATCTCATGTTTGCAGATCTGTCGAAGTTCTAAACCTGGGTATTAATTTATTTTAAGAGCCTGATCAATAAGAGGGACCTATTCGACTCGAATAAGATTGAACTGATAATCAAAGGTTCATGTAATAACTCTAACTCTAATAACCAGAAATGGTCGAGCTGGATCCAAATTCGAACTTTATCAGGACGTTCTCATATGCAGATGGGCAGACACCGCTCATTTCTGTAGTCCCTGGAAATGTTTTTTTTTTTGGTAGACAAAAATGGTTATTCGTGTTATTGGGAGATTTTCTCCATGCTGAAATGAATATATGTATATGATGCTAAAAAAATTATCAAAACAATACGTGTGACAGTCACTTGACTAGTTTTGTATCCATTTTATGTTATTATCATTCAGGATGGAATAAAGATTGGATGCCGGGTCCCTACCCAACAACGCCTGAACAGCGAGCCAGAGCTGCCAAGAAATATGGACTGAGGCCTGAAGACTATGAGCCTGTTCCTTTAGATGGTCCTAGTAGGGGAGATTACCCTGACCTTCCTCTCGTACCAGCTGAGACCAAGGATCCATGGGAAGACTATGATTTCCCAGATATGAAGAGGAATTATGGAGAGCCTGTGAGTAATTATTTGAAGAGCTGTCATAATTATTAGTTATTTTATTTTTATAATTTATTATAATAGTGCAGGGTGGAAAATTTTTGAAAAACTAATTAGCAGTACAGGGCTGAATAACAGTACAGGGTGAAACTGCTTTGTAATTTTCATTTGCAACATAGACAGAACAAGAGATGGACTGTCGTCCGGTGCATACCCCCTCGTGGCATACCGCCTAGTGTGGGCATATCTATAACTTATGATGGCTATACTCAGACAGATGGACCCAAAAATCAGCATTTTCATATAAACAAAGATGAATAACTATAGAACAAAAAACCAAAACAAACATTTGAATGTGTCATTAAATGTCCTCATAGTGGTGAACATCCATACAAAATTTCATTTAGATTCTAACATTACTATTCAAGTTATGAGCTGAACAGACATCGGATGGACCAAACAGCCAACATTTCCAGATAAACAAAGATGAATAACTCTAGAATGGAAAAGCGGAACAGAACAATGGAACCCTCTATTGAATGTCCTCATAGTAGTGAACATCCATACCAAATTCCATTGAGATCCCAGCACAACTGTTGAAGTTACGACATGAACAGACACCAGACGGATCAAAAAGCCAACATTTCAAGATAAACAAAGATGTATAACTCTAGAATGGAAAATCCGAACAAAACGATGTAACACACTATTGAATGCCCTCATAGTAGTGAATAACCATACAAAATTTCATTAAGATTCAAGCACTACTGTTCAAGTTATGACATGAACAGACACCAGACGGACCAAAATTCCAACATTTCAAGATAAACAAAGATGAATAACTCTAGAATGGAAAATCCGAACAACACAATGGAACCCTCTATTTAATCTCCTCATAGTTGTGAACATCCACACCAAATTTCATTGAGATCTCAGCACAACTGTTGATGTTACGACATGAACAGACACAAGACTGACCAAAAAGCCACCATTTCCAGATAAACAAAGATGAATAACTCTAGAATGGAAAATCAGAACAAAACGATGGTACCCTCTATTTAATGTCCTCATAGTAGTGAACATCCACACTTAATTTCATTGAGATTCGAGCACTACTGTTCAAGTTATGACATGAACAGACATCGGACGCACGCACGCACGGACAGGTGCAAAACAGTATACCCCCCCTTTTAAAAAAAATGGGGTATAATTACTTACTGTATGAATTTTACAAACAGTTAACACTGTTTTCACTCTGTTAGCGGAAACCTACAATCTATTTTTTTTAGCCTAATTGGGAAGGAGGGATATCATAAAAGGGATATCATTCCTATAGCAGGTCAGGCCTACTAGTAATCCACTATTTCCCACATCCCAGTGCACAGCCAAATTGCACTCTTAACAATATTGCAGTCTCCTAGATAGAATTTATTTAACAACCTTTTGCACCAGATTTTGTATTCAATGATGCCACAAGTATGGCTTCTAAATGACATTAACATGGTGACTGAATCACTCCTTCATAAAATTATTTAGACTAGTTAAATGTTAATTGAGTTCCTAATTATGTGCCATCATGATTAATCATTTGCATGAATCAAAACTTATTATTTCATCACAAAACACAAACATAATGATACCAAATTAGAGCGACACTGTTTTTGAATCATGTTTGGAAATATGATTTTGGATTATTCCTCTTTTATCAAATTCACAAAACTGTAATATCCACACCCAAATATTATAGCTAAATACAACTATAATAGTTGAATTCAGGATGTTCAGCTGTAACTTAATCTTATTTTGTCTGACCGTATACATAATATTTCTGACCGAACTCCTTGACATGGTGCTGAAAACATGCATTGTTTGTTATAAATAACCATGCGAAAATTATTAGAGGAAAAAAAATGACCTTTCTGTTTCAATATTTTAGGCTCCAATTCACCATGGGCTGTTTGCATCATGTTTTAAAACATTATTGATTTGATTTCAGCTTCATAAAGTCTTTGATATCTATACAGAGTCCAGGGTTGATCCAACTACACGAGATTACAAGTAAGATTACATTAGACACTACCCCATACATCCGGTTATATTGATTAATCTGGACTGATTTTGAAATCCTGACAAATTTGAAGAATATTTATTGTCCTTAGGGACCTTAGTGTGGGTGCACACAATCCCGGTTAAATCTGGCTGCTGGATAAATCGGGCCTGATAAAATGGGTGGTCAGTGCACACGAGTCCGAATTTCCGATTTTCACTCCAGTCATATAATCATGCTATGGTTACCCTATAGCCAACTAGTGTGGTCAGCCTATCTAGCCAGTTACTGTAGCTAGTCATGGTGGTTTATATTAACATGTATTTCTAAAGACTAATATTTATTAATGTTAAATAAAATAATAATAATATGTTGAGGTCACGAGCAATAGCCGTAAATTGGCATTTTATACCTTTCCACAGCTGCCGCCCTCTTGTTGCGATTATTATACAGGCACTCATTTTCTGCCCACAGGTCCACCAGCCGATTTTCCTTGTCGATCGACCAGAATTCTTTACTTTAATCGCCGCTAATTATTCTGACATTTTGAATGAGTTTTGGTCATGTCACGATTGGTCATGGGACAAGCAAAACACTCGCGTTGCCATTGTCACGAGCCGGATTCTCCTTATGAAATCAAACTAAGTTTGATCCGTCTGATTAAATCGGATCTGACAAAAACGGCTCGATTGTTAGGCACACACGGTCCTGATTGTCCCAGAATTATCCTGCAGCCAGATCAATCGGGGACAATCGGGATTATGTGCACCGACACTTACCTGAGGTACATTCAAATTATAATCTGGCCTGATGGTTGAAGACATATGACCCTTCTTACGGCTTATAATATACAGTTTCATTCAAATTATTATTATTATATTATGTTTACAATCCTGTATCCCATAACAAATTTAACGAAAAGTTATGGGGGGGGGGGGTATATAGGAAATTAGGAATGAGCTTGTCTGTCCGTCTATTTGTTACCTGTCCATCTGTGGACGTAACTTTGTCCAAGCTTGTATTCCTGTAATTTGTGGTTAATTTTGTTTAAACTTGCCAGATATTTACCACTATGCGAACCTGTGCATCTACAATTATGAGCTCAATCAAACTTTTTTTTAGTGGAGTTTTCTCCCTTTTTCAACTTATTTCAAATTATTCGCAACATGCACAATTTTATCTGAGTTTGTATTACATGTGTTTTTTTATTTTGAAAAACAAATATACCAAATACCCATTGACGAGTAGTTCCTCAGGAAATATTCTGACAATAATAGGTCGTTTTGTTGAACTTATTATCTAAACATTTCCCACCAATGAATATGAATTCTTCTGCACTTGTATTATCATTTTGTTTGACTATCGTCTGCTCTTATATCCTTAAGATCTCTCCAAATTAATCATAGACCATTCCAATGTACACTTTTTTAACTTACTAGTAGTGGGAGAATCCATTCTGTATAGAAAGGACTATTAATGCTACCCTTAATTGCACTGCAGAGGTATCCTTAGTCCCACTGGGACTAAGGATATGATAGTTATTTACGATAGCTGATTTTGTCACTTGGATGTAGGCACTTTGGGGTTGTTAGTATAGGAACTTCAATAATTATCATTTATCACATAATTAACCCACAAAACCAGCTTCATAATTATGGGTAAGACACATGTGTAATATTAGCGCATGTGATGACGTCACGCCATTATTTAAATGACTTGTGATTGCTGAAGTTTATGATTGTTGTTTTCGATGAATACTTCGCGTCTATTTGATCATGAGATAAAAGGTATCTCAAACTCGTTCTATTTTATATGTAATTTATCTACCTCATCCACTAAAGTCTATTTGAGCCTCGGTAAACCGTAGCTCAAATCAAATTTAGTGAACTCTGTTGATAAATTCCGTATAAAATAGAAACTGATGTGAGATTTTCTATATATCAACACACTTTTATGCAACATTTCCAATTATTCCCACATTAAGCCAATATAAATAAATTACTAGATTCTCATACAACTTTTTTGGAGAATTTGGGTTGCGTTTTTTGTTATATATATTTTATTCTTGCTAACACAAATGGTCATGGTCAATTCTGGAAATTGAAGCAGTACCCTATCTTATACAATACAAGGTGATTTAAATTGCTGAATTGGATCAAAATAGACTGATAGGTTCAATGCAATGTACTTTGAAGGCTGAGGCATAAGAAAACCACTAAAACATACCAATCCTTCCCACTTTATCTCCTTCACTTATTGAAGGTGGGGTATTGAATTCACCACATAGGAGAAAACTTGTGCAGAAATGCTTTTTGATTATCCTCTATTTCACATACCATCATCTTATTCCATTGTTTATTCTGTTTATTATCTGACATTCTGATTTGGAATATTTTTTACACCAATGTTATGTATGAGAAAAAAAGTTTACATAAAAAATTATCCAAATAAAAAAACAAGAGGTGGCATCAGAGATGCTGTGTCTCGTTTTCGGTGGCTTACCGCCGGTGGCTACCACCAATTGGTGTGCATCAGTATCGGTATTAATAGGTAAAATCGAAAAATGACTAATTAAGGGCCATAACTCCATCAAATTTTATCGGGCCAGGCTGGTTTTCGAACTCGTCCGAAATATTCTTGGCAAGTATGTCTATTCCAAATTTTAAACAAATCGGAGGACGTTTGTTGAAGTTATCGCGCTAACAAGCTAAAAATTCACGAAAAATGACTAATTAAGGGCCATAACTCTCTCAAATTTTATTGGGCCAGGCTGGTTTTCGAACTCGTCCAGGATATTATTGGAAGACACTTATATACCAAATTTTAGTTGAATCGGATGACGTTTGTTGAAGTTATCGCGCTAACGAGCTCAAAATTCGTACAAAATGACTACTTAAGGACCATAACTCTATCAAATTTTATCGGACCAGGCCGGTTTTCGAACTCATCCGAGATATTCTTGGGAGACACCTATATACCAAATTTCAATCAAATCGGATAACGTTTGTTGAAGTTATCGCGCTAACGAGCTGAAAATTCACGAAAAATGACTAATTAAGGGCCATAACTCTCTCAAATTTTATTGGGCCAGGCTGGTTTTCGAACTCGTCCAGGATATTATTGGAAGACACTTATATACCAAATTTTAGTTGAATCGGATGACGTTTGTTGAAGTTATCGCGCTAACGAGCTCAAAATTCGTACAAAATGACTACTTAAGGACCATAACTCTATCAAATTTTATCGGACCAGGCCGGTTTTCGAACTCATCCGAGATATTCTTGGGAGACACCTATATACCAAATTTCAATCAAATCGGATAACGTTTGTTGAAGTTATCGCGCTAACGAGCTGAAAATTCAAAGGGCCATAACTCTGTAATAAATGTGCGGACGAACCCAATTTTTTTGTCTGCAGCTTACGTGCATGGATATGTAATCACACACCAAATTTTTTTTAATCCGTCAATAAACGGTTGAGTTATAAGCAAAACACGTCGCCCGCCCGCCCGCCCACCATCAAACTATAAGTCGAGTTTTGGAAAAACAGTGATTTATAAGTCGAAAAAGGTGTAAAAATCATGGGACCATGTTTGCTTTTCAACATGGGCGCCGCCATCTTGAATTTGAGGCGCCGCCATCTTGAGTTTGAGGTGTCTCCATCTTGGAAACGTTATTGCAATTAAATTAAAACTACAAAATGTAACTTTTCTTATATCCAACATGACTCATTTTGTAAATGTCTACAATGTTTGTATATCACTAAATAAACTTTTCTTTAGTTTAGTAAAAGCATGTTCACATAAACTGTTAGGTGACATCATTGGAACCCCAATTTCCAACAAAGGCCAAGGGTGTGGGGGGGGGGGGGGAGGATGGGTACAACTAAAATGTCTTTGTTTTGAACATTAATAATCTTGTTTAGGATCACCTAGATGGGCGCTATTGAAGAAAAACATGGCTGCTGGCAGCCATCTTGGAAATTACTCTTTGCTTCACTAAAATACTTCAGCATGCCCTACTGCCAACATTTTTCATTGAATTGATCCCCAACTTCATATGGCTCTTTGGGTTGAATTCTTGTATTACGTAAACATTTAAACTTTCCGCATTTATTTTTGTATAAAATTATCCCCTCTCCAAGTTGAGCTATAGTGTCATTGACACTTTCATTTTATATAGGCCTTATTAATTTATGATATGCTAGTTAGTACATGCCTTTAACGTTTGTTCTCCCAATTATCATTTCAGACCAAAACAAATGCTTTGGCTTGTTGGATTAGTGATTGGATTATTAGCAGTTGGTGAAGTCTCAAGGCGCTATCCTTTATTCCAGCCCTTGGTAGGTGATGTACATTGGAATGGTCTTATTCATTTGGAAGGGTGTTCATATAATACAAGACAGTCATTCAAGACAGTCAATGACTGTAAGCCAGTGCATTCTCTTTTATATGTGAGGCTCCCTATATTAGAGAATGCACTGGCACAGCATATCAAGATGGCCAACACAAACCATGTTTCTTGGCCGATTCACCCCCAAAACATATCGTTCCTATCTACATGTCATTGTCAATCTACATGGAAAATTTTGTGATGAACAGATGAATGGTATGGCCTGTAGCCATTGCTAGCGGATTGAATTTTTAAATCCAAGATGGCCACTGGTGGCCATGTTTTTTTGCCGATTGACCCCAAAATGACACGTTCCCATCTACATGTCAATGTCAACATCCATGACAAATTTCTTAATGATCAGACCAACATTACGGCCTGTAGCCCATGTTAATGGATTTACATTGTTTAATACTGAAAACCAAGATGGCCAATTCACCCCAAAACATATGATGATAAAAACAAGACAGTCAATGACTGTGGAGTGTTCACCTGACATTAAAGATGGAGAAGACTGGGACTCTGAAGACTACAATAGTCAGTACTTGTCAAATGGTTTTCTTTGATAGGCAGAGGGTATTAAACTTGAAATTACGAACTGCAAGCCCCTGGCTTATAGCCAGTCGACTCCCAACTGGACCAAAACTATATATTTTACAACTGCTATTTTAAGCTCTCCCTCAAAGTTAGAAATATTCTTAATGTGGCCATTTGTGGGTCTAATTACTACAGATTTTCCACTGAATACCAAAGTTGGGGGTAAAATCCCGAATCCCTCTTCCAATTAAGTGCTTCTAAACTCAGCTCATAAATAAACCCATAACTAACCACTTGATTTTAGGGGGGGACAGAACAAGCCGAGTCGACCATGGTTTGTCCCGTTGTGAGAAAATGTTGATATCTGAAAACTGCAAAATCCTAGCACCTGGACTTCATCTGATTGTTGATGTTATGTCTGTTGTGTTGTGTTGCTTGTTGTGTCCGGTATTTGACAAAATTTGTTGGGCAAGACCAGACCCCCCACCCATGCCATACGTCCCTGCTTAAATATATTTATATGGGTCAGGAATTAAGTAGAGGTGCCACGATTATTGATTTTGATAATCGATAATCGGTCGTCAATAATCGATTATAATCGATTAATCGTGCCTAATATCAATAACAGTGGAAGTATTCCGCAATATGGCCTATTGGCTGGGTGTTGGTTAAACAACTCGGCTCATGTAATTTGTACGTTAATAATGTGCACCATAAACCACCGGTAATCACTAATGACCACAATGTATTCAATACCAGCACATTTCTCGGCGATGTCAAGGTTATAATAATTGTGAGTTCATTAGAACGAACATAGCCATTAATTTCAGTGCTATGAATAGCCAAACATACAAACAATATAAAAATAGGAATGCATGACAGATCGCCGGCGGTTCCTAAAAAAAAGGAATCTAATGTTACAGAAACTAAGTTTCAGCAAACTTCCAGAGTGTGCATGGATAACAATCACAAAGGTAGCCCCCCACCCAGAAATTTCAAAACTCAGAACAAGTTAAATAATTGTGATAGTAATTGTGAGTTTCATTCGGCAGTCACCACACGATAAGTGATAGCCTGTACTAGTAACATCTAAGTATACTCATGTTGTCAGAATCTCTCTGATGCACGATCAAAGGTTGTTAAACCTTCGGTTGTAGATTAAACTGTGTAAAACAAACACGGTATTCCGACGTCCGAAATAAATAAAGGAGATTAATCGACGGCGGAAATGGTAATCGATTATCGGCTTTATCAACGGTTCATCGATTATACGATTAATCGTGGCACGCCTAGAATTAAGTACAAATTTTACACCATGAATTGTGTCTGGTGGCCGCGTACATAACTCCTACACTGCAAAAGAATAGTAGACTACTACTGTAATTCGGGATGGTAAGTTTACCCCTCCCGAAATTGCTAAAGTGAATAGACACACGTCATAGATAATGAATTTACGCAACCATGCAGCACAACACGTTTCAACTTGAAAACACCCAAATATTTTTTACCCCCCGAAGCCACAGAAATAGTAATATAGAACCCTCTGATCGGATTGAGTACCTTTAAGTGAAGGGGAAATCCATAAACATCTTACAATCAGCAAAACAACTTTAAAGACATATTATGGACTTGCATAATTTCCTTATGTTTTTCGAAAAGCCAACATTCCAAAAACAAATTTGGGTGACGAGTGACAAACCAGCCTTTTATCACTAATAGAATTTCCTATAAAATTAATAATTTTTCTTTCAGAAACCCAAAGAATTTCCATTCAATGAGCTATATTTGGAGAAAGGTGGTGACCCAAGCAAAGAATCGACAATCAAACACTTCACATTTGAGAAGCCATCTTGATTATAGCTGAACCCCATGTTAACATATTTATTGTTTGAATACAAACTGAAAACTTCTGCAAAGTATAATATACCTTTCTTAAACACGTGTTTCCCCTAGGACAGTTAAGGAATGTAAAAAGGATACAGAATGGAAAAATGTTTCTGAAGTAATCATAATGATAATCTTTTACTCTGCAAATATGATAGTTTGGAAGTAGAAATATATTCTGAGACGGACATATGATACAGATTTCTGGGATTGATTTGGAGAATTATGGCAGAAGTTGATTTTAGCTTATTCTTCTGTGTGTAAAAGGAATTCCAAGACGTCATTTCTAACAGAGTAATTGGGTGGTGCTAGACCTGAAGATAACTGGAATTTATAACTCAAAGACAAGAGTCTCTACCTAGCATCAAGATGTGTTAGCAATCTACAATTTAGTCACCACTTGTGATCGTGTGATTGTGGATTAAAATAATTTGTTTCAGTGCATTCTATTTATCCCTTATCTGGGGTAAGATAAAGACAAAATTCGCATCCGAGATGTGGGGTGGAGTTGCGGTAGATATGCATAACATGGGCTTGGATTGAAAAATGCATTAATTGTAACTGGCTGTCAGTGCTTCACAGGAGCGATTTGATTTGATGAGAGCAGTCTTTAGCGCTCGTAATTTATCAGAAGGGTGCATTTTACACCTCTAAGTTAGACACATGTGACCCAGAATAATTTATTACAATGAAAGTTAATGTTTCTTGTTCCTTTTCTGGATGAAATTCTTACTGTGACCAGTAAATATCTTCTGCTGTTATTTTCACCCCATAGTATTTTCTAACAATAGTAACACCAAAATTGTATTCAATGAAAGTGTCAATTGGAGAGGAGTTAATTTTTTGATGAGCAATGAAGAGAATGGTAAGAAACTCATTTCAAATGGATATCCTTTCTCTCATGGTGGTTCATCTGCATCTCCGACAGGGAGCCTCGCATATATAAGTAAATGCACTGACTTACAAGGTCAAGGTAAATATTGTTAGGCCAATGCATTCTCTTATATGTGTGAGGCTTTTTATGGGAGACTCACATATATAAGAGAATGCTTTAACACAGGGTTTTCACAAAATTTCATGGAAGGGTTAACATATAGAGCTACATAGTTCAGATGGACGGATCCCAATTCTTTTTCCCCAGCCAAACCTTATGGGGAATAATTAGGCCCTGGTTTACTTTGCATGCACAGTTGGTTGCATAGACCAGCAATTCCTTCCCCCATCAGCTACAGGCCCATTTTCTACAACCCTAGTGGAAACACTAGTTATTTTTCACTCCATGTGGGTTACTAAATGATGGATGAACATTTACTCACAGTAAGATTTATTCCACCAGACATTGATCAGGTAGGTTAGAATGTTTACTCATTTGAATTTTCTTTAAAGGGACACAAGACACTCATAGTGGGTAAATATGCAAAAAATAATTAAGTCTGTAAAATATCACCACAAAGAAGAACATGGGGAAATAGATAAACTTTGTTCTTATATTCATTATTGATAGTTCTTCAATAATTAAATTTCATGCTTTGATACTATTGTTGTGTAAACATAATTGTCAGTGATTTGTCAACACATATCACTAATTGCATAGTATGTTCAAATAATTTAGCCTGAATATTATTTTAAGAATATTTTTCAATGCTTTTTTCCTTCTCAATGTTTAATGTTAAGTTTTTATTAAACTTTGGTATCTTATTGGAATAATTGGACTATGATCGGTAATGCCAATGTAACGGTAATATTTACATAACAATGGTTTCAATATGCGAAATCTCGTAATTGTAAAGCTATGAATAATGAAAATTAGAACAAGTCGATCTATTTTAAAATGCTCTTGTTCATTATAGTTGTTTTACAGACTTTCTATAACATTTATATTATCACATGAACCCACTTCGAAGGCCTTGGGTCCCTTTAATCATGAGTCTGAGTTGGTGATTTCTACCAAATCACATCTGGAACATCTCAACGTCAAAAAATAAATATTTCAATTGTCAAACATTGACAGTAAGTCATTTGATATCTATCTATGCATCACACAAAATTTCTGCAATGAAAATGTTTATCCAATGGAAATTTGGAAAATAGTTGAAGCCATATGCCAGACACTTCCATTGTCAATGTTCATGATATGAAGGTTAAGAATAAATATTTGGATTGTCCAACACCTGACAGTAAGTTAGCTGACAAGATAATTTAACATCCAGCGTTGACTGAGAGTTTCCCCGAAGCATTATAAGATGTATTGTCAGAAATCATGATTTGCACCACATAACTGTTTCTGGGGAATCAGATCACAATGCCATTCCCAAATGGCTTGGAAAGGACTGGCACCCTGCCATGAAAGCACCAATAAGAAGCAGAATGACCAGTTCCTCCGTCATACTTCTGCTTTAGTCTGTTGTGTTTCTTCTCCACTCCCATTCTCTCCAGGTTGCACACATTTCCACAGTCCATATGTTTTACCAACAACTGTCTGCCACAGACGCAGTGTGCCATCTTCACTTCCACTGGCATACACTTCTCCATCGGGTGAGAAACTTACACAGTGAATTGGTCCGAAATGTCCTTTGCAAGATTCTGAAATGAATGACATTCTTGATTAACCTTTTGATGGGTGGTCACTTTATTCCCATTCATTCATTTGTAGGTCTTTTTTTTCCACTAAGTTCAATAAACAGCCATATCCCCCCCTTATCTGAATGTATAGAGCGCTGAAGACCTACAATGTCTGAGCTAACCAACTGCTTCGAGACATGGCCAATACTAGGTATTCATACTGGTACCCATCCCAGATGTTGGTTTCAAATGGGACAGCATCTACTCCAAAGGAAAATCCTGGAAAAATGATGATAGGCCAGTTGCGTGAACCAAAACTTTAACCCTTTGAGTGCCAGGGGCCGATATTATCGGCCCTAAACCTACACAATAAGTCTGTTAAAGAATATAATAAAATATATTAAAATTGTAAAAAATTGTAAAAAAAAAAAAAAAAAAAATAATTATTAAGCCAATGCATTCTCTTATATATGCGAGGCGACCTATGGTCGACTCGCATATATAAGAGAATGCATTGGCACAGGGTATATGGGTTGATACAAAAATCGGACCTGGCACTCAAAGGGCTAGAGGTGTGACTGTCCCAATGGGACTACGGATACCCCCTGTTTTTAAAATACTAAGATGTTTCACATGTCAGTAAACATTTAGTTAAAATAATAAAATAACAGTTCCCATTGCAGGTGTACAACCATAACCCTAATCTTAAACCTATTGACCGAAAAATGTAGGAATAAAAGCTTGGACAAAATTATGCATGTTGCGAAAAAAATTCTAAGTCGAAAAAGGGGAATAACTCCACAAAAAAAATGTCGGACAGACGTCATAATCGCAGGTGCACAGGTTCCCATGGTACTAAATATCAGTGCCAAGATTAAAAAAACATTGACCGAAAAATGTAGGAATAAAAGCTCGGACAAAATTATGCATGTTGCAAAAAAAATTCTAAGTCGAAAAAGGGGGATAACTCCACTAAAAAATGTCGAACAGACGTCATAATCGCAGGTACACAAGTTCCCATGGTACTAAATATCTGTGCCACGTTTAAAAAAAATTGACCCTAAAAAGGTAGGAATAAAAGCTCGGACAACAGTATACATGTTGGGGATAACTCCACCAAAAAAAGGTCCGACAGACGTCATAAGCGCAGGTGCGCAGGTTCCCATGGTGGTTGATGTCTGCCAAGTTTCAAGGAAATTGATCAAAAACGACTGAGAAAAACTCTGGACAAATTTGTGTCCACGGACGGACGGCGGACGAACGAGCTGACTCCAGTATACCCCCCATAACTTCGTTGCGGGGGGTATAATTAAAAACAAATCAATTTTAAGTTCAAGATATATCTCCCATACCAGTCAACAATTTATTATTTCGATATCGGGTGAACATTTTTTAAATTTTGAGTCCATTGCGCATCCCATGTAACAACAAGAGCATCGCTAGGGCGTGGCAAAATACGCCCTTTAGCTATTTCGAATTGTACTACGGCAAAATAAAATAATACTTTGGGCTTACATTTGAAGAATATCTGATATACCCCTAATTTCAATGCCAAAATGCGGTCAAATTCTAAGTCGAAAAATGGCTGTAACTCATGTGAAAATAATTAGACAGAACCTATATTCGAACTTGGCCTGTAGTTTTAGCCGGGAAATACCGTACACATTCCAGCTTTGGTTCAGATCAAATAATCAAAACTGGAGTTATCGGTCAGAAACCGAAATGTTATCAAATTGGTCAAATCTAAGTCGAAAAAGGTCTGTAACTCACACTAAAATAACTGGAGGGAACCCATACTCGAACTTGGCCTGTATCGTTAGCTGGGAAATACACATACCAACTTTGGTTCAGATCAAATAATCCAAACTGGAGTTATCGACCGGAAACCAAAAATGTTAACAGATGGTCAAATTCTAAGTCGAAAAAGGGCCGTAACTCATGTAAAAATAATTGGACGGAACCCATATTCGAACTTGGCCTGTAGTCTTAGCTGGGAAATACACATACCAACTTTGGTTCAGATCAAATAATCCAAACTGGAGTTAACGGTTCAGAAACCAAAAAATATTAACAGACGGTAAAATTCTAAGTAAAAATAGAGCTGTAACTCATGTAAAAATAATTGGACGGAACCCATATTCGAACTTCGCCTGTATCTTTAGCTGGGAAATACACATACCAACTTTGGTTCAGATCAAATTATCCAAACTGGAGTTATCGATCGGAAACCAAAAATGTTAACGGACGGACAAACTGATTACATAATACAACCTTTTTTCAAAAAGGGCGTATAAAAAAGAATAGCACTGTCAGTAGTTTAGTCTCGAACGTAAACGTAGAGCGGTATTCTTCTGCTGGAAACAGCAATCGGCAAAATCGGTCATGTTGACCTACCAGGGACTGATCTAGCCCAATTTCTCAATTAGGGCACCCATACAAACTTTACTTAGTAGATATCGAACACCAATAATGACCTTCCTCCTGGTTCATTTAGACCAGATGATACTCTATTGCAAGATTTTTCATAGAAAGGTGTTATAATAGAAATGGATGTGTTATAATAGGTAAAATTTTATTGCCAAAAACATTGAAAACCGAAAGTAGAATTTTTGCAAACTTCCTGGTTGAAGTTATTAAAACAAGGGGTACGCATCTAAGATGCTTTTGTCAAGTTTTTTGGCAGTCGAACCAAACTTCTGCCAATAAGGTGCACAACTCAGGGAAAAAAAGTTGGACGGTGGTATATTATTGCAATAGACCTATATACCAAATATCAATTGAATCCGTTAATATTTCATTGAGTTATCGCACTAACGGTGATAAAATTGTGATTAAAATAGACAAACTAAGACCCATAACTCAGAAAAAAAAAATTCGGACAAACCAGGTTTTCGAACTCGTCCGAGATATTGTTGCAATAGACTCATATACCAAATATTGTTTAAATCGGTTAATATTTCATTGAGTTATCGCGCTAACGGTGATAACATTGCTAAAAATAGACAAACTAAGACCCATAACTCTGCGAAAAAAATTCGGACAAACCTGGTTTTCGAACTCGTCCGAGATATTGTTGCAGGAGACTCATATACCAAATATTGTTTAAATCGGTTAATATCTCATTGAGTTATCGCGCTAACGGTGATAAAATTGCTAAAAATAGACAAACTAAGACCCATAACTCTGCGAAAAAAATCGGACAAACCTGGTTTTCGAACTCGTCCGAGATATTGTTGCAGGAGAATCATATACCAAATATTGTTGAAATCAGTTAATATTTCATTGAGTTATCGCGCTAACGGTGATAAAATTGCTAAAAATAGACAAACTAAGACCCATAACTCCGCGAATTTTTTTTTGACAAACCTGGTTTTCTAACTCGTCCGAGATATTGTTGCAGGAGACTCATATACCAAATATTGTTGAAATCGGTTAATATTTCATCGAGTTGTCGCGCTAACAGTGATAAAATTGCTAAAAATAGACAAACTAAGACCCATAATTCCGGAAAAAAATTTGGACAAACCTGGTTTTCGAACTCGTCCGAGATATTGTTGCAAGAGTCTCATATACCAAATATTGTTGAAATTGGTTAATATTTGCGTGAGTTATCGCGCGATCGGTGAAAAACTTAACTAAAAACCATCTAAGATGGATAACTCTTGTTAAAAAGTTCGGACGTGACCCATTTTCTACAGGCAGTAAATAGTCATTGGGAGCAACTGCCATACCAAAAATATTTTGAATCCGTTCACAAATGTCAAAGTTATAAGGCATTCTTTAGGTCCGCTCGCCCGCCAACCGTCCCTCGTCAAACCATAAGTCGAGTTTTTGAAAAACTCGACTAAAAAAACGGAATTAGCCAGTGATGAACCGGATTCTTGAATAACTGGACCATTGGCAAATAATATATGTACCCACAGAAAAAGAATGGCACATCACCACATTGTTGTATAATAACGAATGGCATTTCTTATTCAATGCATTTTAATGATTGGTACGTACAGTAATATCGGTTCATAATTTCGTAGGTACAATTTAATATGTAATCCGGAAGTTTTTGTGTCGGTAATTTTACTAGTAATATATATTTTTACTGTTATACAATGGATTGTAAAATAGCAATATTTATTAAACAACATGGATATTTTAAGACGATATCCTTTTCGATAATGAAGAAAGTAAAAAAAATATTAGACCACCTGTACCTACCCATTTTTTTAACTTTAGGTAGGGTATGAGCAAACCAATATTTTAATAATATTGGCCTATGGTGTCTTCGGATTAAACATGTCAGATTTAATGCATGCATTATTCTGGAAGCAGCCACCATTTATGTGATATTTCATTTTTGTTACAGTGAACATCATAACATGAATCTACAGTAATGCCCTAAGTAATCAACTCTTTTCAGGATTTAGTTGGAAATATGGCTTGTTGCCATTCATCGGAAAGCTCTCGGGGAGAGCTTTCCGATGAATGGCAACAAGCCATATTTCCGACTAAATCCTGAAAAGTTACCCATAATTCTGCTGTGTTTAAGAAGTCGATTACTTAGGGCATTACTGTACTAACCAGTGGTTGATGTATCAGGCATAACACATGTGAGAGAACACTGGGACCAAAATAATTAACATTTTCTTGATTCATTTCTTACCTTTCACATGCATCAGAACCAGAACTGACCACAAAACCTCCAGTTAAGGATTACTTTTTCAAAAATTTACCCCGCGCCCCCATAGACACTAGGGGGAACCCTATCCTGAACCCTCCCAGTGTTGGATGCCGAAACTCAATCCCTAGATTAGTCCTTGCCTACATTGTCACTTTCAGTCAAATGTTAACTCTTTCATATAATTCTTTGATGTTGCATGAGTCATTAATATTTCCATATAGGACCCATGTCGCAGTAATCAGGCAGCCCACTTTTGATCTGAGTAGACATTTAGGAACAGATCAAAAAGAAAAAATTACATCATGCAGACAGTGCCTGACAAGGATTTTTTATTTTAATGGCCTAACTGTAATTTGTTAACACATATCCACACCTAGTTTTATTTGATTTATTTGAATACATCTGAATCATAATGGATATCAGGAAACTAAATTTTATTAACATACCCAGCTCATCTCCTGTCTCATAGTCGTACTTGTACATGATTAAATCCTCTCCTCCAGCAACAAATATGTGTTTATTCGGATGTAGGGAGGCAGAATTGATTGGAGCTGGCAGTTCAAACTCCTTAATCTTTTTATATCTGAAAGCAATAGGGATATTCATTAATAATAATAACAATTGATCCATTTATATAGTACACTCAACAATTAATTTATTTCTATGCACTTTGCATTAATTATTATCTCAGTCATAGGGCACGTGACATTGTCACTCCCATCCTCCATCAAGGATATAACACCAGCTGCAACAAATTAGTGTGCATATCAAGGTTAACATACAGACAAGATCTACTGACATCCATTCCGAGAACTCTTTTAACACATGAGAGTTGCGAAACAGCCACTGCACGAGCAACCTTGCTCAAGGGTCACAACTTAAAATTTGAATGGCATACGATCAGACAATTGCAAGTCAATCAATTTGGCCAAACCCCTGTTGTGTGAAACTCACATTAGACAAGTGGAGGTGGTCCACTCATATCACTGTATGGACAGAAAAGACAAGTTTGACATACTAACCACTGGACCATAGAGTTCCACATTCACATAAACATAATAATTCTGTATTAATAATAAGGCCATTAGAAATAAATACCGAAAATAATTTAATTCTCGGAATGAGTCTGATAGACTAATTAGATATACATTATAAACATGTTACGATAATTACATATTATGAAATAGTTTATTCTCAGATTAACTCACTCAATGTCACTATAATTTTTGAGGTCAATAAGATGAATGTCCAGAAACGATTTGAATAAGGTCAGTGATTTTGCTTGAACGACATGTTCTGGTAAGCCGTTCCACATTGGAAGTACTCTTTGTGAGAATAAGTACTTTCTCACATCTTTGCACTTGTATTGTAACTACAACTTCATTGCATGTCCCCCAGTTGGTCCATATACTGTCAAACTTCATTAAGTCGAATCGCTCAGGACAAAAATTTCAAGTTATCCAGTCCTTCGACTAAACCATTTCCCCCCTCCCGAATGCAAGTCTTATTTCGATGGTCGCAAACACATGTCCTATTCAGAAATCCATTTGTCAACTTATTGATATGAGTTGATAAACGTATACTTCCAAATGACCATTCGTGATACAAATATGAAATAAGTAGGATACATCTTTACTCGTTCATGATGGGAGCTGGTGCAGCATTAAAGATCATGTGCCAGTGCATTCACTTATATATGCGAGTCTCCCATAAGGAGCCTTGCATATATAAGAGAAGGCACTGGCTTACAAGGTCAAGGTAAATATTTTCAGGCCAATGTATTCTCTTATATATATGCGAAGCTCCTTATTGGATAAAACATTAGCACAGGGTTTTCGCAAAAATTCAGGAAGCTCCAGTTATGAAAGGGTTAAGACTAGTTTATAGTTTAACAAGCCTTGAAATAGTGTGCCTGTCATTTGCAGAATGAGGTTCCCAGAGGGTGAATTTAGTGATGCTAGCCCGCTATGCGTGGGTAGCGTCACTAAATTCACCCTCTGGGGACCTCATTCTGCAAATGACAGGCACACTATTTCAAGGCTTGTAGTTTAATATCACTATATAGAAGTCACAAGGTGCATCGAACATTCAACTTAAAGAAATTTACCTGTAATACTCTGGTGAATAGACTTTCTGGTTTTATATTATAATCAGAGACTCTAAGCAATATTTCCAAATAACTGCTAAACCTTTCTTACGGGTTCCAATATTTTTTGGCTTTTTAGAGTTGTGCCTTTGTAGAAAGGATGTTTTCACACATAATATATGGGCAAGCAAAGCTTTTCCCCAACATCCAGGTGGATGGCCATAGGTATATCTATCTCATATATATTTTGAAGACCTCTGTTTGTATGTTTGTCATTTATACAAATCTACGATGCTCGACCGATCGGGACGAAACTTGGTATGTGTGTGTAGTTTGACCAGGCGGTGGACGTTGTCGTATTGGCGAGCCCGTGCGGCGCATGCGCAGACGAGATCTCGGAAACGGGTGGAGCTATCGACTTGAAATTTGGTATGTGAATGTATCTTGCCCCGGATACGAATTTTATCGGGTCGCCGAACCCGTGCGACGCCAGCTTCGCGCATGCGCAGACGATATCTCGGAAACTGGTGGAGCTATCGACTTGAAATTTGCTATGTGAATGTATCTTGCCCCGGATACGAATTTTATCGGGTCGCCGAGCCCGTGCGACGCCAGCTTCGCGCATGCGCAGAGCGGATCTCGGAAACGGGTGGAGCTATCGACTTGAAATTTGGTATGTGAATGTATCTTGCCCCGGATACAAATTTTATCGGGTCGCCGAGCCCGTGCGACGCCAGCTTCGCGCATACCAGATCTCGAAAACGGGTGGAGCTATCGACTTGAAATTTGGTTTTTGAATAGCCCGGACAACGTCGGGCTCATCGGCTAGTCTATACTATATATTTTGAGACTTCGTATATATGTGTGTGTGTGTGTACTTCATAGAATCCAAAACGCGTGTACAGATTGAGATCAAATTTCGTATGTAAGTGTAAAATCCCACCGACACCGCCGTAATCGTGTTTTCGAGAAGCTCTGAGCACCCTTTATCCACTCCCAGTCATCGAAATCAGCTCAAACGGCACGGCCGGGGTTAATAACGTCATTATATATATATATGAAGTCAGAGTCTCCAAAGTTATACCGGAACAAACACGTGTTTACGTCGTCTTGGGGGTCCACGATGGGAGTCTGACTTCAATGCAATGTTATCGCTCGAAACACGTGTTTACTTCGTGTTGAGGTTCACGATGGGAGTCTGACAATTGTTATCGCTCGAAATAGTACATTAGGACGGGAACGGCTGGACAGATTGAGCTCAAACTTCCTATCTAAAGTTAAAATACCACGTACGATGTCGTCCACGCGTTTTCCAGAAGCTCCGAGCACCCGTACTCCACTCCCAGTCATAAAAATCAGCTCAAACGGCACGGCCGGGGTTAATAACGTCATTATATATATATATACGAAGTCAACGTTATTAGCATCTGCATTGAGGGCATTTCCTAGAACGCAACACGTGTTTTACGTCGTCTTGAGGTTCACGATGGGAGTCATTTCAATGCAATGTTATCGCTCGAAACACGTGTTTACTTCGTGTTGAGGTTCACGATGGGAGTCTGACATTTCAATGCAATGTTATCGCTCGAAATATTATGCAGAAAGGCAGATCTCGGAAACGGGTGGAGCTATCGACCTGAAATTTGCTATGTGAATGTATCTTGCACCGGGTACAAATTTTATCGGGTCGCCGAGCCCATGCGACGCCCGTGCAGCGCATGCGCAGACGAGATCTCGGAAACGGGTGGAGCTATCGACTTGAAATTTGCTATGTGAATGTATCTTGGGCCGGGTACAAATTTGATCGGGTCGCCGAGCCCGTGCGACGTCAGCTTCGCGCATGCGCAGACCAGATCTCGGAAACGGGTGGAGCTACCGGGTACAATTTTTTCTTATTGAAACGCGTGGAGCTAAAAATTAAAAAAAATATAAACAAATGTCACAATTAACTCATTGAAAAACAAAAAATGTCATGTTTCGGACAAGCCGCCGGTGGCGGGCTACCCTGCTAGTAATATATATTTTGAGACTTCCGTATATATATATATATATATGTGTGTACTTTATAGAATCGAAAACGACTGCACCCATCGAGCTCAAATTTCGTATATAAGTGTAAAATCCCACGGACACCGCCGTGGTCACGTTTTGGAGAAGCTCAGAGCACCGTTTCTCCCTTCCCAATCATCAAAATCACCGCAATCGGCACTTCGGGGTTAATAGCGTTGATATATAAAGAGCGTTCGTTTTCCGCAGTGTCTATATAAAGAGCGTCGTTTTCGCTATCTACTTATCTGTATGACTGGAGTCGCTCGAAATATTATGCAGAGAGATTTCACGACGGAAAGCGTTTGTTTTCAATTCAATGCAATGTTATCGCTCGAAATATTATGCAGAGAGATTTCACGACATTAGGACGGGTACGGCAGACTCGAAATATTGTGCAGAGAGATTTCACGACGGGAAGCGTTTGTTTTCAATTCAATGCAATGTTATCGCAGAGAGATTTCACGACGGGAAGCGTTTATTTTCAATGCAATGCAATGTTATCGCTCGAAATATTATGCAGAGAGATTTCATGACATTAGGACGGGTACGGGCAGGTTAAAAAAAAAAGAAAAAACAAAGAATGCAAAAGGCAGAATTGATCTAAGAAATGTTTGTTTACAATCCAACGCAACGTTATCGCTCGAAATATTATGCAGAGAGATTTCACGACGGGATTAATTGACTGTCCGCTCTTTTCGGGGACTATTGACCATCTCGTAAGGGTGGACAACCTCTGTCAGGGGCTGCTCAATGGCCACGGGCAGGTTAAATAACGGGGAAGTTTAGGACGGGTACCATGAATTAACTCATTAAAAAACAAAGAATGCGTTGTCTGTCGTTCCTAGGAAGGGGGGATTTCATCGGGTCAACTTTTCATTATAAAAATTAATACTAAATGAAAGTGTCAATGACACTGTAGCTCAACTTGGAAAGGGAATAATTTAATATATTACAGTCAATGGAGCGATTAGGAATGTGGAAAGTTGAATGTCTAATACTAGTTTATAGACATGAAGAGAAAAGTAAAATCCAAGATGGCTGCTGGCGGCCATGTTTTCGGCCGAATGACCCCAAAATGAGTCGTTCCCATCTACATGTCATCGTTAACATCAATGACAAATTTTATGACGATCATACTAAAGGTACGACCTGTAGCCCATGCTATAGAATTTAGTCATACAAAGAGTAAAATCCAAGATGGCTGCTGGCGGCCATGTTTTTTGGCCGATTGACCCCAAAATGACTTGTTCCAATCTACATGTCATTGTTAACATCCATGACAAATTTGATGATGATCAGACTAAAGGTACGACCTGTAGCCCGTGCTAAAGAATTTAGTCATACAAAGAGTAAAATCCAAGATGGCTGCTGGCGGCCACGTTTTTTCCGCCAAATGACCCCAAAATTACTCGTTCCCATCTACATATCAACATTAACATCCAGGACAAATTTCATGATGATCAGACGAATAGTACGACCTGTGGCCCGTGCTAATGGATTAAATTTTGAAATCCAAGATGGCCGCTGGCGGCCATGTTTTTTGTCCGAATGACCCCAAAATGACTCGTTCCCATTTACATTCCAATTTCAACAGCCATGAAAAATTTATGATGATCAGACTGAAGGTACGACCTGTAGCCCGTGCTAAAGGATTTAGTCATACAAAGAGTAAAATCCAAGATGGCTGCTGGCGGCCATCTTTTTTGGCCGAATGACCCCAAAATGACTCGTTCCCATCTACATGTCATTAATAACATTCATGAAAAATTTTATGCTGATCAGACTAAAGATACAACCTGTAGCCCGTGATAAAGAATTTAGTCATACAAAGAGTAAAATCTAAGATGGCTGCTGGCGACCATGTTTTTTGGCCGATTGACCCCAAAATTACCCGTTCCCATCTACATGTAAATATTATCATCCATGACAAATTTTATGATGATCAGACAATCAGTACGACCTGTGGCCCGTGCTAATGGATTAAATTTTGAAATCCAAGATGGCCGCTGGCGGCCATGTTTTTTGTCCGAATGACCCCAAAATGACTCGTTCCCATCTACATTCCAATATCAACAGCCATGACAAATTTTATAATGATCAGACTAAAGGTACGACCTGTAGCCCGTGCTAAAGGATTTAGTCATACAAAGAGTAAAATCCAAGATGGCTGCTGACGGCCATGTTTTTTGGCCGAATGACCCCAAAATGACTCGTTCCCATCTACATGTCATTATTAACATTCTTGACAAATTTTATGATGATCAGACTAAAAGTAGGACCTGTAGCCCGTGCTAAAGGATTTAGTCATGCAAAGAGTAAAATCCAAGACGGCTGCTGGCGGCCATGTTTTTTGGCCGATTGACCCCAAAATGACTCGTTCCAATCTACATGTCATTGTTAACATCCATGACAAATTTGATGATGATCAGACTAAAGGTACCACCTGTAGCCCGTGCTAAAGAATGTAGTCATACAAAGAGTAAAATCCAAGATGGCTGCTGGCGGCCATATTTTTCGGCCGAATGACCCCAAAATTACTCGTTCCCATCTACATGTCAATATTAACATCCATGACAAATTTCATGACGATCAGACGAACAGTGCGACCTGTGGCCCGTGCTAATGGATTGAATTTTGAAAACAAAGATGGCCACTGGCGGCCATGATTTTTGTCCGAATGACCCCAAAATGACTCGTTCCCATCTACATTCCAATTTCAACAACCATGATAAATTTCATGATTATCAGACTAAAGGTACGACCTGTAGCCCGTGCTAAAGGATTTAGTCATACAAAGAGTAAAATCCAAGATGGCTGCTGGCGGCCATGTTTTTTGCCCGAATAACCCAAAAATGACTCGTTCCCATCTACATGTCATTGTTAACATCCATGACAAATTTTATGACGATCTCACTAAAGGTACGACCTGTAGCCCGTGCTAAAGGATTTAGTCATACAAAGAGTAAAATCCAAGATGGCTGCTGGCGGCCATCTTTTTTGGCCGAATGACCCCAAAATGACTCGTTCCCATCTACATGTCATTATTAACATTTATGAAAAATATTATGATGATCAGACTAAAGATACAACCTGTAGCCCGTGCTAAAGGATTTAGTCATACAAAGAGTAAAATCCAAGATGGCTGCTGGCGACCATGTTTTTTGGCCGATTGACCCCAAAATTACTCGTTCCCATCTACATGTCATTGTTAACATCCATGACAAATTTTATGATAATCAGACTAAAGGTACGACCTGCAGCCCGTGATAAAGAATTTAGTCATACAAAGAGTAAAATCTAAGATGGCTGCTGGTGGCCATGTTTTTTAGCCGAATGACCCCAAAATTACTCGTTCCCATCTACATGTAAATATTATCATCCATGACAAATTTCATGATGATCAGACAATCAGTACGACCTGTGGCCCGTGCTAATGGATTAAATTTTGAAATCCAAGATGGCCGCTGGCGGCCATGTTTTTTGTCCGAATGACCCCAAAATGACTCGTTCCCATCTACATTCCAATATCAACAGCCATGACAAATTTTATAATGATCAGACTAAAGGTACGACCTGTAGCCCGTGCTAAAGGATTTAGTCATACAAAGAGTAAAATCCAAGATGGCTGCTGACGGCCATGTTTTTTGGCCGAATGACCCCAAAATGACTCGTTCCCATCTACATGTCATTGTTAACATCCATGACAAATTTGATGATGATCAGACTAAAGGTACGACCTGTAGCCCGTGCTAAAGAATTTAGTCATACAAAGAGTAAAATCCAAGATGGCTGCTGGCGGACATGTTTTTGGGCCGAATGACCCCAAAATTACTCGTTCCCATCTACATGTCAATATTAACATCCATGACAAATTTCATGACGATCAGACGAACAGTGCGACCTGTGGCCCGTGCTAATGGATTGAATTTTGAAAACAAAGATGGCCACTGGCGGCCATGTTTTTTGTCCGAATGACCCCAAAATGACTCGTTCCCATCTACATTCCAATTTCAACAGCCATGATAAATTTCATGATTATCAGACTAAAGGTACGACATGTAGCCCGTGCTAAAGGATTTAGTCATACAAAGAGTAAAATCCAAGATGGCTGCTGGCGGCCATGTTTTTTGCCCGAATAACCCAAAAATGACTCGTTCCCATCTACATGTCATTGTTAACATCCATGACAAATTTTATGACGATCTGACTAAAGGTACGACCTGTAGCCCGTGCTAAAGGATTTAGTCATGCAAAGAGTAAAATCGAAGATGGCTGCTGGCGGCCATGTTTTTTGGCCGAATGACCCCAAAATTACTCGTTCCCATCTACATGTCAATATTAACATCCATGACAAATTTCATGACGATCAGACGAACAGTAAGGCCTGTAGCCCGTGCTAATGGATTGAACTTTGAAATCTAAGATGGCCGCTGGCGGCCATGTTTTTTTTCCGTATGACCCCAAAATGAATCATTCCGGTACAAATGTTGATGTCAACAGCTATGACAAATTTCATAATGATCCGATCAAAGGTACGACCTGTAGCCTCTATTGTTGACGCGTTACGCACACACGCACACACGCACACACGGACGACGGACGACAAAGCCATGGCAATAGCTCAAACTTTACAAAGTAAAGTTGAGCTAAAAAACAATTAAATTATAAAAAAGAATTAAATTAAATTAATAATTAAATAAATATTAAAAAATTCAAAAAAACATAAATTAAATTTAAAAAACATTAAATTAATATTAAAAAAACAAAAAAACATAATATTAAATTTTTTTTAAAATATATAAAAAAATGTCATGTTTCGGACAAACGCCGCCAGTGGCGGGCTAACCTGCTAGTATCCAATAAAATTGGTCATTTAGAATAATGTTCCATATATAATCCTCATTTAGATCCTCAGCATATTTTTCGATCAAACAGAACAGTTTGTAACCTTTGCGTCAAATAACTGTAATTGTTCGTCGACATAATTTGTTTTCATATCAATATTATTTTTCAAATCACTCAGATAACTCCATATTTATAAGGCAGATGTCGTGCACAAGATGTCTGTGGTGTGTCTTAGCGTGGATATGTACAAAACCTCCCCATTTACAATGCATGGCTGAATTGGCAAAGTTTGCATGTTTCCATTTATTGGCTCCCTAAATGATGATTTTAGAACACTGGCTCAATTAAATATTTTTGATAGTGTGCTACAGTATCTAGATCTCACCACAGTCAACGCTTTGATCGGATATCCAAATCAACGTTTTGGATATTTTGGGTACCAAAATCAGAGGAATGCAGCCTGTGACAGTAATCGCAAAAAGAATTTGACCATCACATTAGCAACTAAACATGAATGTTATACCCATGGGTGGACTAGGGTAACCCCAAATAAAACCATTGGTTTCACAGGTTACATTCAAGGCATTTAACAACTCCATTAATTTCTTCAGGGGGGGGGGGGTATCAGGATGCGTTCGGATCTGCGATGCAATGTTGTCGCGACCAATGATAGTCAATCTTGAAGTTCCATTCAAACATGTTCCAGTTATTAACGCAGATGTACAGGTTCATATAGTGGTAAATATCTGTGTCAAATTTAAACAAGAGATCGCACCGGCAGTGCTGGCATATCCCCCATGGTGGCAAATTCGAACCGACAAAGTGTGGGTGATATATCTGCTTGGGCAGGAAAAAAAACCCTAACATTTTCATATAAATAAAGTTATATAACTATAGAATGGAAAACATGAACAAAAGATTGAATACTCAATTGATTGCCATTATAATAGTGAACATCCATACCAAATTTCATTGATATCGGTCAACCAGTGGTGGAGATAAGGACCAAAAAAAAACAACACTTCCAAATTCTCTTCGAGTGTCGTCTGCTCAAGTTTTTCTGGGGCTCTGTATGGGTGAAATTATAAAATTGAGAATACAAGAACAAATTATTATAATTGTAAAAAATTGTTAGGCCAATGCATTCTCTTATATATGCGAGGCGACCTATGGTCGACTCGCATATATAAGAGAATGCATTGGCACAGGGTAAAAAAAATTACCAGAAAATATAGGAATACAAGTTCATACAAAAATGTGCACGTTGCAAACAATTTCTAAAATTGTTGAAAAAAGGTGTTAGTCGCAGACATCATAATGGTAGGTTCCCAGGGTACCAAATATATGTGCCATGTTTCAAAAGGGGATTCCTCATTACAGGGAGTACCCCGCTGGACAAAACAAGTGTCCACTAAACCGCGGTGCGGTTTGCGTTGCCACTGCGGCCGAACTGCAACTACACCGCGGCTCCACCGGCTGACTGCAGTTCGGCCGTGGTGTACTTGCCGTTCGTCCGCGGTGTACTTGCCGTTCGGCCGCGGTGTACTTGCCGTTCGGACGCGGTGTATTTACCGTTCGGCCGCGGTGTACTTGCCGTTCTTGGAATGATGTTGAAAAACACAAAGAGGGCACCATAAATGAGGCTTGATTGAGGCCATTGTCTAAATACTGTCCGCCAGACGATCTATTATATGTTTGAGGGCTAATCTGTCTGGTGACAAGGTGTGATAATCTTTTAAGTAGTCAACGTCCCACCAGTAAACTGTCATAAAATCAAGGTGTCATAATCCACCATGATTAGAAAAGGCTCCCGCTGTTAATTATTAGGCGACACGGAAGTGTGATGTTGCCGACAACAGACTCCATCTACATTTGGCAGCACGTGTATTTTTGAGAAATAAGCATTGAAATGCCGTGCACACGTGGTAGCCTCATCATTAGAGAATTGAATCACCATCCTGTCATTTAAGACTGATTATAAAATAAGGATTATGGTTTGTTGTCGCATCCTACTTTGAACTGTTTGTTTGCCCATGTTTAAATATTTGTTATTGTGATGTTGTTTTCTCTTGTTCAAATATATTTTGTTTACATTAATTTAAACTATTATTTGGTTTGAATTATATACTGACTACATCCACCCATGTGGACCTCCTTTTGGAATTTACTGCCGTCCATTGAATGTATAAAAATCTGTGCAGAATTTTCTTCAGAATGAACAATAAAGAGCGTGATAAGGTATTTTTCGCCTGCGAAGATTTTATGAACCTAAATATTCAAATCCTTTCAACACCGTAGTTACTTTAAAGACAAGACTGCGGCAGCATGCCAGTTGACCTTTGATAAAACTTGAAAGGAAATATCGAGGAGAAAGTGACATGTCACAATCATGTTAACTCAAATAGTTACGATGTAGCAAACAATGACGATTACTACAGTCCTCGCGCCCAATTTCTGAATAATGTTGACGTAATTGTAATTCGAGTGCACCTGGCATTTGAGATATACAGATGTGCGCAAAATTGACGGCGATTATCAACCTCCCAATCAAGGGTTTCACTCACTTTTTTGTGGCAATATACGTAAACAATACTTTATAATGGATATACAATGTATCAGGATATATAACAAAATAAAAATTTAATGATGCATGCATTGAATAAAAGAGACCACGTGGTTCGTTCATGTGGATTTTCAATAAATCGGATATGGGAGATCATGGGATGATTAGAATTGTGCTAAATTAATCGGCTTTCCGGGAAACACGGCACCAGAGCGCATCACTTCAACGAAACGGGAATATCTGAGAATGTACTTCCGTTGCGAAAACAAAAGTATCGTGGTTCTCCGTTTTTTTTATTGGCGTATACGGCGCCGCTGTGTATTCAAATGTTTATTTATTTACGAAACTCAATTTCTCTTTCACCCTTGAATGAAGTAATTACAGTAAGCATGTTTGTTGAGATACTATACTTGTCAATATATGTCATAGCTGTCTGTTTTTTAAAATCCAGATTCCTACATAAATTATACCAGTAATAGACGCATGCATGCATGACGTATTGACCGCGTGGTTGTTTGTGCATGCGAGGTTTTCCCCGAATTATCTGCATTTTCTGATCAGGGCTAGTGTTTTTCATAACTTGTCAACATGACAATTTTTATTTGAATATGACGACTAAAATCTTTTCTGTAGGAATGTTGGTAGAGTATACAATAAATGGTGTATTTTCAATAGCTTGTTAATGCATAATAAAATGGAAAAATTAAATGAATTGAAAAGCATACCACCCGCCCCTAATTTTGGGGTGTCCGTTCGGGAAACGTGTGCATTATTCCTTTTGACCTTATACACGTGTCCCATCACAATTCTAAAAAAAAATTCAACACACATTGTTTGTGTAATCTTTATTCAGTCCATCCTCGGGTGGCAAATACTGTGGAATTATAGAGCAAAGCGTAAAATGTCACGTATTTCCAGTTTCTGACGCTGGCAGTTAATTTTCACTTGGCAATGGATTTGCCACATATATGGATTGAGAATATTACACTTTTATTCAATATGCTCATTTGACCATATTTAAAAAAAAATAATAGCAACTCTAATAAAAAACATGGGACTAATTTTATTTATTTATTCTCGGTTATGGTTTCAAAGCATGCCACATTAGAACAAAATATCGGTAAGCTCCTCCCACAGCCAACCAATTAAAGCAGAGAATAAAATCTCACAAACTAATCCTGGATGATTGACAGGTGTATGTCGACGTGATAGCATGCACGGGATCGACGCATGACTAAGTTTTTTTTATATTTGACAACAAAGTTCCATTAAAATCTTCGTTAGATCGTTGAAACAGTGGGGTTAAATATAAATGTGATTTGTCATAATGACCGTAAAGCCGATATTATGTACAGATTTAAATTTCCTTTAATTAAAAATACTAACCTTTGTATATTTCCCCTAATAAAAAACATGTTTTAAACTCGAGAAAAAAGACGATACAAACCAGAAATCTAACCCCGGTGTACATGCCGTTCGACCGCGGTGTACTTGCCGTCCGACCGCGGTTACACAAAGTGACACCGCGGCCGAACGGCAAGTACACCGCGGTGGCAGTGGACACTTGTTTTGTCCAGCGGGGTATAACAAGGGCTGTTACTATCATAAAATGTGTCCTAACGACCCCATATTCGAACTTGACCTGTGCTTTCTAAAAAATTAAACCACATACCAAGTTTTGTGTCAATCAAACTATGAATATTAAGGTTATCATGTGGAAGCAAAAACTATTGATGGACGGACAGACTGATTACATAACTGACCATTTTCAAAGGACATATAACAATATAACTATTAATAATTATACCTCCTTGCATCCCAGAAGCTGACAAAGTGGCCATAGCATATCGTCATGATTGAACCATCTGTCGATACCTCACAGCTCTCTGGGGCTTCTGGAAATTCAAGCTTATGTATCTCTGTAGCAGAAGCCACCTCCCATATTCTGTAGATATCAATTATACATGTAGCATACAATAGACTTGTACATTCTACTGTGTCATAGGTCAGGGTAGGGTCAGTTAAATGCCAACCTTATATGGTCACGTATGTTCTCATAAGGTTGAATCTTATATAATAACCACTTGAATTACTTAACCCTTTACCCAACAGAACGGCCCTGTGCCAATGCATTCTCTTATATATGCGAGTCGACCATAGGTCGCCTCGCATATATAAGAGAATGCATTGGCTTAACACATTAAAAATTATAAAATTGTTAAAGAATGTAAGAAAAAATGGTAAAAAGTGTTTTAAAAAGATTTTTTTTAGGCCAATGCATTCTCTTATATATGCGAGGCGACCTATGGTCGACTCGCATATATAAGAGAATGCATTGGCACAGGGCATAACTGTAACTATCACAATGTGGTCAAGGAGCCGGTTCCAATGATATCCATATTTGTATGGTTCTATTGAGACAGACCGAAGATATTTTAGGCTGTTGAAGCTTTATTTGGCCGGTTTTGGCCGGTTTGTTGGGTAAAGGGTTAACAGACATTGTCCAGTACTAAACTGTGATTGTCTGATCATGTGTATTTCGGTCTGACATGTCTGACTAATTTTATGAGTTATTTTTTAGGAATATGGTCACTAGTTTGCTTGGCAAGCTTATCATGGACAATAAACTTGATAAATAAACCGAAAAAATTAACATTTTTGTCAAACACAATATGCAGGGAATGATAATATAATCACATTTTCCTGTATTATACAATGATACATAATTATACAACACTAAAATGTCAGTAAAGTTAAATGTGAGAAGAGGAAAACTGATAAAACTTATTTTGTTATGAGGACTGGAAAATGACTAAAAAAATGACTGCGATTTCTGAATAAAAATTAAAAAAAACCTTGAATTTTTTTCTCAAAGTTAACAACATATTTGTCAAGCACCCTTTTGAAAATGTCAGACAAGTTGCTTTCAGAGCCTGACATGTTTCAGGTGATCCAAAAAAAAAACATTAAATGCAGGCTTGCTAGGAACAGATTAACTGCTGCACTACTCTGCTTTGTAACATTCCCATGACAAATCATATTAATGGTTAATGACAGGCATCTGTTCGTTGTATCTACATGGGTTGAGGCAGCCAAATAACTGATGCAATACCTGACTGTTTTGTCATCTGATGCAGTAACAATCTGTTTTCCGTCTCCTGTGAATTTTGCTGTTTTGACGGGCTTCGCATGACCTTCAAATTTTTTTACCTCTGAAAAAATAATATATCAATCAGTGTATCAATTCTAGGAATGTTAAACTAGAAATTTTATATGGATATGATGCTTCCATTGCTGCTTATTGGAAAACGTTGGTGCAATATTTAAGGAGACATGTAATATTGCACCCATACATGTATGCTACTAGTAGGTCATAAATCAAACTGTTGATATAAGAAAGCCACGAATTATAGGCAAATTTAATTCATCCCACTGAAACAGACCATTTTTGAAAATAAAGCAATATTTCAAACCAAGATTTTTATCAGCCTTGAATGTCCTTGAACGTCTGACATTGAGGCTCATCCTCATTGGTCAGCAGGGATGAAATTTGGAGCGAACAATTTTTTTTATAACTTATGGTGACCTGCTAACAGTGATCCAATTACAAATAATGGAAGCAGGGTGTGGCACGTGTAGCAATGGAAGCACCCCAAGTTGTGGGTATGGGGCTGCCTAGGTTAATTACCAAGCAATGTGATTTGACAAAACCGAAATGTGTGATGTTATTTGTTTTCTTTATCGGATACACAAGCAGCACACAAACTAGTAAGTAAATACATGTGTTATTGACTGTTTGGTCAGACACTTTGTACTGTTACAGGACCCTTGAATGAGTTGAAACACTATTGAGTTTTCGTTCACCTTATTGGTGCTATGGTGAACAGAATATCAGGCCTCCACATTCTGATTTGCATGAACGGAGCAGGGTGTGGCACGTGTAGCAATGGAAGCACCCCAAGTTGTGGGTATGGGGCTGCCTAGGTTAATTACCAAGCAATGTGATTTGACAAAACCGAAATGTGTGATGTTATTTGTTTTCTTTATCGGATACACAAGCAGCACACAAACTAGTAAGTAAATACATGTGTTATTGACTGTTTGGTCAGACACTTTGTACTACTACAGGACCCTTGAATGAGTTGAAACACTATTGAGTTTTCGTTCACCTTATTGGTGCTATGGTGAACAGAATATCAGGCCTCCACATTCTGATTTGCATGAACGGAGACAAACTAAAAATCTGTTCACAACAACTTTTGACTAAAAAGTGCCTTTTTCTGGAAGTGGAGCCCAATTGACATTGGTTGCTTCTGGCACCCCTGAGATATCTGGTGTAAAATTATACAATGCAGAGATCAACTTATTATCTGAACATTTCCCAGAAATGAATATGATTCCTTCTGCAATTATATTATGTTTTCATCTGTCTGTTATCTGCTAATTTTTCCTGAACACCCCTCCAAATGAACAATTCCAATATATACTTTTATAACTGTATGGGAGAATCTTAGCATAGAAATGGTTAATGAAGGACTTAACCATTTTGCTCTCACCTGCAACTGGAGAATTGAGATCAAACATTTTCGGTGGCTCATGTCCTGCCGTCAGCAGCCATCTACTGTCACTTGAGAAATCAACAGATTTAACGATGTGATTGTGTTGTAAGCTCTGCAACTCTTCCCCACTTACAGCATCCCACACCTTTCTGAAAATTGAAGAAATATTCTTTGTTTATTTCAGTGTGTGTCAAACTGATACAATTAAGTACTAATGCCCTCTTTAACCTCTTTAACATATCTCGTCACCCAACAGCATGACGTTCAGCACTGCCTGTTATTACGTTTGGAACCACTATAATCCTTTCCCGCATTTTGTCCCATTAATTTTGAGAAATTATACAAATTACATTGAATTTGAAATAATTAGCTTATTGACCAAATTTAAACTGCTTTTGTGACATTATATATTGAAAAATATTTTTATATTATGGCAAACATACTGTTACAACCTGCAGTATTAATGATCACAGCATCCGCAAAGAATAATTTGAGGACAATCTTCAGAAATGCAGCGATGACTGATAAACGTGTCAAACAATTTAATTTGGGATTTTGACAATCATATAGTTCTGAAATTAAGTTTGGTATATGCAATGGTCACGTTTTTGGACAAATAATTGATGCAATTAAAGCATTGACACAAATGTAAGTCTACATCAGGCCAGAGCATCCACCAATTCGAGGCATCTATATAAATTTACGCCTGATGTGATACCAATGCAAGTTCATAGGAATGTTAGGGTTGATTTGACATTGACAAAGACGGTCGATCGGGTCACTTAAATAAACTACTAGTACTATTTCTTTGAAAAGTCTGATCTATGAAACCAACAAGTGCATTGTGAACTTTGAAATTCATTGGTCTTAGGTCGATAATGGTTTTAAATATGGCAGCCGACTGGTGCTAATACATGACTGTCATGACACCTGTCAAGGGGGCTAGCCACCAGGCTACATAATTTATTAAGCGGTGAATGGGTTAAAATGTAGGAATGATTAGTGGATGCATCTCCTACCGGCAATTTTTATTTTAATAAAGTGATTCTCCAAAATTGGTATTTAATGATTATTTTTGCTCAAGTGCCTTAGTAAAACATGAAGAGCGATTATATAGAAGGACTTAAAGACATATCGTGGACTTGTTCGACTGTGTGAAACTGATAAGGTAGTACCCAGGTGCTATCATGCAGCGATGCCGACCTGGGGATTGTAGCATTCTACTCACATCACTGTAAATTTCAAAGAAATCAACCATAGAAAACATTGTCTGAACTATGCTCAATTGTAAATATTTATGTCTCAATTCAGGACGCAACTATCGGCAATAAACTAACACAAATGATATCGCTATCAAGAGTCATTGCATTTAATTAATATACATGTACATGTATAAGAATGACGTTGTGTGTGTTCAATTTGATTAATATCCTAAAAAATACCAACATTGAGCAAGATTTTTCTCCATTTCTATTTTACCCCCCCCCCTACTGGAGTGTTTCGCATCACTTTAAGTTAGTAACTTTTTGCAAGAATAAATGTTCACTGTTACTGACAACATCACTATTTTGTTTAGGCCTTGACATGTTTAAAACACAACTACTGAATGATTTGAATGGAAAGACATCTAACAAACTCACGCTGTAAAATCGGCTGAACCAGTGGCCGCTCTTCTAGCATCTCTGTTTAATGTAGCTCCCCAAACAGCACCTTTATGTCCTTCAAATGTACCAACCCAGTCACCAGTATCTCCCTGTCTCAGCATAGGCTTCCCATCTGTAAGAATACATAAATGGACTGTAAAGATGCTCCATCCACCATCTGATAGCAATACAGTGTTGTACAAATACCAGTACATATTTCCGCTCTTACAGTTGACAATTGGGGATGCTGTTTTACTTCAGCTTTTTCTGTAACATGTAAGTTGCCATGGGTAATGTTGAATATGTAATATGAATGAGAGCAGAAAATTATGAAACATTATTTCTAAATTGTTAAATAATTTCTTCGCTAACAAACATGATTTGGGTGTTTTGTTGATTTCTGTGTAAAGATAAATTATCTGCCGATAGATGGCAATAAGTGTGAAATGCTTTTGTAAACTGTTTTATCGGTTTTTGGTGTGAAGAGGGGGTGTAAATTTACTCTGATGGCCAGTGATGTCAGACATTTTCTCATGAAAGTGATACGCCTAAAATGGTGCCTTAAGCACTTCATAAATTCAGACCTGAAAGGCAATATTTAGTGTTCATTTATGGAATCAAATACACTGGGCAAAATTTAATTGAGGGGCATTTTTAATTTCATGATAAGGCCAAAAAAACAAACATATGTGTTTCCGGTTACACCAACCTACCTGCCGAAATTGGGCCGACCTGGACTTTTTTTATTTTGTTTAATGCATGCAATTGACATGTAAAGTTTGTAAACACATCTATATCGCTAAATATATACTATATACTATGTTTACATTAATCAGCAATAATTTTAGATGGAATTTTCAAAAGCAATTTACTTCTATTAAAATACATGTCCATTTGTGGTTGCAGATGAATCCCAATCTCACCAATATAAAAACTGCAGTCTTTAAAACCTGCCTGTGGTAATCTTGTTTGTTCAACTCCCATGTCTTGTGGGAAGAAGTCTTAACTGTTAGATAGCAATATACATGTAGAAGACTTTCAATATCAGAATTTAAAGTTCCTCTCCCCAGTCAGGGATTTTTCTGTCTATTTTGGGAATGGGTCCGGGTCCCTTCGAATTGGGAAATATGTGCCTTTACAGACCAAAATTGGGAATTTTCCATGTTTTAGGAAAATTCAATTAATCACTGTTACACACAAGTAAATAGTACTAATACCGTAATTTTCGGTGTATAACGCGACTTAAACACAGGTATAAACTCAAAGATGGAGTAAAATCCCAGCCCATTGAGGTCCATTTCTCAGCCTCAGTAAGTTGAAAATTCGCAGATAACAACAGAAGGATTCAAGCCATCCACCAAACTTCGACGGAAAAAACGGTAATGAAACACCCAAGGATGGATAGGTATCTAATTGTAATTCAATAAATAAAATAAAATAATGAATACCAAATCAATGTGTCCCGTGTTATCATTCCCGTATTGAGCTAGTCGTCGCAGAAACTTTGTGATAGTCTTCCCTCAATTGCATTTAAATATCAAGTACCACACTGAAAATGGTACCACAGGCCACACCTTGACTGAGGTACCACACCTCAGCATTCAAATTGCCCCCAACTTTGAAGTTCCTTATACACACTGGCATATGCATGCTTGTAAGTTTTATACACCCAAACAAACCAGTAGATAATTGTATGTGCTTTTTTAGTGCCCATCCCAGAAGGGTGTTTGATATGGTAGACATGCAGTCATCTTTATACTGTCTGTATACATACATGGATTTTTTAAGATGTCCTCAGGGTCCGGTATTTCGGCCCCATTCCCAATGGGGCAAAGGCACCTTTATTCCCAATTTTCAATCACCAAATTCCCAATTGCAGGCAGGTATATAATACCATCGGGTTTATTGAATAATTAAAAAAAAAATCCGACATTTTGTACACTCAGTCGATCAATAAACGGCTGAAAACCCGTAGTAAATCAGCTACATCGGGAGACCGCATCGTATAATGTACACGCGGCAACATAACTATTAGCTTAACATGCGAATTACCTCCCCTCTACCAGTCAACGCACTTATGAAAGAGGGAGGATAACTCTAAATAAATTGCTGATTTATATAAAACAAGTGTACAGTAAATACTTGTCATGTCGCACAATTCAAAATACTACGTGAAAAAAGTAACAAAGCGGGGAAACAAGTCGGAGCTGTCTGAGGAACATTTACACATGTGCAATGTGTCAGGCGCATGTGAGATATCCTGCCAGTGGAGGTGTGTCTTAGGTCCTGAGGTGTATGACCAAATATTTAAGTGAGGTTTGAATTAATATCATACAAGTTATGTTATTATACTAGTAAGGTCATAGAAAAGCCCTATTATGGTGTTGGTCTTGGGCCTGTTGATATGTCAATGTTGTGCTCTGAGGAAGATGTGCCACCACAATCTAAACTGAGAGAATAATTACAAGAGAGCTGCATAGTTGAGTGCCTGGGAGGCATTTGTTTGTCCACATTGACAATACTTATCATATAATTGTGCTACATTAACTGTTCACTTGCAATATACATGGACAGCCTTAACACAAGTATAATGAGTAAGCATTAATGTACTTCTTACCTGTTCGGGGAAAAAATAAAAAAATATTACAAAAAAAAAAAAAATTCCATACCTACCTACATGGAATTTTTTGGCACCGTAATAGGAAACAAATAAGTTGTTTTTTTTTGGCCTAAAGAGAAATTACTTGCCAATTGCTTGAATAAATCGGATACGCATTGTTACCATTTCTGCTTCTATAGTATGCCTACTAGTATTATGAGGGATAGAATTTATATAGTAACGTCAGTTACATGTATGTCACATAAGAAGAGCAGTGCCTGGTTGGGTGTTGGTAGCAGAGTGAGTTTTATTTATACAAACTTCTGAGGCCTTATATGACCCGACTGGAATATGAAGATGACTCAGATGAGTGCGCTGATTGGCTAGAATAAGCATGGGCGTCGGTATTGTTCAATATTTATGGAGAGAAAAAAGTAGGAAATATTTCAGAATATACCCTGTGATTTCTTCGTTATAAAAATAGATAACGACGATGTGTTGATTTGTATAAGTAAATAAATTATTAGCCGACAAAACACCACTGAGAGCTAGATTTGTTAGTTGAATGTTGATTGATTTTTAACTATAATAAGCTGGATGGTGGTGATTTCGAAGAATCTATCCGACATGTTTCTTTGAGTCGGTTCAATCGGGAATTTTACGCTCTGTGGAGACAATATTCGGTGGTCAAAATTTTATTAAATGCTATGGATAGAATGGACGAGGCTTGTGGTATTGATTGAAAGAGGAATCCTTCGCCGACACATTTGTGGCGACATGGATACCATTGCTTGGATAAATGGGTTAAATTTCCTTGATTTCCGAGTAATGGTAAAACGTGGGATTTCCAATGTTCCCATTGTCCTGTATGTGATACCATTAACGTAAAGCAGGCGGGTATATAGTTTTGGCGTACTATAGGGGTAGAGTAAAGGGACGGGCAACAGAGCGCATTACAGGCCCTTGTGGGTCGAACTAGTTAAATTCAATTCTGAATCTGTATCTCTGTATCTGTAGTTGTTATGTCCTAGTGACCAAGGCTGGCTTTTACAGGACGGGATCGAGTAAATCCATAATTTTTCCAGGAAGTTTTTGCCGAACCCGTGACTTCTTTGCCACGGTAGGGATCTTTAACGTGCGCACATTGTTGCACACGGGACAGAGGTACGAAGTTAGTCCAGTACGCATTTTTTCAAATTTTGACTGAGACTCTTTGGCTTCTGGAATCTTTCTCAGATCACTGATCGTGGCATCGATGATTGATTTGTGATGCCCATGGTACTGGGAATGCAGATGGCGACACAAAGTCCGACCGATATTTTGTCGGATTTGAACCCTCGACCGTGTCGAAGGTGTAGCTCAGAGGTCGGCCCACAAACCAACTGAGCTATCCGCTCAGTAGAGATATTACAGTGCAGGAACCAATTCTGGTTGTATACGCACTAGTCCATGTGCTACAACGGCCGAGTAAGTTGATAACCATGTGGTGACTCCAGTTACGTTCTTTAACGTACACCGAGGCATGTACACGGGTTAGCCATTAATGTCCGCGCCTGATCGGACAGCGTACTGCACCCACCACAACATACCTGGACAAGTGTTGTAATGGGGGGAAGTCGGCATGTTGCATTCGGATCTTTATTCAGTGATCTCGAATGAGACTTTTCAGCCTGACAAAGTTGGTATCTGACCAACTTAGTTCTGATTTTTGTCAGAATACCCTGACCAGGCACTGAGGCAGGTAGGTCAACATGACCGCTTTCGCAGTAGAAGGATACGCACTACGTTCATGACTGAACTATGAGGCAGGTTGCGATCCCCAGTCCGCTAGCATGAGAGACCAGTACGCTACCTCTCGGCTACCGAGTTCCCGTTAAATTCTCAGCATGTGTTGAACTGGTGAAATGGACTGAAATCATATTAAAACTTGAGCTCGATTTAGCTACGCGAGCTCAAATGAGCTAATTTAGTAATTACTAATTTAGCTCATTTCGACATTTGGGAATTTTGGCAGCTGTGAGTGTGACATAAAATAAAACCAACCTTTACACGCGCTAATCAAAAATGTACCATGTGGAGTTGTATCGCTGAATGAGAGATCAACCACCGGTCGAGTATGACCATTACAACAAAGCGGGGTTTGTCGCAAATTTGACAGCGACATATTTCACGAGCAAAACGTTGCGGCACAATTGGCCGGAAGTAGAAGGAGTGTGTTTCATTTCCAACCAGCTTCCCTCGCTTCTGAGCTGGTCTTCTCACAAACCGGAAGTTGCAAAACAATTACTCTATGCAAACGCTTTATTCCGAATCGAACACACACCAAAGAAACTTTTTCTGAAAGAAAAACGCGCGTCTTTTTGACATTTATTGTTGTAAAGTCTTACTAAAGATCAGAGCTGTATCATCTATTTTACTGTAATAGACACAATGACAGTCTATATCATGTAAGTTTCTTTGAAAATTACCGTTCTTAATATAAATCAGGGATTTAGTTTTATTTTCCTTAGGATTTTGTTTGTTTGTTTGAAAATTTCATCAAAATTACAAAAATGCCTATTATTATGAACTGTCCAACAACAACAATAGTCACTGTCCATGTAGTAAACTAATATTAAGATAAGATAAGATAAGTTTATTGGCTCTAGAATCATGAAACATTGTAACAGAGTAAGAATAGGTAACATATGTATATGTGTTATATGAGGTTGTAAATAGAATCTAGATGTGACTGTAGTGTAGAGTATAAATGGAATCAGTAATAAGATAAGTATAAGCAGATTCAGTGTGACATGTCACAGAGTGGGACAAGTTTCATGAGATCTAGAGCCAACAGGGTTGCACAAAAAGCTGGCGTAGCCAATTTGATTCCATTGTCATTGTAGACCCTGCTGACTTCAGATCACATGACTCCTATTACATAGAGTTGGTAGCCGAGAGGTAGCGTACTGGTCTCTCGTGCACAGTTGTTGGCCATTATATATACCAGTAAGTAGTAGCCCTAGAGGCTAGATTAAGAATAATAGGAAAGATGGGGAAACAACATGTTAAATGTTTTTTTAAACCCACCCACCTCCCCTGTTGCACTCAAAATCTCATCAAAACGAATACGCTTCGGACATGAATAACAACATATGCAAAACTATCGAATATCGATAATCACACTTACCATACATTTCTTGTGAGGTACATGTATATTATATCCAGAAAAACTATATTTTGTCCAAGCTTTTATTCCTACATTTTTCGGTCAATAGGTTTAAGATTAGGGTTATGGTTGTACACCTGCAATGGGAACTATTATTTTAACTAAATGTTTACTGACATGTGAAACATCTTAGTATTTTAAAAACAGGGGGGTATCCGTAGTCCCATTGGGACTATCCGTAGTCCCATTGGGACAGTCACACCACAGTCCCTAGGAATCACTGTTAGTTGAATAAAATATTATTTAATAATATTAAATCAATATTTTATATTTAGTTATTATAGTTATATTAAGTACAGTTTGGAAAGTAAAAAGTTTGTGTACTGCATTTTCATTGGTGGATGATTTTCACGAAATTACAAGAGTTAAAATTTTATGCCACACAAACATTCGCGCTTTCTGAGTTTATATCATAATATTCCGTATTTTTTTCTTGAAGCGATGGTGTATTCAGATTGTTAGTATCTTTACCCACTTACGAGAAAATAGCTGTTAGTTACTCGAATATTCCTTCAGGTGCAAACTCGGTGGAATTCTTTACGATTTTGGAAAAACATATCCATTCTATAAATACCATTTTACTTATTCGCACCCGGTGATAATCCGAATAAAAGGGATTACGGATGTGAGTAAACAGACGTCGGGTGTGGTAAAACTGGCTCTGCTGTACACTACTAAGTGCACATTTTAACTCATTCTCATTACTAGATAAATGTAGAAATGACCATCTCAAACTAATATATCTATTTATTATATATTTGCCCATGAATTATAAGGTTTTAGCAGTGAGATATAAGTGATATCCCACTAGTGAGTGATATCAGCTTGAAATTTCTGATGTATTGACATTCATTGGGGGTCATAGGCAAGTAACTAAAGTATATAATAAACAGAATATCCACACTTTTTCAGTGGATATGGGTTAAATCTCATTTGTGATGACAAAACATTTGAATTCCACTCGTGGCTAAAGCCACTCGTGGAAATTCAATGTTTTGTCATCACTTATGAGATATAACCCATATCCACTGAAAAAGTGTGGATATCCTCTATATATTTTCAAGTAGGGCCCTGGGGATGGTTGATACCGTACCTTGAGATGTGAAAGCAAATTTTATATTCCAAGCTCCTGGTTAACACCGCATCTCAAGAGTGGCAATGGGAGATAACTCGTGCTGGGTTTGGCTGCAAAAGTAATGTGTAATAGGGAACTGGATTGATAACTTCCTGTTTTAAACAATTTTGCAGAATTACGTCACTTGATAATAGCCGACAGTTAGTCAATGTGAATATTGGATGGAAAATTACGATTTATGTACAACTCAGACAAGGTACAGTTGATATGACCCGACGAGCACATTAAGAACAATTAACTTAATTGTCACATGTCAAATGTGGGGAGATAAATGCATTTCTTTCGAACGAAAAATTGAATTGTTCGTTTTAGTGATAGAGCACAGGGGGTGGTCTTCAGCCAATGAGATGATGGTTTTCATAATAACAAAATCTGATGTTGCCCAACTGTACCTGTTATCTGTATAGTAGAGGTAATGTATCTAGATCTATTTGTTATATTTTAATCAAATTTAATATTACATGGACAGTGATTCCTAGGACTGTGGTCACACCTCTACATGTAGTTATTAATGATACTAACTTGCTTTTCTAGTAGCTCATTTTACCTGTGTATGTGGTTAGTTTTTACAGTATATAACAAAGAAAAAAAACACGACAATTTCCCCAATTATACGCGCAATTAAATTTGGCAAATATTTTTTTAATTTGGCAACAAA
The DNA here is from genome assembly GCA_032622095.1 of Siphonodentalium dalli. Taxonomy (NCBI): domain Eukaryota; kingdom Metazoa; phylum Mollusca; class Scaphopoda; order Gadilida; family Siphonodentaliidae; genus Siphonodentalium; species Siphonodentalium dalli. The sequence continues at coordinate 242,779,343 of CP136061.1, read as the reverse complement.
AATTTAATATGACAAAAAAAAGACTGTTATCAGCTTGTGTAAATATGTTTCATCCATTTTATTCTTTCATCTGTCTAATAAAATCTGTTATTACGAAAAATGAGTTAATCAAGATCCTCAGAAATAACCCCATATAGTCGCTCTAATTAGTTAATCCCTCTAAGACAAAGACTAAGCTGTGCACACAAGCTTAGTCCCGGCCCGCGCAAGCCGTAATCCCTCCACTAATTAGCTAGATCAAACGACTGGCCGAATCTTCCCGCGACCGAAAAATTCCTGGCCGAATCTTCCCGCGACCGAATCTTCCCGTTCCCGACATAACAGCTGTAATTTAATTTGGGGTTTAATTGTTGTGCATGTTTAAAGGGGCTTAATTCTATTTCAAATTCATCTTTAATGGTGCGCGGTAATTGGCATTGCTTAAACCTGTCTTACAGTGACCAGGGTTTCCGCAGGCCGGCCATCCAGCGGCCTCATTCCCCTCCCCAACCTTGACTTATTATTGGCCACAAAATAGCCACTGACCTAGCTCAGCCTTTTTTTACACAGGACGAGCGATCATTGACACTGATAATTAACAGATCGCAAGGAATCCTGTCTGAATAAGACATGATCAGCACTGCGGACCACGTGCACAGTTGTCAACATCATCCTGTGTAACGCTTTGTCGGCGAAAGTTTAGTATTAATCAGCCTCTAACATTTTAATTTATCATCGATTTCTGTCTAAGTCCCAACTTTCTGACCCACTATTTCCCTCAAAATGCGCATTATACATTGGTAAGTCATTACTAGTAGGGGGGTGGCGTGCTGAATTCTGAGCTGCAACCATGAACACAGATGAGTTCTGGCAGTCACTGCGACGAACAGTGAAGACCTTTTACCTCAAAACAAGGTCTGTACCAAAGAAATGTTTAATTCAAAATAAAACAATTGAAATATTAATAGTTATTATCAATGTATTTATTCCGTATCCAATTAATACAAAATTATCCATTATACGAATCCAGCGTGAGGTCACCTCCGTCTGAGGAAATTTAGATTTTCACCAAATTGTTTTGATTCAGTGGTACTGTGAATACAAAGAAAGCATGCAGAGCACGTGACATGAGCTCTGCTCATGAAACCTTAACATTGGTTACTGCTACTAGTAGAGTACACTTGACACTGATTGTGACAATGTGTCTTTAGTTCCTTTGATGTCGGCTTTTAATATTGCTACTGTTATAAAAGTCATTCTATCCACTTTATGTTGTGGTGCTTACATGCTTTTAGTTCATTAACTTGAGATAAAAGAAAGACGATCTGTTTTAATTTGGTTTCTATACCAAGCTTCAATGTTCCTATTTGTTTTGTTGTCTCAAGTGCAAGGAAATGGCTACTTTTCAGTGATAAACATCCAAATTTTCTCCCGACAGGGCACCGGGTTACGGGGTATGTTCTTCCCAAAAACGGCCACATTCCCCCCAACCCCTAGCGGAATCCTACTTACACAGTGGTATCGCCATCATTTGCATGCATGTTGTCTTGGACGGACCTCATTGCAATCAATGCAGCTAGGCCAAAATAAAAAATATGTGTGTTTGGAGTCTCCCTACCTACCCTATTTTAAAGGTGCCTACCCTAAACTTTTTATTGGGCCTCCAGTAAATTTACATCACATCTGCCCAGATATTGAGTTTTTGTCATATATAATTATCAATTTAATATAGTTTGAGTTTACACTATTGGATGATATAGTATACCTAAACTTTACATTGATACACATAGCATTTTATCATCCTAAATACAATTTCAATGTCCACGGATTTCATAAAAAAAAATATATATATAAAAAATCTTACCTACTAACGGTACCCTAATTCTCGGAGAGGGTGGGACCCCAAACACAGGTTTTTGTTTGGCCTAATGCATTGCAAATTATGACTGAAAACACCCCACTCAATGGTTATATACCTACCAACATAGCAGTACAATAATGGTTCACAGTTGAAGCCATGTCACTCTGAGTCATTTGGGATATATCCGATTGACAACTAATTACGCAATATGTCTATCAACACTCATGTTTATACAATATTTTGTTATGAAAACACTATAACTAGAGGACAGATAATCGTGTTTATACAACATTTTGCCATAAAAACAATGTCTCTTCGAGGAAGTCTTGGTATTCCCACACAGGCACACACATGGATTAAATTTATGTGATAATGAAAGTTAGAATAATCTCATATATATTTTGAAGACCTCTGTCTGTATGTCTGTCTGTATGTATGTCATTTATACAAATCTACGATTCTCGACCGATCGGGACGAAACTTGGTACGTGTGTGTAATTTGACCAGACGGTCGTCGTTGTCGTATTGGCGAGCCCGAGCTTCGCGCATGCACAGACGAGATCTCGGAAACGGGTGGAGCTATCGACTTGAAATTTGCTATGTGAATGTATCTTGCCCCGGATAGGAATTTTATCGGGTCGTCGAGCCCGTGCGACGCCAGCTTCGCGCATGCGCAGACAAGATCTCGGAAACGGGTGGAGCTATCGACTTGAAATTTGGTATGTGAATGTATCTTGCCCCGGATACAAATTTTATCGGGTCGCCGAGCCCGTGCGACGCCAGCTTCGCGCATGCGCAGACCAGATCTCGGAAACGGGTAGAGCTATCTACTTGAAATTTGGTTTTTGAATAGCCCGGACAACGTCGGGCTGGGTAGAGCTATCAACTTGAAATTTGGTTTTTGAATAGCCCGGACAACATCGGGCTCATCGGCTAGTCAAATATAATCTGTTATAAATATAAATAAAATAACTCATAAACAAAAACAAAGAATTATTATATCGGCATCTGCCTGGACAAGTCACCCTGGCAGCCCTCATACCGGTAATTGGCTACCACAATCAACAATGCTGAAGCAATAATTTGCTGAAGCAAACTGGACCCATGGCAATGGTTGCCGTAGCAGATTGCCTAACTCATGGAAGGACATCTCGAATAGAAAGTGTAAATAAGTACTCATGTTCACTCAAACAATCAGTTACGATGTAGCAAATGATGTTGATTGCTACAAATTCTGCGTGTCGCTCATGCCCAACTCCTGAATAATGCTAATGTAATTCTCTTTTGATCATGCCGTACAGCGATGTTAGTTAAAGTTAGTCGGTCATGCACACAAAAATAAATGCTGTGATCAGCAAGTATCAAAATAAATGCACAGACACCATCATTGAGCGGCTCAAATCAGAATTTTTTGTATATGATCGGCACATTTTATTGTTTCAGTCTGACATTTTCTCGGATGAACTTTTTCACTCTCAAATGTGTTGTGACCATTCACTACTTGGGACAGTTACTGAGTTGAGTTAAAGTAATAGATATTCAATAGTTAGATTTTATTGACCCATTAGTTATGAGAATGCAACTGCTCACTGCTGTAAGTACCGACGTGGGTATTTTCACATTGAACAAAATGTGACAAGGTGACAAGAGTAAATGATGATGTAAAATGGTATTACACGGATTGGTGATATGGAAAAATGATATTACTTGGTTTAAGTGCAAATTGAAGCGATTTTCACCTAGTTTGATAAGGCCAAAAAAAAAAGATGCTATGTTTCCGTACATCGACCGACCCTAAAAATAACCCGCCGACCCTAATCTTTTTATTGATATTTTGAGAAAAAGTCAAAAAAAATTCCACTAATGCTCATAAATATTGATGAACATTAATGTGCAAAACACATGGTTTCTAACATATGCCTGTGAAAAGTGACCATGAAGCGACAGTTGTCTCAAAAGCCCCAGGTGTGTGATGGGTTGTTGATTGATGGGCATTAATTTTTCAATTTTAATTTCATGAGAGTGGATCTCATGCCTGCTTTACCTGTATGCCTTGCTTGGGACTTATGGAACATACTCATGGGTTCCAAATAAACATGCACGCACATTTATTATTTTCTTTGGAAATTTCCTCCCTGCACAGTGCTTATTTGAGTCTGCAAGTTTATTGTCCCCCGACGTTTCCGTCGGAGGACTATAGAAATGACCCTCGTGCGTCCGTCCGTCCGTGCGTCCGAGATTGGGTACCTTCATGGTGTAATCAACTCCTCCTACAGTTTTAAACGTAGAGATTTGAAACTCTGGGATATTGTTCCTAACATGTTGGTGATTTGCAACATCTATATAGCTAATCAAAAATATAAATTTTTCCATATTTTTGGGGGGGTTTTCGACTTAGAAAATTTGGAACATTTTTGCCTTTTGGATGAGATTGGGTACCTTCATGGTGTAATCAACTCCTCCTACAGTTTTAAATGTAGAGATTTGAAACTCTGGGATATTGTTCCTAACATGTTGGTGATTTGCAACATCTATATAGCTAATCAAAAATATCATTTTTTCCATATTTTTGGGGGGGGGTTTTCGACTTAGAAAATTTGGAACATTTTTGCCTTTTGGATGAGATTGGGTACCTTCATGGTGTAATCAACTCCTCCTACAGTTTTAAATGTAGAGATTTGAAACTTTGGGATATTGTTCCTAACATGTTGGTGATTTGCAACATCTATATAGCTAATCAAAAATATCATTTTTTCCATATTTTTGGGGGGTTTTCGACTTAGAAAATTTGGAACATTTTTGCCTTTTGGATGAGATTGGGTACCTTCATGGTGTAATCAACTCCACCTACAGTTTTAAATGTAGAGATTTGAAACTTTGGGATATTGTTCCTAACATGTTGGTGATATGCAACATCTATATAGCTAATACAAAAATATCATTTTTTCGCGTTTGCATGCGTTTGTTCATCGGGTTGTTTTGTCCAAGAAATTTTTCGGTGGTTTGCAACATCTATATACTGTATAACATTGTTGCAAATAGTATCCTTCTAACAATTCCAATCATGAAGTTTACCACTCGAGTCGGGGGACATGTGGTCTGCGACCTTTTATTAATTTTGAGGCTATGAAAATTGAAATCAGCACAAACTCAAGATTTCTATATGATTCTGATACCAAATTGATGAGCTTACATGTGAACATTTAAATATTGAATAAAACACTACATGACACATACTATGTTGATTCCTATGCTTGATCTACATGTACTATAATTTTTTTAACTATAGTTGATGTTTTGCTCAGAGTTTCCACTGTGCTATTATTAACTTTCAATGGAATTTTTCCCCTGCACTATTATTTGGGCCTGCACTTTTATTTGGAGCCCGAGAGTACCGGTAGGAGCACTATCAACAGACATGGTGTGTGTATCTGTATATATACATGTATAGAGGTTATCACCACATATGTTATGGGTACAGCTACTGTTTCCAAAAACCAGGCATGCTAGGTTGGGTGTACTGGCTACCTCCAGACAATGGGATGTAGTCGTCACAATACAAGTAAGGTATAATGGCGGTATTATGTGTCAAATTCTTATAAAAATTTCGTACCAAGTTTATAGCCAAATTTATGAAAATGTGGTATGTGAATAATAAATAACATACTTAAGCATGAAGTAAGTTTGATCTTTCATCAATCTTAATGTCTATTTCCACTGTGTTTATCAAGTAATACTTTCCCCACAACACAAGTTGGCATTTTATGTCACTTCGGTCGAGGTAATTCAATATTTCTGCAGCTGGATAAAAAATATCAAAATAAAATAAAAAATAAAAATTTCCCTACCTACCTACCCTAATTTTTTCACTCCGTTGTCGGAAACATACAATCTTTTTTTTTTGGCCTAACAAGCAGTTCTGGGCAAAAATGTCATCTAATTAATAACATCATACCCTGCTTGACAAAACAAGTGTCCACCTAACCGCGGTGCAGTTAGCGTTGCCACCGTGGCTGAAATGCAACTACACCGCGGCTCCACCGGCTAACTACAGTTGGGCCGCGGTGTACTTGCCGTTCGGCCATGGTGTAATTGCCGCGCCGCGGTGTACGTTCATTAAACTGAAAAAAGACGATGCAAACCAGAAATCTAACCACGGTGTACATGCCGTTCGGCTGCGGTGTAGTTGCCTTTCGGCCGCAGTGTACTTGCTGTTGGGCCACGGTGTACTTGCCGTTCGGCCGCGGTGCTCAACTGCAGTTACAAACTCTGACACCGCGGCTGAACGGCAAATACACCGCGGTGCCAATGGACACTTGTTTTGTCCAGCGGGGTATATACACTCTTTAAATTGGGGTAATACATGTATGTAGTTATTTTACATGTAAATGAATTTTAAACTTGGAAAAAGGTACTTGAATCGTTTTGTCTATACAATTGGATTATTCCAAATGAAGAGAAAATACAGGAATTGCCCCTACATTTAGCTCTCGCAAAGCCCTCCGGATTTTTCAGAAAGCCAGCCTGGCTTATTTCAAAAACAAGTTATTTTTATGACAAATGTTCTTGTTTATATTAGAATTCCCTTTTCTTTTTATTGAGTTGATCTAATCAGCTACTAGTACAACCTCCTTTTGTGGAACATTCATTTCCTTAGCTGTTTCCTATCTTCTATTACAGGTGGGTATACTGGGGAGTACATTTATGTAATTAGATCAGTTTGATATAATTACTTATATGTAATTTTGTCCACCTCCTTTGTAGCTCAACTTGACAGTCAAGTTTGAGCTATCACCATGGGTTTGTATCCGATGTTCGTGTGTGTGTGTCGGTCCAAAAAAAAAGAAGATTCTATGTTTCCGCTAATGGAGTGAAAAAATTGGGGGTACCGGTAGGTACGTAGGGAAATCTTTTTTTTTGCATATATTTATCCAGCTTGCTGAAATATTGAACTACCTCGACCGAGGTGGGGAAAGTATTACTTGAACAACACAGTGGAAATGTACATTAAGATTGAATAAAAGATCAAACTTGCTTTATGCTTTAGTGTGTGATTTGTTTTTCAGATATCACATTTTCATTATTTTGGCTATGAAATTGATGTCACTAACTGTTTATGACAATTTTGCCCATAATACTGCCTTTATACCATTTCTTATATTGTGGCGACTACATCCCATTGTCACTAGGTAGCCTGTACATGTACACCCAACCTAGCATGCTTGGTTTTTGGAAATAGTCGCTACACCCCCTGTGTGGGGATAACCTCTATATACATGTATATACCAATAAACACCCACCATGTCTGTTGATTGTGTTCCAATGTTCCACAAGTCCCAAACAAGACATAAAGCAGGCTTGAGATCCACTCTCAGGAAATTAAAATCGCAAAGATCATGCCCGTCACAGCCCATCACACACCTGGAGTTTTAACTTTTGAGGTCCAGCTGTCACTACATGGTCACTTTACACAGGGATATGTTAGAAACCATGTGTTTTGCACACTATTATGATCATCAATATGTATGTGCATTGGTGTTTAATTTTTTTAAATTTATTTTTTTTAGTAAATTTGGGGTTTTTCTCAAAATATCAATAAAAAGATTAGGGTCAGCGGTTATTTTTAGGGTCGGTCGATTTTGCGGAAACATAGTATCTTTTTTCTTTGGCCCAACACGAGCTGCAGGTCATACCTTTGGTCGGAGCATTATGAAATTGGGCATCCATTCACTAAAACTATTTGACTTCCCTTATACATTATTCTATTGACTGCTCAGAATAAAATTAACTCACCGCAAGTTACTAGTAAGCTTTCATTAAAACTTTTGTTAATATTTTTTTGTCTGATTAGTATTCCACATAATTTTGAGAGTACAGCTACATGTATGTCATTAATGGCATGTATCACAAGAAATCCCATCAGAATTAATAAAACAATTAGCTCGATCAATGCATCTATATTAATATTGATTGGAGTAGCCGAGCATGATAATAAATCATGTGATGAAATGTTCTGTGACTCATTTTTCATTTATGTAACATTCTATGATCATTTTAACATACCCTGTGCCAGCTTGCTTGACATCACACCAACAGTGTTATGAATTGGAGTATTTTGAGATAATATACATGTATTTATCAAAATGAACGATGCTTCACATGCTGGGTTCTGGTCCAGTGCATACGGACTATCCAATACTAAACATATTGGCTCCTGCTGGCATCATCAAAGGGTTGCTACATGCAGGCCTCAGCTTGCAGGTTGAGAATAGGGAGAAGTGACTTCTCCCTCTGGCAGAAATAGGGAGAAGTGAGGGAAAAATAGGGAGAAGTGAGAGACTGGAGAATAATTTCATCTGATAATTTATTTAATATGTATAGGTTCACTGGGGGGAAACTGTTTCACAAGAATCGATTCTATCGCCTATCGGGTTCCGTCTCTATCGAATTAAGTCCCGTCTCTTTCGCGACTTGAAACAAATGTTTTCAAAGTTTTGACCTCCATTTATACACTAAATGTTAAAACAGAACGTATTTTACAAAAACTATTGCTAGATTGTGTCTTTGTGCGTAATTATTGGTGATAATAATGCGAAGTCGGCTATATTTTGCAGACTTAGAAGCGTAATGTGTTTGTGTGCATTTCCTTTGTAAATTAAGCAGCATTTTGATGCTCCTTTTATCGGCCTTTTTACCTTTTAATTAGACTGAAATATGTCTTCTTGTATGATCGAACATCAGGACACGATTACAGCACAACTCTCGATGGCTCCTCACAGTAAAAGACCCTCAAATTAATCCATCAAAAGAAGCAACGCAATGTTCCGATTCTAATGTGATTTTTATGTTCACGATCGGTTCTTTCGCCCCCCTATTTAATGCAATATTATATTCGACCAGATAGTTCATTTGTGTTTCTAGTTGCCATATTACCATATATGGTTCAAACTATAGTCACAGCAACACCAATATGAGGTTTTCAGTAGTCCCAAAGCATCATAGGTTGGATATTAAAGATTATCGGTCGATCATCTTTAATATCTGACCTATGATCGTTTGGGACCACTAAAACTCATCTATTGATTTACTATGGCTACATTTTAAACCATATATGACCATGTATTGTCATTGGGCAAATATAGATGTACAATCAAATAATCTGATCGAATATGAATGTACTGTAAACAGGAACGAAAGAACCGATCGTGAACATAAACATCACAATAGAATCGGAACCTTTTGTTGCTTTTTGAGGCACTAATTTGAAGGACTTGTACGGCGAGGAACCGTCGGGAGGTATTGTGTTATAATTATCTAATGTTCAACCATAAAATTTGACAAGTTTCAGTCCAATTTAAAGTTGACAAGGCCGATAATCTGAGCATCAAAGTGCTGCTTAATTTGCATGGGAACTGCACCCAAATGCACTAAGTCTATAACTGTGCACAACATGCAGCCGATTTTGCATTACTGTCACCAATAAACACATATAAAGACATAATCTGTCGATTGTTATTAGAGAATACATTCTGTTTTGACATTCAGTCTATAAACAACGGTCAAAACTTTGAAAATATGTTTTAGAAATCGCGAAAGAGTCGGAACTTAACTCGATAGAGATGGAACCGGAAGGGCGATAGAATCGATTCTGGTGAAACAGTTTCCCCCCAGTGAGGTTAAACAAAAACGAAAAAAACATTATCATGGAAAAAAATTCATTTTTTTCATTTAAATGTAATATAGATTGTTTATATGCCACAATTAACGGCCTTGAGTCCTTGACATCGACAACCGAGTGTCTCTAAAATCACTGAATTATTGGGAATAAAATTACGATTTTCCGGTTATCCCAACTTATGGATCACAACTTATGGATCACGTTTTATTTCGAACAAGGCAATACAACGATTAAAACTTTATTTGCACACTATAAAATGGTGCTCTCGGATAATTTTTTCGCCAAATATATTCAGTAACATCAGGTAACATCGGATAATTTAAAGGGAGTACGTATTGCCAGAATTGTTTGGTGGTTGGCGATTATGTTTTGAGGCCCGTTCGATTAGCGTTCTGTTATTGCGTAAAAACACGGAATACCACAAAGACGGAAACGGAACTAAAACAAACAAAATGTTTAAATCGGCAATATAATAATAATTTGAGTTGGCGGTTTTAAAGCAGTCGGTCGGGACGAGCAGAAACCAACACTTTATTAAGTATGGCCAAAACGGAAGGCTTCTTTGTTTGATATATTATAATCCTTGTCTGGACATTGAACACCGCATTTACTTACTCAACGCTGTTAAACAAAAGGAGTCGACCTTGTGTCAACATTTTGTCCCTGTTTGACTCGCAGGCGATATATTCATAATTGATTTGTAACACTATAGCATGCATGGAGATTTGTTTTGACTCACCACTGGCGGAGACGACCAGTAATTGAACTCCATTGTGTCGTTACATTTCAAGCATTGACACAGTAACCAATAGATCACTTACTGAACACATTTTCTGATGAGTTTTGTATTTGGTTTTCAGATGATCAACAATGGCTTCAAGTGATGATGAGGGAGATATTTACTCCAACCTCATCGACAATGATCAACCAGGAAGCTGCAAGGTAAACATATCTCAACATCTTATTCACTTTCTTATAGATAGTTAACCCTTTACCCAACAGAACGGCCCTGTGCCAATGCATTCTCTTATATATGCGAGTCGACCATAGGTCGCCTCGCATATATAAGAGAATGCATTGGCTTAACACATTAAAAATTATAAAATTGTTAAAGAATGTAAGAAAAAATGGTAAAAAGTGTTAAAAAAAGATTTTTTTTAGGCCAATGCATTCTCTTATATATGCGAGGCGACCTATGGTCGACTCGCATATATAAGAGAATGCATTGGCACAGGGCATAACTGTAACCATCACAATGTGGTCAAGGAGCCGGTTCCAATGATATCCATATTTGTATGGTTCTATTGAGACAGACCGAAGATATTTTAGGCTGTTGAAGCTTTATTTGGCCGGTTTTGGCCGGTTTGTTGGGTAAAGGGTTAAGGCCAGATAGACAATATAGTTTGTTTTTCAGGGAATTTATTTTTCAAAATGATGAGGGAGACAGATACGGTATTTGTATATATTATTAATGGCAAATTATTTTTGTATAATTATACCTCTATTTTTCTCTTTCATTGTCCTTGATTCAGATTGGACAAGTCCTAACAACCCCTTAGTTACTTGTATTTCTCGATAAAGATGTAAGTGGACGAGTCACTGACATAGGAATTTGGGAAGGGTTAACATTTGCGCTAGTCAATTGTCCTAGATTGTTTATGGTGTGTCCTTGGTTACCAATCATTTCTCTGTGAATGGAAAGTGTTCGCTTCAAAGTAAAAACTGATTGCTTTGATGAATTTTTTGATAATAAATGATGCCAAACAATAATTTATCTCTGAATGGTGCGCAAATAGCATAGTTATGGTGATAACTGACTTCACCAGTAACAATTAGATGCTTAACAGCCTACTGCGAATCGGCAAACTTCAAATTAAATTTTTGAAGGCATAATTTCTAAATGGTGAGATAACTGCAGAATGTCAATGCATTAGGCAGATTCACGTCAAATTCATATAGTATCTTATTTGTATTTTCCAATTCGAAAAGTGATTTTGTAATGACACAATTGTTAGTTGTTCCTCTGCGTCAGTTTCATTTTGTTAACATTCATGTCGGTCGTGGCTTGAGCAGCCTTGAACTTCTTTTATCGCTCATTTTCTTCGTTGACAAAATCGGCCAATAAAATTTCATCCAATGGTTCGAATGGATATTCGAATAACTGAAATTGTCCTTCTCTTTTTTTTACAACAGATGGATATCATTTGAGTTAATTCTTTCTAATATGTTGAAATTAATGTGCCGGGGGCACTATTTTAAGCAATCAACGTATTTTTTGTTGCATTTATGGGCTTAGAAAATTGTAAGTGAATTTACACAGTATGTTAATTGTTTACTTCCAATTTTATAAGCCCATAAATTCAACAAGAAATACGTTAATTGCATATGGCATAGTCCTTCAATTGTGGAAAATGGCAGGTGTGCTGGCGATCGCAGCTCGTTTGAAGTTTTCAAGCGCTGTCTTGGAAGTTGAATTATATAATAATTATCAAAGAGGGACTGTTATGAAATGTAATACAAGTAACAATGTTATCTGAAATGAAACATTGTTTAACCCTTTACCCAACAAACCGGCCAAAACCGGCCAAATAAAGCTTCAACAGCCTAAAATATCTTCGGTCTGTCTCAATAGAACCATACAAATATGGATATCATTGGAATCGGCTCCTTGACCACATTGTGATAGTTACAGTTATGCCCTGTGCCAATGCATTCTCTTATATATGCGAGTCGACCATAGGTCGCCTCGCATATATAAGAGAATGCATTGGCCTAAAAAAAATCTTTTTTTAACACTTTTTACCATTTTTTCTTACATTCTTTAACATTTTTTATAATTTTTAATGTGTTAAGCCAATGCATTCTCTTATATATGCGAGGCGACCTATGGTCGACTCGAATATATAAGAGAATGCATTGGCACAGGGCCCTTCTGTTGGGTAAAGGGTTAATTAACCATAGCATCATGCCTCTCTAATAGTTGCTGGCACAGAAAATATATGTATAACTGAATTAAATTAACTTAAATCATTCACCGCAATTGTTCTTGGAACCATATACTAAGTATTGGATAGATCATCTCAAAGAGTGTCTTCATAATTAAGACGGCCGGCCTGCGTCTTGTTTTTGGGAGTGATAAGCTCTACTCACGACTCGTCACGAGCACTGAGCGCAAGTGAGTAGGGTTTATCACTCCCAAAACAAGACGCACGCCGACCGTCTTAATTATGAAGAAATGAGTGAGATGATCTATCCAATTTAGATGATGTCAAGCGAGTCAAGGTTGGTTGATTCAAAAGGCACCTCCGCGGAATCAGAACTGGAACAATCAGTGTCGGGTATTATCAGTATCCATGTTCGTTTCGCCATGGCTAACTATATAATGATTAATCGACAAAAAATGCTTGCACTTCGTATATATTTGGCAGCTATTATTATGACAGCTTAACATGGGATGTACAACCGTTTAGGCATGGGCGTAGCCAGCGAGGGTTCGATGGGTTCGGTCGAACCCGACCTGGATAACAGAGTGCCCTCGTCGCCTGACTAATTCAGGTTCGACGTTAAGTTAACGAACCCCCGAAGAGTGCGAAGACCGAAGTTGCCCGAGCGAACGAACCGTTGAACCCTGGGAGTCAGGCGACGAGGGCACTTTAGCATTTCGGAAAATGTATTGGGCCTAAAAAAAAAAGACATTTGTTTCCGCTAACCCGACCGACCCTATTTTAAACCCCCGACCCTAAACTTTTTATTGCCATTGCAAAAAAAAAAATTTGAAAAAAAAAAATACTTTTTTTTTTTATTTAATTTTTTTTTTTTTCAATTTAGGTCCCAATTCATATCATAACAAGATGCAAAACATTTATATATTGACATAAGAAATTTAAGTTTACAAAAAGATTTAAGTTTAACAGTTGGAATCATACTGTAAAGTATGTTTGGCTTTATCTAGCTTTCATCTGTGAAAACTTCAAATAGTTTCAGTTCAGGTTTGTTATCATTCAGCCTTCAGACTTCAGTATTTCAATCAAATACAGTACAGGAACATTAACAATTTGATCGAATCAACCTGGTTATCAGATGGGATCTCATATATTCTCATAATACCAAATGAATAATTAATATAGAGATTAGTACTATAAATAGTAATTACTAACTTAATAGACATTTTTTCTGTACTACATGTAGTATATTATGTATGTGTCTTACTTGAATTTTATAAAATAGCCAATTATATGAATTAGAGTGATAATGGTACTAGTAAGTCTCATTTCAAGCAGGATAAGCATAATCCATTGAACCAAAAGATATCTGACAATGACTTATAAGCATTTCCAATCCATACATATATAAAACATTTCCAAAGTTATGCTTGAGAAACTTGATCAAATTGACCTCTCATTAAAATTCAAAATACTGACTCAAAGTGCCCTAGATTAGCTCTAAATGTAATGGATTTTCAAAAAATTTCCAGGGGTAGAACCCCCACCATCAGCAGGGGGTCACCCCTCCCAAACCTTCCTCCGCTCAGGACTTCAGGTTATGCCTTCGGCATATCATTGCCCAAAATCAGGTGTCCCCAAAAAATACCTAGATCCTTCACTGAATGCGGAGGAGAAGGTAGTGTTGTGAAGCCATCATTAAGAGATCGGTACAAGATGGTCACTCCAATATGTGAACAGTGCAGTGGCGCTGGACTGACTCCAGTAGTCGCCAGACCATATGGGAATTATTAGGGTTATCAAAGACTATATTAGTATATAGACTGGTATATATGTAAATATTAAAGCATATGTAAGATTGAATTGGAGTTTATAGTTCCTCTGTCATCTGGGTTAACCTGATTGGGGCTAAGAAGTGCATAGTTTGGGTTATTGACAAGTATTATACAATTATTTTTAAAGATACTGAAAAAAAAAAGTTAACAAAAAAAAAGAAGAGTTAAGCCTACCTACCTACCCTAATTTTTTTCAGCTCGTTAGCGGAAACAAATGTATTTTTTTTTTAGGCCTTGACAATTGTGTTTCCATAGAATCTGATCACGCGTCAAAAGACCACGACGAAATGTGTAAATAGTAACCAGAGGCTATGTCCAAATTAAAAAAAATGTAAATAGTGGCCGTAGGCTCTGACAAAAATTTTAAATATGTATTAAATATATAAAATAGTAGCCTATGTAGATAGGTGCTAAAAGCTCTTAAATTTTATATGTAAATGGTGGCCGGAGGGTTGTCGCAACACGAGATTGCATGATTTTTAGCTCAACTTTACTTTGTAAAGTTTGAGCTATTGCCATGGCTTGGTATCCGTCGTGTGTGTGTGCGTGTGTGATTCGTCTACAATTTCCTTTAGCACGGTCTACTGTTCGTACCTTTGGTCCGATTATTATGAAATTTGTCATGGATGTTGACATTGACATGTAGATGGGAACGAGTCATTTTGGGGTCTTTGGAAAAAAAACATGGCCGCCATCGGCCATCTTGGATTTCAAAATTCAATCCATTAGCACGGGCTACAGGCCGTACTCTGCGTCTTATTGTCATGAAATTTGTCATGGATGATAATATTGACATGTAGATGGGAACGAGTAATTTTGGGGTCATTCGGCCAAAAAACATGGCCGCTGGCAGCCATCTTAGATTTTACTCCTTGCATGACTAAATCCTTTGACACGGGCTACAGGTCGTACCTTTGGTCGTATCATCATAAAATTAGTCATGGATGTTAACAATGACATGTAGATGGGAACGAGTCATTTTTGAGTCATTCGGGCAAAAAACATGGCCGCCAGCAGCCATCTTGGATTTTACTCTTTGTATGACTAAATCCTTTAGCACGGTCTACAGGTCGTACCTTTAGTCTGATCATCATAAAAAATTTCATGGCAGTTGAAATTGGAATGTAGATGGGAACGAGTCATTTTGTGGTCATGCCAGCGGCCATTTTTGATTCAAAATTTATTTCATTAGCACGGGCCACAGGTCGTACTGTTCGTCTGATCATCATGAAATTTGTCATGGATGTTAATATTGACATGTAGATGGGAACGAGTGATTTAGTGGTCATTCGGCCAAAAAACATGGCCGCCAGCAGCCATCTTGGATTTTATCTTTGTATGACTAAATTCTTTAGCACGGGCTACAGGTCGTACCTTTGGTCTGATCATCATAAAATTTGTCATGGATGTTAACAATGACATGTAGATGGGAATGAGTCATTTTGGGGTCATTCGACCAAAAAACATGGCCGCCAGCAGCCATCTTTGATTTTAAAATTCAATCCATTAGCACGGGCTACAGGTCGTACTGTTCGTCTGATCATCATGAAATTTGTCGTGGATGTTAATATTTACATGTAGATGAGAACGATGAATTTTGGTGTCATTCGGCCAAAAAACATGGCTGCCAGCAGTCATCTTGGATTTTGCTCTTTGTATGACTAAATCCTTTAGCACAGGCTACAGGTCGTACCTTTAGTCTGATCATCATAAAATTTGTCATGGATGTTAACAATGACATGTAGATGGGAACGAGTAATTTTGAGGTCATTCGGCCAAAAAACATGGCTGCCAGCAGCCATCTTGGATTTTACTCTTTGTATGACTAAATTTTTTAGCACGGGCTACAGGTCGTACGTTTAGTGTGATCATCATAAAATTTGTCAGGGATGTTAACAATGACATGTAGATGGGAACGAGTAATTTTGGGGTCATTTGGCCAAAAAACATGGCAGCAAGCAGCCATCTTGGATTTTACTCTTTGTATGACTAAATCCTTTAGCACGGGCTACAGGTCGTACCTTTAGTCTTATCATCATGAAATTTTTCATGGTTGTTGAAATTGGAATGTAGATGGGAAAGAGTCATTTTGGGGTCATTCGGACAAAAAACATGGCCGCCAGCAGCCATCTTGGATTTTACTCTTTGTATGACTAAATCCTTTAAGCTACAGGCTGTACCTTTAGTTTGATAATCTTAAAATTTGTCATGGATGTTAATAATGACATGTAGATGGGAACGAGTCATTTTGGGGTCATTCGGCCAAAAAACATGGCCGCCAGCAGCCATCTTGGATTTTACTCTGTGTATGACTAAACCCTTTACTCACTCCTTTTTAATCTCTCTATTCATTGAGCTACAGTGTCATTGACACTTTCATTTAAGTTCACGGCACAATAAATATTGAATATATTATCTGGGAGAAATTACATGAGTATAGATGCAAAATCTTGAAAATTCTGTTCAACAAATTGACCTAAATCATGCATTCCCAAGCTGTCGTGGGACCTTCACCTACATGTCTCGACTATGATATTACTAGTACCTGAGGAAGCAGCGCTGCAGTGGTAAACTGGGAACATTTATAGAATATGACAAATTACAAATATGTTTAGTCACTTCATAAACTAAGGGTATTGTAAGATGAAATTGAAACACACCATTGTTGCCTCCTGCAATTGCACACGAATTGACTGTAACATGTGCTCTGTGACTTACATTATTATTATTCCGAGTTCTAGGGGAGGGGGTGGTAGGCTCTAATATAAATAATGCAATAGCAATTTTATACAAGTACAATCGTATATACTCACCATTCAAGTGGGGGGGGGGGGGGGGTCATCGGTTATACATGAACAAGATTCGACGTTCGATGACATCAAGCCATCTGTGGTGCAGTATCTGCCGGATTTGCCCAGTGCCAAATGCGTTGAAGCAATCGTCACGTCACCCTCGTCGAATCGGCTTACCTATTTCTTACATTCTGAGAAATCGACGGAAAGTACCGAGGATTCCGATTGGCGTTGAAGATGAATACTTCTCGTGGCAAAAGAGGTGTAGGGAAATGGCTGTGGATCATACGCCCAAGTCTTGCGCCGCTGCCCTAGAGATATGTAGACCAGCCATCTACCCAAATTTATATGCTCTTCTGAAGCTTGTCTGCACAACTCCAGCTACATCATGCGAGTGTGAAAGAAGTTTCAGTGCCATGCGTAGATTATCGAACTATATGAGGGCCACCAGAGACTGTCGTCATTAGCGCTGATGCACATTCATTATGATTGGCCAATAGAGTGCGCCAATGTTGTGGATATCTTCGCCCGCAAACATGCACGGCGAATGGCATTGCAGAGTTTATTCGCCGACATATGATCACTAAATGATTCAACCTTGATAAATTGTCGTTCAATTCAATATATTATGCCCCACTTCAGCCAATATGATACCGTAACAAGTTCGAGTAAGATCGCACATAGATTATATTTTGGGATGGTTGGGTTTGATCATTGTTGATTATTGTTGAGTCGTTACTAAATGTGGGCCCATACATGTACATGAACAAACATTAGTACTACTGTACATTATATATGACCATGTACGAAGACAAACTCTATCATGCCATATATCCTCACATAATCGGTAGATACAATCCAAAAATCAGTTTTTTACCTCTCAATTATAGGCGCAGATATTATAAAAATATGCTCCAGATTCGCTCTCGATAGGTTCAATTTTTCAGAATTTTCGCGGGGAGCCCCCCCCCCCCCGGGACCCTCACCAGCAGGAAGGGGGTAGCCCTTTGGCTTTGCGCACCCTCCCCAAAGCGCAGATGACCTATGCCCATGAAATTAATATTTGAACCCGCCTTTTCAAAATGCTGGCTACGCCCATGTGTTTAGGTACACCAAAGGTTGCTGACAAAAACAATTGAATGTCACTTTTGACACACCATGTACATTCACGTGATCACATATGTACGATCAAAGGTGCCGACAATTGGCTCAGATAACTCATTGTTGCAGTGAATATACATGGCGTAAGAAAAATGTTCTTTAACCACAACAATGCTACAGCACATGTTTTCCGAGGCTCTCTGTCCATTCTGTGGCTAGATTGATTCCGCGTGCGCTATGGTAAGCAAGCGCAATCATGCGCCTCAAAATCGAAGGACTGGAGGGAGTTGTTTATATATAAGATATTTATTGGAGTCCCTTATTCATCAAAGATAGGGAAATTTAACTATCACCATCTCATTTAGGCTTAAAAATTGGGGGAAAAGTAGCTGGGCGGGCGGGTGGAAATTATTATTGAAATTATTTTTTTTTAAACATTGCTGTAGGTATGGGAGGGATAATGAAGCCTTGGTAGTATTTTTATGTTTACCCATACCATAGTATGGTAAACATAGTGTCGTTGCCCGGATTGACCACTCGTCGTTAGTCCGTCCGTCTGTCCGTCTGTCTGTCTGTCTGTCTGTCTGTAGACACTTTACGCATGGTGCGATAACTGAAATATTTTCTATCTGATCGGAACCAAATTTTGTATATGAATTTCTCAGCACCAAATACAGATCGAGTTCGAATATGGGTTTGATCCGAGTTTTTTTTACGGAGTTGTGGCCCTTTTTCAACTTAGAATTTATGCATGCTGCCATAACTCAAAAAGAAATTATCTGACCATAACCAAATTTGGTATGTGAGTTGCTCAACCCAAAATACATATCGAGTTCGAATATGGGTTTGATTCGATATTTTTTAATGGAGTTATGGCCCTTTGACATAGAATTCATGAATGCTTCGATAAATCAACAATTTTTCAACTGATAGGAACCAAATTTTGTATGTGAGTTTCTCAACTCAAAATACAGATCGAGTTCGAATATGGGTTTGATCCGGTACTTTTTACTGGAGTTATGGCCCTTTGATTATTTTATTCATCGCTAAAATATATCCAAGATACACAGGTGGCACTGTCTAGATAGTATCTAATAAATCAGGTTCAGGATGCTATGAAGTTGTCTCTCTCGTGTCTTCTCACACAGAGATATTATCCAGTTACAATACCATGAAGTTGTCTCTCTCTTGTGTCTTCTCACACTGAGTTAGTATCCAGTTACAATACCATGAAGTTGGTTATCTTGTATTGAGTTAATTAACTGCTAGGAGATGTGTTGGCTGTATCAGATATACTTTATACTCTATAAGTATCTCTGGCCATATCACAGGGACCAGCCTAGACCAGATTTTCAGGGCGAAATGACTTCGCCCTACTATAAAAATAAGGCGAAGTGGCCGTTCTATAGGGCGAAGTGAGTCTACAAAATTTAAATTGATCTGCAGTACTACGACAGGAATCGCTATATAGAACGAAAATAGGAGAGATGAAATATGTCAATTATACTTATGAAACAATGGTTGAAATATGGAGTCATTATGTTCACTTCATGACCCTAATAACTATTAATAATACCCAAACATAATTGTGAGAGGATAGCAGCATTTTATATCGTAATTATGGGAGAATGACAGGATTTTATTTCATATTTTTCGGGTTTTTAAAAATGCCAACAATATATCAAACCGAAACGAAACGAAATCATGAACACTTTTACTGCGCTCTGTTAGTAATCCCGTTTGAAATTTTAATATGCTTCACAAATGAATTTGTTTTAAAATTTCTTTAACCAAACTCCATAGAGGGAGTGATGAATTGACACATTGTGAGAGGTGTGAGTTGTAATCTTCATTGTAAGGTGTGGTAATCACGGTAATCTAAAAATAACAACAACCAGATTAACACTTGAGGCCCGACGATGTTTTCACAGGTGCCAGTGTAATCAGACTCCGTTGTCAACATGCTTCCAGATTGGAGCAATACAGGTGTTAATTGTTTTATAACACCCTGATACACCCTGATAGTGGAGTATTGTGTGCAATCACAGTTGACAGTTGTAAATTATCATAAATTATTTGGGGCATTTTGCCGATTTTCGTCAGTCAACTTTGTAATTTTCAGGGCGACTTGAACTTCGCCCGACTGCAAAAATAAGGCGAAGCGGACGCCGCTAGGGCGAAGAAGTCGCCCACGTCGCCCTCCTCGGCTGGTCCCTGCCATATCATAGGTGGAATGTTTATTCTATTATATTTTATATGCATGGTTATTTAAATTTCATCTTAAAGGCATAATCTGGTTTCATTGTTTAATAACATTACCATTGGAATTTTGTTGGTTTCATGGGAAGACAACTTTGGTTTTCAAAGTTTTAAAAACTTGAGAGCTCTGTATTAGTCTATGGGAACAAAATAATTGTTCATAACACTTTTAGTACTGTAGGTCTAGTTTGTTTTATCTATATATTAATGGAAAGCTTTTTCGACATTGATTTCAATTGATTACATATGTGAATTGAAAAATTAAAGGGGCACACCAGGTTTGATGTATTTTTCCTGTACTCTGCATGAGATAAAACTTTTTATGTGTACCTATACCATAGTATGGTACACATAGCGTCAATGTCCGGATTGACCACTCGTCTGTCCGTCCATCTATATCTGTCTGTCTGTCAGACACTTTAGGTATAATGTGATAACTCTAACATTTTCTATTTGATCGGAACCAAATTTTGTATATAGGTTTCTCATCCCAAAATACAGTTCGAGTTTGAATATGGGTTTGATCCGATTTATTTTAAGTAGTTATGACCCTTCTTTTTTTTTTAAATTTGAAATTTGGATTTTTCATATTTTTTTAGATTGAATTTCCTCGCTCAATTTAACATAAACAAATATTAAAAAACTTTTATAATAATACAAAAATTATTTAATTAAAAAAAAAATTTATTGACACTAATTTGTTTTAGTTGTATTCTATTAATAAGGTGTGATGTCCTGTATTGAAAATGTGAAGATTTTATTGCAATATTTGCATGTAATATAATGATATCAATAAATTGACATGTGAACATCCAATATCCAGAGTATGAGAATACCTTTAATAGATGTCATTCCAAGCAAAATCTGTTATTAATTGAGTGATGACATATGTTACATAGCTCTAGGGGGGTGGTTGTATGAAGGTAAAGATGAACAACCTGCTGGCTGGATAATTGTTTATCCTATCTGTCAAATTTATTAATGGCTAAACAATTGGATCTCACAGTGAGAGGTCCTTGTGTGAATAGGGACAGAGTTATGAGATTTAAAACGACTCCTCCCCCACCCCAATTACTTTAACCCCTTCTTAAGACAAACTATTTGACCTTTTGATTTTAAGTTAGGTACTGATATATGTATTACTGTGATCATATCTTTGACCAATTATCAGTTATAGCTAATCGCTATCGCCAAGGTATGGGTTAAACATCTGCCGATCGTGATCGGCCTCTCGTTAATCAAAACGATTGAGACATCAACTGCCGACTTGTATGCACAAGGGTGCCGTCTTCTTAAAACACATACATGTATATTGTTTGTTTCAGTTTTTTCACTCATTTTTTTTAGGGGTCGATAAAATAAGTAGGGGTAGAGGTCTGGATTAGGAGCGTGTGGGTTACCAGAAACATTACTTTTTAAGTGAAGAGGGTCGATCTGATGTTATAATTATGCCCAGTGTTTATTGAGAGCATCATATAAATGAAGGATTATTAAAATCAGAATGAAAACAAAACAATGGCTGCCTATACATGTACCTAATACTCTGTGGCCACTACTTTACTATGCCTACTCCATTTGTTCAGATCAACATGGGTGTGTAGGTTGAAGGGGTATGATTATTCCCATTGGGACAGTCACACCTCTAGTTTGTTACAACTATGGTACATGATGTTTAATAATCATCAATTCATTTTCAGACACCAGTAACACCCTCCAAAGCAGATCAGAGCTTCGATATATATGCCGATCTGCAAATTAACAGCTCAACTCCATCAAAGCGAGATACAAACTCAGTCTCAGACCTGCAAGTCTCGCACACCATTGCAGTGACACCAAACGATGCTGGATTAGATCTCTATTCTGATGTTTTGGTGTCTGATCTGAAGGAAAAGCAATTGAATCATGACCAGGTATGATATGTAAATGCTATCAGATTTTTATTGTGGGTAAACCATGGGCCCTATTTTCAATGTCCAATAGTAAGATTTTCCCCAGTTTTTTACTCTAAGATTCCAAATTCACAGAACATAATATAGGACTTCCTCATGATGATTTTGAAGATTTTCAAGACTGTATGCTACAAATGAACAAAATGAACAATCTAAAAATGCATAAACTGTCTTTTTTTTATCACCCCCCCCCCCCCCTCCATATATATAGATACTAGCAGGTGACCCGACTTGTCCGGGCTTTGACCTTGAATTGACCATTTTGAAGGTCAAGGTCAGGTCGGAGTCACGATTTGACCCGTCCAAAACACTCCCTGGACAAAAGTAGCCCTAGGTATCAAATTTTCGTCGAAATCTGTCAGTTATTTCCCGAACTGACCTTGAATTGACCATTTTGAAGGTCAAGGTCAGGACGGGGTCACAATTTGACTGGTCCATGAGACTTCCCGGACAAAAGCACCCCTAGGTAGCTAGTTTGCACTCAATCGGTAGGGCCGTTTTCGAGTCTATAACGGACACACACATACATATATATCTTTGTGGGTACCCGTTTCAAGGTGAAGGTCACCTCGGGCAGAAAAACTGACCAGATGAAAATCTCCCCCATTCCTAGGAACCCCTAAGTTTGAACACAGACATAAGGATCACACAACACGCTAATGTCTGGACAGACACGCTCTTTATCAACGACACTGCGTAATACGAACGCTCTTTAACTATCATGCGATTAACCCCACAATTCCAAGACGGCGGCAGTGGGAATGGAGAATGAGTGCTCGGAGCTTCTCAAAAGCAATGCGACGACACTTCATCTGGATTTTTACCCTTAGATAGGAAGTTTGGTCGAAATCCGTCCGGCAGTTTTCCCGGGCATAGCTAACAGACAAACAGAAGTCCCAAAATATATATTAGATCACTGTCTGTCATGGCCGTGCATCCATCCTAAATGGTTTCTGGATGATAACTTCAGTTTTAGTTATTTGATAGTTTTAAATTTTTTTATGTGGATTACCCACATGAACATACATGTCATTTAGAAATTTGGGATCTCCGTCAAATATATCTTGGACACTGAAACTAATGGTTATATATTTATTGCTTGCAAGATTCTAGAAGAAGTCGTTTTAAACATCGGTACAAAGTACCTCGAGTACGCGCACTTGTCAAATGCCAATTAATGGCGATTATATATTTGGACCAATCTTGTGAGTCCATTCGCTATAAAAGCGATTGAAAGGTAAGATCCATTCTTTTAAATTTCTTCTATTCGCAAGATAAGTCGCATTTTTTATCTGTTCATTTCTCATGAACGTTTCTCTTTATGATATTCCGAACGACAACACGCAGTTGCCTAATTTCGTGCACTACGCACGTGTTTTCCTATTTTCGGAATTTAGTTTTACAATTGTTCACAATCTTTTATTCTACAATACTGTCTTATTAATGACAGTAGTCTGTGGGTGGATAAATTCATTAACAAATATTTCAATTTTGTTTTATTTACGAGAGTCATTCGGGTTCTCGGCAGGATTTTTAACACTGCGCCGGATGCAATATTGTGTTGGCGTCTCCACTAAGCTCCAGTTTGGAGTTTGGTCCATGACAAAATCCTATCCAAATGTATTGAAAGTAATAATTTGCAATATTTTACATTACAATATTTTACAATAATTTTCCTCACGGATGCTAGATAAAATAGCCACAGTGTGGCTTGCCTCCTCTCTCTACATTGAACATACGTCTCAATGCTTTTACGATGAAAACTTCGTAATGTTTTTTCCCTCCGACAGGTAGGGGTGCCACGATTAATTGTATAATCGATGAAACGTTGATACAGCTGATATTCAATTACCATTTTCGGCGGCGATTACTCTGAGTTCTTTATTTCGGATGTCGAAAAGTACCGGACATATTTGGATACCCTGTTTTACAGTTTAATATCCAACGGACAGGTTAAGATATTTGTAACGCATTGTGCTCATTACTAATTACCAGCTTTCCTTCCCACGGGACAGTAGCGATTGCTCTCGCACCCGTCTGCACTCTCAATTTTCTATTCACAGGTATTCACCATTTGCACTTGTCCACCTGGTCACAATCAATATTAAAATATGTGAAGATATATTTAGAACATTTCCCATCTCCGTTAATTTATGGGCATGTGAAAGTGTCAGTGGACTTGGGTATATCACACAATGACCTTTGATTTGAGATAACCCCAACTTACAATTATATTACCGGTGCAATTACACCCTTCTAAACAACAAAAATGTATTTTTTGTCATGAGAAGGACTGTCTCGTTTGTTTCTGATACAAATTATGCACATGTGAATATTATGCACTACTTCCACTGTCCTTGCTATTAGATACGCTTCATCGATTCTAATCTAGTATTGACTATCGATTATCAAGATTAATGATCGTGGCACCTCTGCTGACATGGCACCTCTTGCTTCCTCCATCAACTTGGAGACTCCGCTGGAGTTGGTTGGTGGACATGCCTCCTCCCTCAGGGTCGCGGCGTCCATAGCCCCCGCAGAGAAGGGCAGCGATGGTGGTCCAAGCGCAGCTACCTTTGGTCCTGCCTCCGGTTCCGCCGGGTTCGTTCTGTCGCTGCACCAGCCGGCCACTTGCTACAGCTACCACATCAGTGGTCCGTTTAGCTTGCAAGCCCGGTGCCCTCGGTACATTGCCTGCCTACGCAGTTCAATGTGTCAACTGCCACTGCTTCCACTCTAGGGGATTTTACCGCACGGGTTCTGACCTGTCCTCCATTCGTCAAGTCTTTTCCGACATCCGTCCCTCCCGGTTTTGGGTGGGTATGTATCCCTATTATTCACCTGTGTTCTTTCCTCCACCAGTGTGGCCTTGCTTCAGACAGTTTCTGGCCTCTTTTGGGCTCCTAGGCCAGAACTTAGACTTAGTTTCCTTTCCGACGCTCTGGAATTTTTGCCTTGTCAAACCAGGTGACCTGGTCGGGATACTTGCCCTTTCCCCCATCTCCTGAACGGACGGTGCTGTTTAGAGACGAGGACGTGCTGTCACAACATCCCCTGGATTTGGCAGCGTTTGATGCGTGTCCGAGTTCGCCATGCCCATCCTAGAGTGCCTTCCATGACGGTCATTTCGGATGGGTCAGTCCTTCGGTCTTAGGATAACAATTGCGCACAATTTTGCATGCATTACCAGCACGATACTAACAGCACAGAAAAAGGAAGAACAAACATGGCCCTTCTCTTGCTTCCTCCATTAACATGGAGCCTCCGCTGGAGTCGGTTGCTGGACATGCCTCCTCCTTATTGGTCGCGGCCTCCTGAGCCATCCGCAGATAAGTACGCCTGTCTTCCACAACCGAAGGACTGGATGGGGCCCACATATCAAGAATAAAATCCAACGTGTGACGATTTTTCCTCTGCCAACTCGATACAGCCTGCGCTGCAGGCTCAGAGTCTGTTAGTGGTCATGCCTCCTCTATTTGTAGTCGCGGCTTCCACAACCTTCGCAGAGACGGTCAACAATGGATGTTCCTCTGCCAACTCGATACAGCCTGCGCTGCAGGCTCAGAGTCCGTTAGTGGTCATGCCTCCTCTATTTGTAGTCGCGGCTTCCACAACCTTCGCAGAGACGGTCAACAATGGATTTTCCTCTGCTAACTCGGTACAGCCTGCGCTGCAGGCTCAGAGTCTGTTGGTGGTCATGCCTCCTCTATTTGTAGTCGCGGCTTCCACAACCTTCGCAGAGACAGGAAACGATGAATTTTCCTCTGTCAACTCGGTACAGCCTGCGCTGCAGGCTCGGAATTTATTGGTGGTCATGCCTCCTCTATTTGTAGTGTGTCATTACTGTGTTTCCCCTCGGTGCCCCCTTTTGCATGTATTGTGGGCCAGTCAACATCCTCTGGATGTCGTGCTAGTGCTGCTTCATCCTCTAGGGGGGGGGGGGGGGGGGGTAGGTTCCTTTATCCTATTGGGTACATGAACAAATGAGTTATCTCCCTTGCCTATGACCAATGTTTATCCTGGACACCTTCTCCCTGTGATCATTACTAGTAGGGCACATGAAGTACGCGGTGTTTCCTTTTAGGAGGCTCAGTTGTTTTTGAGTTTATCTTAACTATTACATATGGGACACAATGATCTATTTTTTGGCACATGTCTACCAAGAAATCTTTTTGGTACAGGATGCAGGTCTTTTCTGCTTCAGCAGGTGAGTTTCATGGACATAGTCGGATGATCTGCCTCGTGGCCTCCTCCTCTTCAAGAATTCTAATTATAACCATTAGTTTCAGTGTCCAAGATATATTTGACGGAGATATAATATTTTTTACCCAAAATATGTATCTCCTATAATAAATATCTTGGACACTGAACACAGTAAGGGCCCTCCCAGTTGGGATCAACATTCCCGCCCCGCGCACTCGGTCAAACGCATCAAGCACACAGGAGGAAGAAATTAAAAAGAATGGATCTTACCTTTCAATCGCTTTTATAGCGAAAGGACTCACACGATTGGTCCAAATATATAATCGCCATTAATTGGCATTTGACAAGTGAGCGTACTCGAGGTACTTCGTACCAATTTTTAAAACGACTTCTTCTAGAATCTTGCAAGCAAGAAATATATAACCATTAGTTTCAGTGTCCAAGATATTTATTATAGGAGATACATATTTTGGGTAAAAAATATTATTTTGGTCCACCAATATTTACCGGAGTTATGGTCCTTAATGATCCTTACAACTTAGAAGCCATTTATTTTTGGTTTCGGTGTGATAATTTTAGATTTAGTTATCTGATTGTGTTAAAATTTGGTATATGGGTTACTCACGTGAAGATACAGGTCAAGTTCAAATATGGGTTCGATGAGTTATGTTCCTTGTCGACTTAGAATTTGCCAATTATTTGGTTTCTTGGTGATAACTTCAGTTTTTGTTATCAAATTGTTTTCAAATTTGGTATATGGATTACTCACATGAAATACAGGTCAAGTTCAAATTTGAGTTTGGTCCACTTATTTTAACCAGAGTTATGAACCATGCTGACTTAGAATTTGCTGATTACTTTGGTTTCTGGATGATAATTTCATACATGTCAAATAAAAAGTTGGAAGCATAGTTTGATTCAAATTTCATTTCTAAAAAAGCCACTGGTCAAATAAGCTAACTTATTCGGGGACGTGGGGTTTAGTGGCCTTTTATTACAATTGCAATGCTTCTTCCCATAAACTCACACAAATTCCCAATTAACTATGAGCCTCAGTATCTGATTGCTACTTGGTTTGGAACTGTAATGAATGAAAATGCAGGTTTTGCAAGAGTTATGGGCTTATTTCTCCATGCACATTTTATTTTCAAGATGATATCTTTATCAGATGAATTTGAATTAAACCCAACAAGCATATTATACCACGCTGGGTGTGTTAGAGGTAAATTCGCTGAGACTTAAGTTTATATTGTTCGCCGATCATTGCTTTGCCTCTATCATCTGTCCACCGGAAGTCGATTTCATCGATTCATCGAGCACCCTCGATCGTCTGAACTCCGGTCTTCTCCATATGATTGATAGTTCAACAATGTGTGGTTTTCTCCAACACCTTTACCCAGTGATCAGTACATCACATGAACACTTGAACAATCTTGTTTATTTATCTACAGCTTAAAGAACGAGTAAAGACACTGGAAGTTCTTGTTGCTGAACTAAGTGAGGAGTTGTCTGTGACCCAGATCAAGGAGGAATCCATGAGAGACCAAAACGGAATCCTTAGGAAAAACATTGCATGCCTGTTTCAGACATCCAGAACCGAAATCAGGAGAAAGGTCGCGGAAATAAAGAGGCTCAGGTTAATATTTTATTTTTCTAACGTCTGAAAAAATTCCCCTTTCCTTTAGGGGCTCTGCGATTGCCACTTTTTCCTCTAAACAGATTTCAAATTGAATTCCCGAACATCAAAATCAAATTGAATATATCATAGTCTTAGCGCCCAAAATGTATGAGATATATAGGCCTTTAATACATGGTATATTTTCACATTTCTGTTGCAATAGTTAAACCATCGTGACTGTTTCCGTGATCAGTGAATGAACAGAGGATATTATTTCACTCAACAGGTTAAAAATATTGCATAAACAGTCCTCCTCAGGAAGCGGGCGCTATTGCGCTCGCGCCCGGCAGTGCCCACATTTTCGATTTCCCTGGCGTGATGTATCGCTCCCGTCTTTTTTCATAGTGGAAACCGGAGCTTTAGTGTGAATTTCTGGCCGCAATGTATTGTATTCTCACCGGAAACTCCGGCAAACCATATCGAATGCACCCACATTTTGAAAATAAAATAAATAATCATGGTTTTTCTGTCAACGTTCCTATCATGGACGTTTAAAATATCTTTTGGTTATGAGAATGAGTACAGGGATGGCAAAACAATCGTCATGAAAGCTTATTGTAAAGCATGCGCCAAGCATTCTGACCCCGTTCGGAAAAAAACTTACCGGTAAAGCCTTAAAGCAGTTTGACGAAATGGCAGCCAGTTCGTCTTTTATTTCCAAATGGACTCTGGAGCGGCACTTAAACACAAAAAGCCACCTGAGTGCTGTGTATTTCGAGCAACTTGATGCCGAAAATAGTACAAAAACTTGTACTAGTATTGTTTTCATAGATTTATTTTAATTGAATTATTTATTAATAAAATTTCATGGACCCTAATTTACTTGGCATTCATTGTAATAAGATCCCAGGGAATAATAATTTAAGTCAACACAAACACAAAGTAGAAATAATAACATGTACATTGTAAATTAAAATTTTAATATATAATACAGTAATAACTATTCAATTTACCAATAAGATGAACATTTACTCATTTGTGAATTGCAGGAGCAATTGCTCCCGTAACCTATAATGCAGGAGTAATTTATTGCTCCCGCGAGGAATTCTTCGTGAGGAGGACTGCATAAAAGTAGTAAAAATATCTCTATTTTTCGCTTATTTTGTTTTGGAAGCATGAAGCATTTATGATAAAATAAAATATTATATTATATATCCCTTGTCCATCGATTTATTACAAAAGCTTGAATTTGTAGACAGATCATTGCCATTACCGTAATATTACGCTCATAGACTTTCTATAATTTATAAATGAAAATGTCCTTAAAACAATGACTGTATCTCGTTTAGCAGATGGGAGATAACCGCATATCATATGTACCCGTATGTGTATTATACTAATCATTCTAGACTCCTTGACCCTTGTCCTCTAGGGATACTTTATGGAGACTCCCCTTGCACTGAATGGTATGATATGCCACGTGCTAACATTAAACATCCCAGTCTCATCGTTAATCCCGGAACTCTTTTAGTTTAATGTATTCACAGTACATGTACCTACTTCTAGTCAGATTTAATTTATCAATTCAATTTTCCAGTATACTTTAGGGATCCAAATAAAAGAAGGGTGTGCATAAAAGTCAGGGGTAGAAAATATCCCAAGAGTAGAGAGCAGGATAAAAGTAGGGGTGCGAACATTGAAGAATATTCTCAAAACTTCACTCGGATTTTCAGCACCAAATCACTGACAAACACATACACTGTATATTCCAAGTTTCCTTCGAGGCTTCGACATAATCCAGCTTGTGAAGCAGGTTGTGAAATCGGTTGGGATAATGATGTTTTACGTTGTGGGTCAGGGCCCATAAGTTACTATTCTTAGTTAGATTATAATACATCATTATGACCATAAGTAGTCCAAGTCTTCTCGTACTAAAACCGGCTAAGATATTTAGTCCGAGTTCCAGGCCCATGCATTCTTATGACACGACTTAAGCGTTAGTGACCCGCTCAAATAAAACCACAATTATATGAAATAAAATATCACAATTGCGACAATAAACGGATATTTTCCGCAGAAGACATGCTATTTGAAACCCACATCAGTTGTGAATTGAAAGCGGTAATTTAATGCGAAAAGAGACATTTACCGCAATGTTTACAAATTTTTAAAAGTATGCGAACTCAGTTGACCTCGCGAACTGTGTTCGGCATTTTCCGTTGAAAATATTCCGTAGATTTTCGACTAACAATGCAAATTACGATGAATTCTCCATTGTAATCGTAATTATGTGTGTCAATAAATAAAAAATAAATAGATTAATTAAACATTGAAGATAAAAATGTAATACATTAAATAAATTACGGGAATTACAACCCTCTCAAAGTTTAAAACAGTGTAAACACAACGAGCATTAGAATAAATAATATGGTGCTACATTTCACTCACATTTGGTGGACTTCAGCGAAATTAAGATATATACTAAGCGAACAGAGCAATATACTGCTCTTGTTAAGCACAC
Organism: Siphonodentalium dalli; assembly: GCA_032622095.1. NCBI lineage: Eukaryota > Metazoa > Mollusca > Scaphopoda > Gadilida > Siphonodentaliidae > Siphonodentalium > Siphonodentalium dalli. The sequence continues at coordinate 242,748,605 of CP136061.1, read as the reverse complement.
AAAAAATCAAACAAAATTTGTATAAATTTTTAACCTTAAGTTTGAAAAGTCCCACTAAAACGGAAGAACTATATTTCGAAACTGTGTGATTCGGTTCTCCGATTATTTTATCAACACAAAAGTCAAAATGCACATGGATGAAAATCACACGCATTGCAAGTCAGACACAAGAGTTCTAATTTGCTCCAATTTTGACAAGTTGCTTGCAAAAATTGTCAACAAAACTACCTTTCTGATCCTCCATTATGTCATTAAGTTTTTTGTGCGGGAATTGTTCTCAAAGCACATTGGAAACTGGACTTTGCGGCGATCGGTTTTCGCTAATTTGTTCGGAAAACCCCGCGCTATATATAGAAACGGAAACTAGAATACTCAGAACAAACACCGGACAATGCCGAAGTTCTTCGGAACCTGAGTTCGGCTTTCAGTTAAGTAAACAAACAGAAAAAACAGCGATGTTGGTGACAATCAACCGGAATATTCTATGCGTAATTTAACATGAAAGTTAGATTATTATACACCATTATGACCATAAGATGTCTCTCTTTCCGATGTATATAGCATCATGTATTGATTCATTAGGTAAATCGAGTAAAATACACCACAGATTCCCGCCACAGATCGTGGGCGTAACTCGTGTGATAGGATTGGTATAGAAGCGGGCTTGGACTAAAGACCGGCACCTCCATCCCAATATCTTAGCCGGTTTTAGTACGAGAAGACTTGGACTAGACCATAAGATGTCACTCTTTCCGATGAATATAGCATCATTTATTGATTTGTAGGGTAAAATCGAATGTCATTTAATTTTTATTTTGATCTATAACTGCCATCACAATTATTTAATGTCCTGTTTTAGTTGATGGAAACAGATACGGTAACATGGTGCCAGATGCCATTCTCACCAACAAAATAATATTCTCATTCGTAAACACCCTAAAATATCTGTGGTATTTCCCAGGATTATGACATCACACATATTTCCCCTCTCCCCGTAGCGGATAGGTTTTGGGTCTGGGAGCAAAAAGTTGTCTGTGCGTGCTGCTCGAGTTTTGCAGATGGGTATGCAAAAGCTCCAGTGATAACATCAATTGGCAACCGAAACCATCTGCTATACTATCCATGTATGCATGTGTTAAGTAGATGTATGTGAACCAGCTTTATCAGAGAAATGTTTGAAGATGTACAGGCATGTTCAGGATCACTTCTAGATGGGAGCTATCGAATTTGAATGTGAACTTGAATGATTTTCGATGAAAAACATGGCCACCGGCAGCCATCAAGGATTTTTCTCTTTACATCACTAAATACTTCGGCATTCCCCACAGGCAACGTTTTTATCCAATTGATCCTGATTGATCCCATACTTCATATGGGATATCTAGTAGTATTACTTAAACATTTAAGCATTCCGCATTCCTTGATGCTCCATTGACTAATGTATGACATTATCCCCTCTCCAAGTTAAGCTACAGTGTCATTGACACTTTCATTTTTATGGTCCCAAGCTATTTATATGCAATGTAGCTATTTTTTCTCAACTTGACAAAGTGAAGTTGGCTAATTTACAGGCATGTTTGGGATCACCTCTATACGGGAGCTATCAAATTTAAACAATTTTCGATTAAAAACATGGCCACCAGCAGCCATCTTGGATCTTGCATGACTAATTACTTTGGCACACCCTACAGACCACATCCCTCATCTGATCGTCGCCAAACTTCATATGGATCTTTTGGGTGACCACTACTAGTGGAGCCATAAATTTTTCCGAATTTTGTTGAAAAACATGGCCACCAGTGGCCATCTTGGATTTTACTCTTTGTTTGACTAAATCCTTCGGCACACCCTACATGCTACCTCCCTCATCTGATCATCACCAAACTTCATGTAGATCTTTGGGGTGACTGACCTCTAGATAGGAGTCATCAATTTTTTCCCGAAATTTGTTAAAAAACATGGCCACCAGCAGCCATCTTGCATTTCAAATATTAATTAAATGCACACCACGCAGCCCTCATTTATTGGAGAATTCTTTTGAAAATTTTCAGGCATGTTTAGGATCACCTCCAGATGGGAGCTATCAATTTGAAAAATTTTCGATGAAAAACATGGCCGCAGGCAGCCATATTGGAATTTACTCTTCGCATGACTATATCCTTTGGCAGACCCTACAGACCACATCCCTCATCAGATTATCACCAAACTTTATACGGATCTTTTGTTAAGAAATGGGTGTTTATTTTGTGTTCTATAGAATAGGGATACAAGTTAGCTAGAAACCCTTTTTTTCATATCCTACTTCATTTACATACATCATACATCATTACTCTGTGGAGCATAACAAAATTAACATCCATTACATATTTCCATTCAACTGGAAGAATGTTACGATATGCTGTCCATTTTACTCAACCATTGCAAGTTGCTTCCATACATTGTCTTGATGTCAGTCTGGGAAGTGATGCACCACAACAACTGTATCTATGTACACAATACGATATAGTATGTGTACACTGTACAGAATAAAGTTTAGTTGATATTCAATGAATTGTGTGCATGGTTCGCGCTGCCACTTGCCAAATTTGCCAATGGCAAAAATAATTCACATTTGGCAAAAAATATTTTCATTTGGCAAAAGTTTTGGCAAGTCACTTTTTAATTCCTCAAGCAATTTTTAAAATATTGGTCAATCAATAATATTAATTTCAGGAAACTCTTTCTATATAAGTGGTGTTTTATAAGGTCTAGGGAAAGTTAACACCTTTATTAAGATGCACATAATTATATTAGTGGTGTTTTATAAGGTCTAGGGAAAGTTAACACCTTTATTAAGATGCAGTTAATCTCATAGCATTAGTACTGATGGTTGGAGGGATTACTAATCCTCCTGTGATGTGCCTTCTGATTGATAAACCCTTCTACCATTGTCTTTTTCGGTGATTGGCTTTGTTGTATGATTAACCACAATAGAGATGCGAGTATAATTAATTATTAACTAACTGCTTTTCTATCGATATCAAAATTCGATCAAACCGCGATTGTCGAAACATAAGATTTAAGGTTGCAGAAAATGATACTATCAGGGATAGCAATGGCAATTGCTAAAATAATTTGACAAAACATATTTTCATTTGGCAAAAGTAAATTTCGGTCCAGCGCGGACCCTGATTGTGTGATGAATTGGTAATCACCCCCTTTAGATTCCTGAGATTGGTATTCAAGTTTCGCTATATTCCCTGGGACTCAAATTGAGACGTCCTAGTCTACTCATCAACAATATATGACTCAGCAGGTAATGAGACCTGAATACGGATCTCAGGAACCCTCTGGTGATTGCCCATAAATATGCGCAATAGATATGTTTATGAATCCTATTTGTTTTTCAGGCAAGAGAATCAGATGGCACCAGGAGTCAGGCAGAGGAAGATTTTGCAAAAGTCTCAAAATCAACCGTCCGATTTAACTAGTCCAGGCAAGGCATCACCAGGGACTAGAAACACAGGTCGAAGAGTAAGGAATGAGATCACTTCTCGACACCATACTGAAGCTGTGACGTCTCAGGCTCAAGATCTGAACTCTGCATGTCGCAAGGAAGACAAGAGAGTTCACAATGTGGAAATGAAAGAAGATTTGAAAGTTTCTGCAAGGATTTCATCAGGCACAAAAGACTCTGTTAATAAACAATCTGATCGCAGATGTGATGCATCAACATATTCAGCTGATGAAAGGACTGATGTTAATATGAGTCCACTTGGTAGAGACAAGAGAACTAGCAGAGATAAAGTGAAAGAGTCAAGTAACGAAAGAACAAAGGACGGTGAAGACAAAAGAAGGACAGACCATGACCGGAATTTGACCAGTAGAAAGGAAACCTGTTCAAGCAGGGATCGAGAAAGAATTGCTCAAGATCGACCTAGGACGTCTTCTGGTGATAGTCATAAACAGCGTCCTGATGATAGAAGGGATAGAGATAAGGTCAACTCAGTGCGCAGGGATAAAACTGACGGCATCTCCAGAAAGATGGATGATAGAAGGGATCGCAGTGAGAGAAAAGACACCTCAAGAGATGATAACAGTAGAAGGAGAGATGAAAGAAAGGATGAGAGGCTTAGAGAAGACTCATCTCGTAGAGAGAAGACTGCGAGGACAGAGGACAGAAAAGATAGCAAACATATAGCGGAGGGTGACCGTAAAGGGAGAGATGATTCAACAAAAGGTAGAAATAAAGTCTCTGAAGATTTGACTGTGAAAACGCTCAGAGACTCTGCTTCTGATAGGAAGGATGGCAAGAGAAAAAATGACAAACCAACTGATCCAAGGAAAAACTCGTCTAGTGATTCTTCAAAACATCATGAAAAAAGAGATCATGCTGGTAGCCAATCAAAGGACTATATGAAGGAGGACATTACTCAAAAACCCTCCACGTCTGGCGTGAAATCACCTAGCCTTCCCAAAGGTGATCTGAGACTACTGCTAAAATCACGAGGCAGGAAACGGTTAGCAGATGATACAACTCCGAGCTCACCAAACAAAAAATTGAAGGAATGTAGTGATCGCAAGGAAGGATCCTGTAGTGACAAATCGTTGTTTAAGGTTCCTAGAGATGAGAGGTCTAGTGGATATAGTGGCAGTGATAATCGAGTGTCTTCTACATCTGGTTGTGAGATGACAAGAAAGGCAGAACCATCAAAAACTTTAAATGAAACTAAACGTGACGAAAAACATTCTCGGAAGGGTGCAGAACCATCACGGAAAGAACATGACTCTCGACTTTCTAAAGAAGAGCAATATTCAACTGATCAAGATTCTAAGGCTGATAGAAAAATGGAACTTTCGAGTGTAAATTCTGGTGACAACCGAACTGTAGGAAATGATGTCAGCAATCCGAAATCTGATGATACAAGTGATAAGAGTGACTCATCAAGGCCTTCCAAAAATGACGATAATAATAACAATGTTCGTCCACCAAATATCAGTGATTCTCAGAAGCCTGGATTTAGTAATGATGATGTTGACAGTTCTGTGGCTTCAGAATCTCAACAAAAAGAAAAAGAAAGCGACTTTTTGTTGTCAGATAATCCAGTTTTGGTTTCAATAGAAAGATCAGTTATTACTGTTCCATCTGACAAAGTCAATTCCTCAAAAACAATCACTCAACCTCCATTTAATATCAGTGAGGACAGTAACTTTGAAGCACTACAGAATGTTATCAGCGAGGTTGGTTCCCAGTCAGAATTCACATTAGTGAAAGATATAGAGACCCAGTCTACCACCAATGTTGAGGATTCATCAAATAGATCTTCTGTTGCTTGTGATGTTGTTCAGATGGATGTTGATGATTTGTCTTCAAAACCAGCTGCAACCAATAAAGAGTTGGATGTTGCCATGGAAACGACTGATGGCAAGGACAATAGAATGAGTCCAAAAGTGACCATGAAAACACCACCAAAGGAAGGTATTCCAGTAGCAGCAGAAAAGGTTGACAAAGATGAATCTGTGCCATCTACAGAGGTGACATCTGATGGTCGGAATTCTGATTCTGAAGATAACAAGTTTAATAATTCAGGACCGGAGGTTGCTAATGAATCGATGGATGGCTCAGATGATGAGAGTAACCAGTCTATGTGCTCTGACAATGATGAATCCCATTCGAGTTCCAGTGAATCTATTCATTCCGGATCCAGTTCTGATGATGACGGATCCATTCACTCAGGTTCCGACAATGAATCAGTTCATTCAGGATCAGAATCCGATGACAATGTATCCATTCAGTCATGCGATGATTCAGTTCACTCAGGCGATGATTCAGTTCACTCGGACGATGATTCAATTTACTCAGGCGATGATTCAATTCACTCGGGCAATCATTTAGTTCACTCAGGCGATGATTCCGATGACGAATCAATTCACTCAGATAATGCGTCAGTTCATAGTAGTTCTGGGTTAATGAAAGACAAATCTCTTCATTCAAAATCAGATGGCGATGATTCAACCCATTCTGATTCAGCCAGTTCTGACGGTGATGGTAGTTCCGTGGACAGTGATTACATGAGTAGCAGTGGTGATTCAGATTCTGATTTCTGTGGATCAGATGGTAGTGATTCCAATGATGGCAGTTTCGATGACAGTCCACCGAGTTCTGCTCGAACACGGACATACACAGCAAATCGTAGGCATCTCAGTGGGACAAAGACTCCTGTATGTTTATTCATTGGTTCAGAGAGATCAGAACATGAAGTTAACGTCTTCGATCAGAGTTTCTCGAATGCGAATGCCGAGGCCAGGAGAGATGGTAAAACACCAGACAGATCTTTAGTTGAGAAAGAGAGAGGTGGACCTGATGAAATGAGAAGTGGATCTCCTCATGAGAGAAGTGGATCTTTTAATGAGAGAAGTGGATCTCCTGAGAAGCTACCAGAATCGCCCATAGACAAATCTGACGCAGAACAATCCTCTACAAACAGTCAGCAACATTCTGATAATCAAAATAGTTCTGAAATGACCCAAAGTTCATCAAGTCAACTGACATCGGGTGAGGATTCAAACAGCCAATCGACTGTCGGCTCAGTTCTGGCAAACCAGTTGTCACAAAGTGAGGATTCTAACAGTAATCAAGAATGTACAAAATGTGAACCAACTTGTGTCAAAGAGCCCCCTATTGATCGAGCGCTGGATGTTGAATCTGTGAAATCAGCAAAAGTTGTAGCATCCACCACTAATGAGCATGATTGTGAAAATGGAGGGATTCAGGCAATGGATGTCGATACTGCGGACAAAGTTGTATTAGAGGATACGGGTAATGAGGATAATTCATATATCCAAGGCGGCCATTATCAACCAGAAGACTTCGCTGAAACCATGAATCAGGCTGCATTTCAGTCATCTGCTGGTGAAAGTACTGAAGCTTCTGTGCATTCTGTTGATGCTGCGTCACCAAAGAGTGACACAATACTGAACGAACTCTCCAGAGACGGTGTGATGACCAAACATCAGGATAAGTTACTTGATAATGATCCATCTTCTGAGTCAAGTTGCAAGGATAATGAAGGACTAAATACAACAATAAAGGAAATATTCGGTGACCTGGACACGTCATCAGACGATAGCTCAGATTATGAGTACAGTGGCAGCGAATCTTCATCATGTTCGTCATCAGAGAGTGAGTCGGAATCTGAGGGGTCTCAACCTTCATCGACTACATTGTCAGAGAAATCAGAGGCTCCACTTCCTGCTGTCAATGAAATACCAACAGAGACCAGTGAATCTGTGAAAGAGGCTATAGATAGTAATATAAGACCAGCAGAAGTCATTGCTTCGGAGAAGGTAACTGGGGACAAAAAAGAGTCGTCTACGAAAGATGTAAAAATTCCAACTCCAAATGAATTGACTACAGCAAATCAGCGACCTTTGGAATGTGTTACTATCGACAAAAGTGATTCAGCAGAATGTACAGCAACATCTCAAGATGCAAAGTCATGTCAGTTTTTAGCAAAGTTTCCATGTTCTGATGCTTCCTCAAATTCTATGAAATACGATGTTTGTACAACGCGAACATCGGCAGATGGTGAGGACAGTTCTTCTATGGATACACCTCAACTTGCATCTGTGAGCATGTCAACCCAAATCGTCCAGTCTGCCTCAATCGTCCTCAAATCTAAAGAGAAAACCGGATCTGTTCAGGTGCTAACTAAAGTTACAAGTGAATTCACTGCTGTAGAAAAAAAGAATATTGGCTCGTTACATAAACTGCCATCCACGAAGACCGGTGATATCCAAAAAGTCAGTGGAAGTATGTCACAGCCGAATGTAACTAATGAATTGGATGACAAGCAAACAAGTGATCAGGATACATGGCCTTCTGAAGACAGTAAACAAACTGCCGGAGAAGTCCTTGATTTTGTTGAAAAGATGGAGTGCGAAGAAGAGAGTGTATCAAACGCTAATTTAGACATACATGTCAATACTGAGGAGAAAACTGTAGCTATAGCCAATAAAGACGTTATCACAGTTGAGGCTGATGGCAGGTCTAAGAACGACTCCACTGAGCAGTCTGATACAGAAGATGAATCATCAGAATACGAAACCGATGACTCATATGAGTCCGATGACGATGTTGTGGAAATTCCTTCAGACGAATTTCAAGGGCAAGAAATTATTTCTGATTACGATTCTAACATCCACATTGCGAGTATGTCGAATGTTGTTTATACAGTTGAACGAGTATCATGTAGTCATGCCGACAGCAACCAGCGAAGAATAAGCAGTATGTTCGGACTGATGAATGACTCACATCGCACTGATTCATCTGACGATGATGACAACTTCAAACGACATAGAAGAATCAGCATCCTTGGTTCTAACAACAATAGGAACTTGGCTACGAGCAGTTCTAGTCAAAATCAAAATGATGCCGCAAGTATTATTCCGGTCGAGGGTGTTTTGAAACCAAAAGCAGATACTTCAGATGGAGATTCTAATGGCCTGCCAATAACTGCTTCTGTCAAAGAGATTTCACAATCTACGTCTGCTCCTGTGGAAACCAGAATCCCTGTGGAATCTGACGTGAGTGAGAATAATTCAATCGGATTTGTTCCATGTGTCGTTTCACCATTGCAAAAAAGAAACCAAGCCAGCAGTGAAGCAGCCATTCAGTCTAGTGAGTCAACTCCATCATTAGTAGACTTTAGTTTAAATCAAAACAACAACAACACCAGCAGTGAAGCAGCCAATCAGTCATATGAATCGCTTCCATCATTAATCGATATCAGTTTAAATCAAAACAACAACAACAACACCGGCAGTGAAGCAACCAATCTGTCTACTGAGTCAACTACATCATCAATAGACTTTAGTTTAAATCAAAATAACAACGACACCAGCAGTGAAGCAGCCAATCAGTCATGTGAATCACTTCCATCATTAATCGATATCAGTTTAAATCAAAACAACAACAACAACAACACTGGCAGTGAAACAACCAATCTATCGACTGAGTCTCTTCCATCATTAATTGATATTAGTTTAAATCAAAACAACAGCAATGATGAGATGAATAACATAAACAACAGCAACCATGAAATAAAAGGTAGATCCACTGAAGGTGAGAATGCTTACAAATCAGACGGTATGAATGCTGTGCCGAAGGCAGACTCCAAACTTCATCAGCTATCTGCTCAAAATATCAAAGTTCATGAATCCCTTATTAGCAATGCATGTGAAAGTGGCAGTTTTACACAGGCTGAATTCTGCAAAAATTATGGGATATATGCGGAATCTGAGCGTTCTGTCGACAGCCAAGGAATGGTTATAGACCTGAGTGAAAGTGCTAACAACCCATTATTCTCGCCTCCTGGTGATTCGCGTGGTTCTCATTCCTCATACAGACCTTCGATATCTTCTACACCAATCAGATCACCTCTCAGTTATTCTTCGGCTACTCCCAACAAATCTCCTATAAGAACACCTGTTAATAGGACTCCTCAGCACAGGCACAGCGATATCGACGACAGCGAAGCATCTAGCCAGGGAGACGAAACTATTGAAGTCGTTGATGAAGAGTTTTCTGAAGATTATCGAGAAAGCTTGCTCAGCCGGAATTCTGGATCATCTCTGGACCATTCTGCTGATAGCTCATATACTTGTGATGATTCCGGAGACGATTCAATGGAGGTGGATGGCAGCTCATCTGAAGACGAGAACAATGTTACAGAAATTAGAGTTGATGCCCACAAAGGTCATGAATCAAGTTCAAATGACGATGATGCTGTTGAGAATTCACATTCCTCTCCATCTGAAGAATGTACTGATAAAGATACGAATGTGGGTGATAATACCAGCCAAGGCAAAAAGTCAACGTATCATATGGAGATACTTACTCCGACAAAGAAGAGCATTGAGACACTGTTGCCGAATATTATTGCTGCCAGTCAAAAGCTTTCAGCCAATATGTCTGCAACGATTCGAACATCAACACTGAAACAAGATTATGATGAAGCTGATATACTTATTGTTGATGACGATATTCATATATTTGATGAAAGTTTGCAGGGAAACACTAACATGTCTTCTGCCGAATTCCTGCGATCACAATGTCATGTGACAGAAGTTTCTCGTGCTAGTTTCCTGGAGGATGGGGAAATTGAGAGCCGCAGTGGTTTCGGTGACTTGAAAGACTTGAGGAGCGACAAATCTCGGAGAGCTTCTAAATATCTCAGTAAATCCAGAAACACAAATTCTAGGAAAGAAAAGGATTGTGGGAAAATTGACTCAGATTTAGGGGACAAACTTCATGATAGAAGAGAAAGTAGAAGGTTCGGCGATAATAGCCGCCGATCAAGTCGAGTATATTCAAGATTAGGAAAGACATGCAGAAGTCCATCAAGAGAGAGAAATCATGAATCTTCCAAAACTTTGCATAGGAGTCGAAGTCGCTCAATGGACAGGAACCCTACAAGATTGAACGTTAAAGATAGGCGGAGTCGATCCAGGTCAAGTCGCAGCAGGTCCAGAGAGAGATATCGTCGCTCAAGTCAAGCTGACAGTCGAAAAAGGACTGATTCAAGGGACTCATTAAATAGTTCCAGAAGAGTTGAACGGTCAAGAAAATATTCTGATGACAGAAAGAGAAGCCATTCAAAAGAAAGACGCAGCAACAGTAGTTTCATGAATATAAGTTGTAATCGGACTAGAAATTACTCTGGTGATAGTGTGAAAGCCAGCAGTTCTACCAAGCGGGATAGCATTCGGACTAGAAATACTTCGGGAGATAGTGTCAGTTCTACAAGAAGTTGTAACTATTCAGGTGGAGGTCCTGATTCAGAGAAAAATAAGGATGGAAAGCATTATTATTCTAATGAAGCAGGGTACTGTTCCTCTGACAATCAGGGCGAGAAACTCTTCCAAAAATTTGATGAATTTTTGAAGGGGCGGGATTCACCTGTTTTAAAATCTAATAAACAAAACCGGCGCAGTTCTAGCAGATCTGTGAGCTCTGAGTTGTCTGATACTTTGAAAGATCGGCGTAGAGGCAATGGACAACCTTCACATAATTCTGTTGAAAGTGGAAAGAAATCTCATTCTGTTTCTAACCCTGAGAATTCAGTAAGCGTCAAGCAAGCTGCTGATAAAAAATCTAAAAACAGCGAGAGAAAAACAGATGTAAAGAGTCGTCATTCTAGGAATTCCTTGTGTGATCATTCCAATGTTAGTGGCAAGTCAAAACATGAAGCCTCGAAAAATAATCAAATAAGTGTTTTAAACTCGAAAAAAAGTATTACATCCAAGCCACCAAGTGGCAGAGTTTCTAGTGCTAATTCAAAGACATCTTTGACTAGTTCCTCGACTATTGTTGGAAAGGAGAACAATGTGAAATCTTCTAGAAGAATTAGTCTCCAACCTGTACATAGCCCTGGTTCAAAAGGTGCTAACGTGACAATTGCAGATAGTTTTAAGTCATCCAATTCTGACAACTGTGTTGCAGAATTGTCTTTACAGTCTGCAGGTGTGAGCAAGAAGAGGTCATGTGACACACCGGTGAATAGCTCAAGTGACACAGTATTGAAGGAGGCTTCAAATGATGTTTCTGAACAGGCAGCTGATAGTGTAGGTAAAGTGACAAGTAGTGATCTTCTTGGTTCAGCTCCAGCCTGCCTCCAAGGTTACAGGATACCAAGGCGATCATCCAAAAGATCAAATGTTAATTGAGTTATTACCAGGCCGCAAGATTTGGTACTGGTCATTTGCAGAATGAGTCCCAGAGAGTGGATTTAGTGACGTTACCCTGCACAATGGGCTAGCATCACTAAATTCATCCTCTGGTGACCTCATTTTAGTACATTGCAAAGCATAAACAAGTTTATCACATAATTTGGCCATAAAAGCAGTTTCATAATTATCGGTAATAGACACGTTTAATATCAGCGCGTGCGATGACGTCACGGCGTTCTTCAAATAACTTGTGATTGCTGTAGTTTATGATTGTTGTTTTCGATGAATATTTCGCGTTGCTTCGGGTTTATTTGATCATGTGATAAAAGGTATCTCACACTCGTCCTATTTTATACGTAATTTATCAACCTCGTCCTCTAAATTCTATTTGAGCCTCGGTAAACCTCGGCTCAAATCGAATTTAGTGAACTCGGTTGATAAATTCCGTATAAAATAGAAACTCATGTGAGATCCTCTATATATAATCATATCACATAATGATTAAAGAGACACAAGGCCTTCAAAGTGGCATCATTCAAAATAATATTAATGTCTGTAAAACAACTATCATCAAGTACACGAACAAATAGATTGACTTTGTTCTTATTTTCATTAATAATAACTCTCCAATAATGAAGATTTTGCATGTCAAAACCATTGTTACATAACCATTACTGTTAGAGTGGAATTACCTATTAAATTCAAATTAGTCCAATATTAAAGATACCAAAGTTTAATCAAAACTAGACGGTAAACATTGGAAAAGGTCTGAGCACTGGAAAATATTCTGAGAATCATATTCAGACTACAACAGTTGAACATGATTAGTGATGTTTATTGACAAATCACTGTAACAGTTTAAAGGTACTCAATCCGATAAAACTCCTCTCAATTACTATTTCAATGGCTTCGGGGGTCAAAAATATTTGATTCGAGTCGAGGAAGTCACCCATCAAAGCTCAGATTTGTTAGATATCGATTTTAGAAATCTATTATTTTTCATTATCGGGAATTCTTTCTGGCCCAGAAGACAGTCAAAATTTCGTTATTATTACCACTTGATTATAGAGTTATCCATCCTTGTCTGTTTGAATAGAGTTTTGGCGTAAAATCTCGAGCAGGTTACCAAATTGACGGCAGTTATTAGTACTCATCTCGAGCAATTAACAAATTTCAAAAATCAATATCTAATAACTCTGAGCTTTGTTTGATGGGTTCCTTGACTCGAATCAAATATTTTTTACCCCCAAAGCCAAAGAAATAGTAATATAGGACCTCTGATCGGATTGTTGTTGTTGGAATCTGTTGAGATGGGGACCCTCTTTACGGATTGAGTACCTTTAACCCTTTGAGTGCCAGGTCCGATTTTTGTATCAACCCATATACCCTGTGCCAATGCATTCTCTTATATATGCGAGTCGACCATAGGTCACCTCGCATATATAAGAGAATGCATTGGCTTAACAACAATTTTTTTTTTTTTTTTTTTTTTTTACAATTTTTTACAATTTTAATATATTGTATTATATTCTTTAACAGACTTATTGTGTAGGTTTAGGGCCGATAATATCGGCCCCTGGCACTCAAAGGGTTAATTTACATAACAATGGTTTCAACACGTGAAATTTCTTTATTTGAGAACTATCAATAATGAATCTAAGAACAAAGTTTATCTATTTCTCATGTTCTTCATGGCGGTGATGTTTTTACAGACTTATATTTTTGCACATTTACCCACTGTGAGTTCCTTGGGTCCTTTGTCATGCGTTTAAAGATACATAATCCGAATTAACGCTCCTAAATTACTATTTCTTTGGCTTTGGGGGTAAAAAATGAGTCGAGGAACCCACCCATCCAAATCTATTAGATATCGATTTTTGAAATATCTTACTTTTCACCACCTGGAATATTTGGCAGTCTAGCAAATATTTGACTCGCCGACCGACATGATCTCGAAATATCAAATTGCGTTGAACAAAATGTTGATATATAACACATTTTGGAAATTTTATACAATAGTTGACAATGGTTCGCATTATGTTTTGGTAATAATTGATTCTCATAAGTTAATAACTGAAGAGTCTTTTGAAGAAATGTTGCTGTCGTTGGAATCTGATGATACGGGGACCATCGAATTGGATTGTGTACCTTTAACTTGTACTCTATCAATGATATTTGCTGCAACTGATCTCTATCTTATTATATATTAATGCTGAGATGGGCATTGTAGCATGGCTACGATGTTAGGTTACCACAGGATCTCCAATAAAAGAATTAAGTACCCAGGATCTCTCAAATAAAGTTAAAGTTACCCAGGATTTGAGAACCCCATTCATCCATCCCTTAGTTACTCGCAACTCGTAATTTGACAATTAATTTAAAATGGCATATTTAAATTTGCAGTGCCTCAAGAATATCTTATGGCACGCCTTGAACAATCAAGTTTAAAGCTGGCCGATATGGTCAGAAGAGGGTTAACCATTTCTATACTAAATACTCATTGATGAGTAATTCCCTTAGGAAATGTTCAGATAATAAGTTCAACTAATGTTCATACATCATTTGTTGAACTTTTTGTCTGAACATTTCCCTCCAACTAATAGGACTCCTTCTGCTATCTATCGTCTGCTTATATTTCCTGAACATCCCTGCAGATGAATAATAGACAATTCCAATGTATACTTATATAACTGAGTGAGAGAACCCATTCAGTATTGAAAGGGTTTAATATTGCTAAAGAAATAGAATATTCATAAGTCAAGATAAACAAAATAGTTTTTTTGCCAGCGAATGCCTCATCCCAAAAAAATCTGGAAGTTTACCTTGCAAATTCAATGACACGTTCAGATGGTATGGCTATATTATTAATTCATATTATGAAATCAATTTATATGATATTCAATTAACTTAATCTTACTCAGTTCAAGGATGTTGATCCTATTATTTAAAGCTGTTGTCGAAACTGACTGAAACCCCATTCCATGTCCTTTTGAAATTCTACTAGTAAAACATGCATTAAAGGTACTCAATCCGACCAGATGCTCCTAAATTACTCTCTCTTTGGCTTCGGGGGTAAAAAATATTTGATTCGAGTCAAGGAACCCACCCGTCAAAGCTCAGATTGATCAGATATAGATTTTTGAAGTTTGTGATTTCAATTGTTTGATTACCAGAAACACGAGGTCAAACGGACGGTCTTGCAGATAAAGATGGATAACTCTAAAATCAAGTGGTTATTATTACCACTTGATTTTAGAGTTATCCATCTTTATCTGCAAGACCGTCCGTTTCACTCTCGTGCTTCAATCAGTTTGTGGGCCACAGAAACCGAAACCGCAAAGTTCAAACATCGATATCTAACCACTCTGAGCTTTGATGGGTGGGTTCCTCGACTCGAATCAAATATTTTTTACCCCCGAAGCCAAAGAAATAGTAATTTAGGAGCGTCTGATCGGATTGAGTACCTTTAAGTAAAGAAAAATTGCTAAAATAAAAACCAAGCCTGGATAGAGTGAAATTTGCAGAATGAGGTCCCCAGAGGGTGAATTTTGTGATGCTATCCCACACAGCAGGTAAATTTAGCATCACCAAATTCACACTCTGGGAATCTCATTCTCTTCAGGTTCCCAGAGGGTGAATTTGGTGATGCTAGCCCCATTAGGCCTCTTTTTTTTTATAAGATGGTTTGCGGATCCGACCGACGGCAAATTTTCGTTTTTCAAAAAAAAAAAATTGAAATTTCATGTTATTTTTTTGCCGCCGATCCTTTACAAGCCCACCTGATGACATAAAAATAAAAATATTGATTTCATTGAGCAACATTGTTGATCATGATGTCGTCGAAAATAAATCGTCCGTTTCTGTTCTTCCTATTTTTACACTATAGCGACTACACATGGGGAATTCCCCTGTTAGAACTTCCGCTTTTGGTACATGGCCGCGCCCGCAAATTCGGTCAAACAATATATTTGTGTCGTATTCAACAGAAAAGGTGAAACTATGCGATCGTTAAGAACGTTGTCCAATAATGGAACTGTGGCAGATATATGCCTTCAACATTAGGATGAGGATGTGGCGCTTAGATAGTCTGATGACTACAAACGGGCGACACATAATCCAGATTGGACTGCACGTGTCAGTTGATGTTCAGGCCAATAACCTTGTGCAGGCTGCTACTCAAAGGGCATTATCCCCAAAACGCCAGGAAAGTCGGTGCCAAAAGAGGACGATTTAAATGAACTAATAAAAAATAATCAACATTTTAATAATATTGTCTCAATTCAATATTAATAATACTATCAATACAGGTAGTTCAATACCCACACACGGATCATCTCTACCACACGACCTGCAGTTTAAAATATGGTGCATACATGTATGTCTGACATCTGTGAATTCTCTGTATTCAAGGATTCCAAGCCAATATATGTCCTATCACATAGCAATATATTAGAATTATCTATAATTCCTTAGTATAAATAAAACAGTGTTGGAAAAAAAAACCATGTTTTTAGACTGTTTGTGTATTTATTTATTTTCCCAACCAATGTTTTTTTTTTTTTTTTTTTTTTTTCTGTCCGACCGACCCACTATTCTGGGAAAAAAATCCGCAAACCATCTTATAAAAAAAAAAGGCCTTATGCAGGATAACGTCACTAAATTCACCCTCGGGGGACCTCATTCTGCAAATGACAGACACACTATATCCAGGCTTGATAACAACAGAGCAGACGAATATTGTAAAATCCCATTTCTGATGAGATTGTGGGTAACCTGATCCTCATTTGGGAGATGCTGGGTAAAATAGAGTCAGAGTAACTTCAGACAACTGCATTGCATTGGTCCGTTGCAAGGACGTGAACGGTGATCCATTGTCCGCGTTAAACCATTAACACAGGTATGCTGCATTATAATGCAGAGCTTCCGATTGCAGCTAATAAGTTCAATATTGAAACAAATGCAATATTGCAAATAATTTAATCTATCTGTTATAAATGAATTCTATGCTAACCCTTTACCCAACAGAAGGGCCCTGTGCCAATGCATTCTCTTATATATGCGAGTCGACCATAGGTCGCCTCACATATATAAGAGAATGCATTGGCTTAACACATTAAAAATTATAAAATTGTTAAAGAATGTAAGAAAAAATGGTAAATTGTTAAAAAAAAGATTTTTTTAGGCCAATGCATTCTCTTATATATGCGAGGCGACCTATGGTCGACTCGCATATATAAGAGAATGCATTGGCACAGGGCATAACTATAACCATCACAATGTGGTCAATGAGCCGGTTCCAATGATATCCATATGTGTATGGTACTATTGAGACAGACCGAAGATATTTTAGGCTGTTGAAGCTTTATTTGGCCGGTTTGTTGGGTAAAGGGTTAATGTCAAATCCCAGCAACTAAAACTTTGCTGACAAAAATATGAGCTGAATTTCCTTCACTTCTCAAGACAGCCGACATCTTTTATCGATAGAAAACAAGAAACGTCATGTCGCACATCATATAGGGTAAGCATTACAGCTTGTCTTGCATTGAAAATAGTGTTATGTGTTAACAGACACAACATAACTGACGCATTGCGGCCGTTTAAATGCCTTAGTGTTATTGTCTGTAATGAATTTTTTTTTTTTTAATCTTCATTTAGGAGGTCCTGGGTAAACTATCCTTTTAGCCATGCAACAATATCCATATCAGCTTATCAGGTCAGCTACTCGGATTCTAACAGTAGCCTCAAACAGAGTTAAAGCATTGACCAAAATTTATTTTTAAATGGTGCCTAATGTAAGTTTTTATATGATAGTTTTTAAAATTTGATTCAAATTTTCTAATTAAATTAAGTCATATCTTTTTTATCAAACATCCTTTGAAACAAAAATTAGACAGAAAACAGACTGCAAAATATGTTATTTCAAGAAATCATCATTAACCCTTTACCCAACAGAACGGCCCTGTGCCAATGCATTCTCTTATATATGCGAGTCGACCATAGGTCGCCTCGCATATATAAGAGAATGCATTGGCTTAACACATTAAAAATTATAAAATTGTTAAAGAATGTAAGAAAAAATGGTAAAAAGTGATAAAAAAAAGATTTTTTGTAGGCCAATGCATTCTCTTATATATGCGAGGCGACCTATGGTCGACTCGCATATATAAGAGAATGCATTGGCACAGGGCATAACTGTAACTATCACAATGTGGTCAAGGAGCCGGTTCCAATGATATCCATATTTGTATGGTTTTATTGAGACAGACCCAAGATATTTTAGGCTGTTGAAGCTTTATTTGGCCGGTTTGTTGGGTAAAGGGTTAAAGAAAACCTTGTCTGAATAAATTACAGACATTTCTTTAAAATATTAACTTTCTTGATGTCCGATATGCTACAGTCATCTCTGAAACTGTTGGTGACACTGTTGAGGGTGTTGCCTCCCCCTCCCCTTTTCTGGTAGGCGGCATTTGGGTGATTTTTAAATGGTTTGTAACACGCTATGCTTATCCGCTCATCACTCACCCTATGTGGGCGCCTGTAAAGTTTTACATCATGGTAGTATACAAGAGACAAGGGGAACAATAGAATTTCCTCTGATATACCATCACTCGGAAAACTAACAAATTTAGTTGATTTATTTGAGGAATGGTATCGGATGGATCAGCAAAGGTTTCCTCTTTCAAATAATATCATCAACGCCACTCAACCCCATTTCTATCCATAGCATTTATTTAATTTTTAAAGGGGGACTGTTGACTAAATCTGGCCATTTATTGGACCATCTCCTTTTATACGCAACACAATTTATTACATGATCCTACCCTTATTCCATTCAATAAACCAGTTCTATAAATTGTGATATTAAATGTTCGTTGCATAACAGGAAATAATGCCAGTTGACCTTTGACTTTCCGTTCGTCGTCTTTTACATTCTGTATGTTATGTCTCAAAGTACTATGGCTTCCCGCGATGTTAGTTTCACGTCCCATTTGTTGATTTAAGTATGTTTTAGCTAGATTTTGGATCATTTATAAATAAAATCTACAACTCGTCCCAAGTTTATAATGGAAACAACGTGGTAATTATAATAAAAATGAGTTTATGACTCAAGTTAATAAACTCATCTTCATTATAATTATCATGTTGTTTGCATCGTTCATAGAACACATGACTGTATTTTGCACTCATCCCTTTCTCAAATTCATTCATTTGTTGTATATATTCTGTTGAGTGAGTATAAAAGGAGATGGTCCCATAAATGGCCAGATTTAGAGTACAGTCCCCCTGTAAACACTGAATATTGTCTGCAACGAAGGTGTTCATTTATCACAGTTGATCTTTAGTATACAATGTACTTACTACCATAACATATAACAGGCGCGTATATATAGGGATGGCACATAGAGGGCAGGGTGGGTCAGGTGCAGGGGGGGGGGGGGGGGGGGTGGGTGTGACAGGCTCCTGCGGTGGTACGCAGGAACAACTCTGTTACTAGAACTCTGGATTGATATGCCTATCTTAACTGGTAGTCAGGATTTTATAGCACCAAATTTTGATTAGTTTTCAGTCGAAATGACCAATTATGTTTGTATTTCAGTCTCGTAGCTCTTGTTTATTTGAAGTTAATCTGGACATTTCTTCAGCAAATGTTTGAAAACAATCATGCAAGCCTTGAAATAGTGAGCCTGTCATTTGCAGAATGAGGTCCCCAGAGGGTGAATTTAGTGATGCTATCCCGCACAGCGGGCTAGCATTACCAAATTCACCCTCTGGGAACCTCATTCTGCTAAGGCCTAAGCAGAATGAGATCCCCAGAGGGTGAATTTGGTGATGCTAGCTCGCTGTGCGTGATAGCATCACTAAATTCACCCTCTGGGGACCTCATTCTGCAAATGACAGGCTCGCTATTTCAAGGCTTGCAATCATGTGTTGTACAACGGTCATTAATAACTTTAGCTTGACCCGAGTCCACCCTAGCCAAGTTCCTTTGGCCAATTTTTTTGGCCATTTCTGAATTTGTTTGGCAATTTTTCAGAAAATTTGGCCAAATTGAAAAACCAAAATATGGGATCATTGAGAAAACTGAACAAAATAAAAAACATGCACACTGCAAAAACTAAAATAGGTCAAGCCAGTACAAGCCTGATCATAAAGTGTCTGTCAATTGCAAAATGAGGTCCCCAGAGGGTGAATTTAGTGGCGCTATCCTGCATAACGGGCTAGCATCACTAAATTCAGGGGCGCCGGAAGCATCCAAGGGCAGGGGGGCAGAGCCTACAAAAAGGGCACTTTTCCGCAAAAAAGGACATTTTCTCCGCAAACTCGGGAAAATAACTATAAATTCATTGTGGCAAAAATCCCTATTTTAATGGTATTTGTCGGTTTTTATGGCCGTTTTGTGATAAAATTGACAAAAAATTAATATTCCTTGTGAAATTGGTGGTATTTGGACCAAAAAAGTTACATTTTGCTATAAAAACACGAGATTAAACACACAAAAAGCATTTTCTGTCTCCAGATAAAGGGCAAGTCCTGCCCCCGCTCGCCCCCCTTGGTCAAGGGCAGGGGGGTCAGCTGCCCCCCTCTTCCGGCGCCCCTGACTAAATTCACCCATCGTGGGACCTCATTCTGCTTAGGCCTCATCTTCTCTGGAAAGTTTCTTTATTATAAAATTTCTATATAAACAGATTCTATTTCTTTTTTAGTTTCGTTTCTCTTTTTCCCCAAATTGGCAGATGACACATTGCATAATCAAGGTTCCCAATGGGTGCATATCACAATATTCACCATTTGAGAATTTCAATCTGAGTCTACGTCTCCCATACCAGATGAGGCCATGCAGAATGAGGTCCCCAGACGGTGTATTTGGTGATGCTAGACTGCCATGCGGGATAGCATCACTAAATTCACCCTCTGGCACACTATTAGGCTTGATTTAAGCACTGGTTTGCCAGAGGGTGAATTTGGTGATGCTAGCCTGCCATGTGGGATAGCGTCACTAAATTCACCCTCTTGGGACCTCATTCTGCAAATGACAGGCACACTATTATGCTTGAATTAAGCACTGATTCGCCTCCATGGTCTTATTTTGAAACCACAAAGCCGTCAAGTTTTGTCACTTGATAAAGAAAGGACACAGTTAAAGCGGCTTATCATCATTGTGTTGATAACTGAGCATGTGTGATAAAATAATTTTCCATATTGAGGCGAGAAACTGCTGATTACCTGTTAATGAAATAAAGATTTTATGGATACTGACGATAATCAAAGCAGTAATTGCTGAATATAGCATTGGAACTTTTTGGTCAAAAAGTTTTCACAAAAGATATTTTCTTTTTCTGATTTGGCAACCCTGTGTGCCGAATATAGAGGATCTACAACGAGTCTCCAGTTTATAGCGGAACTTACAAACCGAGTCCAGTAAATTAGGTCTGGACCGAGCCTTTGGCGGGGTCCAGACCTAATTTACTGGACTAGTTTTGTAAATTCCGCTATAAGCTGGGGACGAGTTCTAGATTCTATTTATTACATGATACAAAACCTACATAAAACATACTTAAATCAACGGGACGTGAAACTAACGTCGACTTCAAAAAGACCTGTGATGACGTTTCACGTAACTATGTGTTTGTCCGCGTAAAGAAATAGTTCCAGATAACTAAAGATTCCTTGACATATTTAATGGCGTAAAATTAATGAAATTACTTTTCAAACTCTTCATTCAATAGAGATTGTTGGAAAAATATTGGAAGCCATAGTATTTTGAGATGTCATGTAGCGTACAGAATGTAAACAGACGACAAACCGGAAGTCAAAGGTCAACTGGCACTATTTCCTGTTATTAAACGAACATTTAATATCACAATTTATAGAACAGGGTTTATTGAATGGAATAAGGGCAGGATCATGTAATAAAGTTTTATAAAACATGCTCCACATGTGTTTTTGTTGACTTTATTTTATCACAAAAAAGTATGTACCTATAACATGGCTAGGAACCTACATCACTAATGTAATCTTTAAACCATTGCTTCAGACGTTCGGATAGCTGCTATCTGGATTTCATGCAGTGGATGAGCTAGGTCGTTGTCGCAGGAGTGAAAAGGATTATGTGCATTTTACGTTTATGTTTGATGTTCATAATCGGTGCACAATCCATGCCTATATATTCCTTGGTAATTTCAGTTATAAATGAATTTTAACAATTAATGATTTTTGAATGTGCATTGTCACTGAATTTCCACAGTTCTTGTACTAGTTTATCCCATCAGTTTATATGTTTTAAACAAATTTAAAATCAAAACTGCTTTGGGTTAGAGACTTGATTGGTGATGTTGGGTCCTGTATAATTTAGAATTAAGCTGTCAATTCGCAAAATACTGTAAACCAATTGGTTGTCGCTTAATTGGCCATTAAGGTTATACGTTGTGCCAGATATTAGTCCCACGCATGTTTGAAAAGGTGCCAGCCTTGTTGATTTCAATTGACTGACAAATGAAACTTACAAAAATTAAATTTCCTACATTGACAGTTTGTTCCCAAGATATAATTGCTGCTTGCAAACAGCTTATCTAATTTTATGGAAATATATCGGGGGGGGGGGGGGGGGGGGGGGGGCGGTGGGATGTACTAGATGTTTTTTACCAATACTGGGATTAAATTAGAAATAACTCTTATTTAGATTAAGTTTACAAGTTATAACCAAAAAGTTTGAAGACATTTACTATTACACACAACTCGCATTATAGAATAATCTTCAAACTTTTCAGTTATAACTGCATAAACTTAATTGATACAAGAGTTATTTCTTAAATATAAACTAGGTCAGATTCAGTTTCCTCAGTTTTCACTTGAGTTGACTAGTTATAATTGTAATATATTCATCTTCATCTTATACATGTATTCCAGCCCAGTCATTGTTGTCTTACTAAGATATTAATGCTGGGTTATGTTGTGTCTTGTGCTAGTAGTATTTATTTTATTTATAGTGCATGTACTTCATTCATTCTCTGTTTCTTATAATGTGCTGAAATAAATTTTATTTTTCCCAAAAAAATTATGTCAATCACTTATTATTTCTGATCATAACCATAATCAAACAGCCTTCTTTACATCTGCAACTCTTATCTTTGTGCTAAAAGGAGATATGTGCTGTAAGTTACCCAGAGCAGTTTCGTTACCGAATGTACAGTAATGCTCTAAATAATCGACTCCTTAACCACACAGCTGAATTATGGGTAACTTTTCAGGATTTAGTCGCAAATATGGCTTGTTGCCCCTCTTGGCGATAGCTTTCCGATGAATGGCAACAAGCCATATTTCCGACTAAATCCTGAAAAGTTACCCATAATTCTGCTGTGGTCAAGGAGTCAATTATTTAGAGCATAACTGTAGTTGTCTCTGAAAACATTTTCAGAGGACAAAAGAAATCCGCGATGTCTGTCCATCTGGGGGGCTTGTGTTTGGGAACCCGTCCATCTCAGATGGTTTCCGAATGATAACTTTAGTTTTCTGATTGTTTTCCAATTTGGTATATGGAGTATAGTACTCACTTGTAGATATAGGTCAAGTTCTGATTTGGGTTTCCGTTCGCCCATTATACCGCAGTTACGGTCTTTGAATTTTACTTATAATTTGAGAATACATCCCATGAATTTTGTGTCTATCGTTGCGTGATTCAGAAATAGTTAACAGTTGGAAATAGTTGGAAGCAAAGTTTTATTCAATGATTGTTCCCAGAATAAGCCACCTGTCAAATAAAGCCAACTCATTCGAGGGACATGTAGCCTAGCGGCCTTTTATTAGCTCAACTTACTTTGTAAGTTTGAGCTATTGCCATGGGTTGGCGTCCGTCATCCGTGTGTCCGTCAACAATTTCCTTTGGCGCGGGCTACAGGTCGTATCTTTGGTCTGATCTTTATGAAATTTGTCATGAATGTTGACATTGACATGTGGATGGGAACGAGCATTTTGGGGTCATTTGGCCAAAAAACATGGCCGCTTGTGGCCATCTTGGATTTCAAAATTAAATCCATTGGCGCGGGCTACAGGCCGTACTGTTTGTGTGATCATCATTAAATTTGTCATGAATGTTGACATTTACATGTAGATGGGAACGAGTCATTTTAGGATCATTCGTCCAAAAAACATGGCCGCTGGTGGCCATCTTGGATTTAACTTTTTGCATCACTAAATCCTTTGACACATCCTACAGACAACATCTCTGATCCGATCATCACCAAACTTCATATGGATCATTGGGGCGACCTCTAGATGGGAACAAGTCATTTTGGGGTCATTTGGCCAAAAAACATGGCCGCCGTCAGCCATCTTGGATTTTACTCTTTGCATCACTAAATACTTTCGCGCAGGCTACAGGTCATATCTTTGGTCGGTTCTTTATGAAATTTGTCATGAATGTTGACATTGACATGTAGATGGGAACGATTCATTTTGGGGTCATTCGGCCATAAAACATGGCTGCCAGACTTTCATTTTTGAGGTGCGCGATCGCTCTTGCGCACCATCGCGCGCCTAAAATTGAAAACCAGCGAGCGATCGATTGCGCACCTAGGCCAAATGTAGCGAGCGAACCTGATAACGCTATTTTCAGTGTCTACCCAGACGAGATTGGTTAATAATGTGTCCCATTTCCGTTTTATTACCGCGTTGCGAGAATGCCTGTATGATGTATCGTGAGATCAAAGGTGCCGCGAGATCAAAGGTGCCGCGACATACTAGATTGGCAGTTATTTGAGGTCACACGGTGTGACGTGTCGAATGCACTATCTGTCTGAGACTCTATGATTCGAAGCTAAAAATACATCTCTATGTATGGCTTATGACGCCACATAAATTCCTGGAAAATCAAAGCGAGACCACGTGGCCGGGAGATGTTGATATTTATTCTGTCAGCATGGAATCGGAGTATTAAATTGATTCCTTATTAATAATTATGAATTACAATTAATATAGGAGCATGTACAATATAAAAACAGTGTGTAACATTCACTTGTGCTTATGGATAGTGGATTAACTTAAGCAGTGTTAAACCATCAAAGAGTTTCACTGGACATGGATCGTGAGTAAACTAATTCAATTTACGCGGCATTTATGAATGTATTTCCGCTGTTTATTTTATCTTGATAGAAACCGCGCGCCTGGCCAAAACCCAGCGAGCGGGACTATGCGGGACTATGCGCGCCTACATTTTCTCAAAATGAAAGACTGGGCCGCTGGTGGCCATCTTGAATTTCAAATTTGAATCCATTGGCGCGGAATTTCATTTGACACATCCTACAGACCACATCTCTGATCCGATCATCACCAAACTTCATATGGATCATCGGGGTGACCTCTAGATGGGAACGAGTCATTTGGCCAAAAAACATGGCCACCGTCAGCCATGTTGGATTTTACTCTTTGCATCACTAAATACTTTCACACACCCTACAGACCACAACCTTGATCCGATCATCACCAAACTTCATATTCATCATTGGGGTGGCCCCTAGTTGGGCACGAATCATTTTTGGGTAATTCAGCCAAAAAACATGGCCGCTGGTGGCCATCTTGGATTTCAAAATTGAATCCATTGGCGCGGGCTACAGGCCGTACTGTTTGTCTGATCATCATAAAATTTGAATGTTGACATTTACATGTAGATGGGAACGAGTCATTTTAGGATCAATTGGCCAAAAAACATGGCCACTGGTGGCCATCTTGGATTTTACTCTATGCATCACTAAATCCTTTGACACATCCTACAGACCCTGATCCGATCATCACCAAACTTCAAATGGATCATCGGGCACTGTCTGGTATCAGTACGGCCGACTCATGTTTAGACGTTTCCGGTTTCGTCGCAAAGACAGAAACTCGACGGTATACAACCGACTAAAAATACTTGATTTTAGATGTTCAGACTGTCGTACCATAATGGAATCTTGGTCGGATATGTTCAGGATATGTTAACAGTGCACAGGAAAACTAACCAGAGTTATATAATGTCATACTTTGTTAGATTATAGCACAATTGAATCGAGAATTTTGCATATTTGTGTGCAAAAATTCGCTTTCAAATCCGTTTTACAAGTGTTTAATCCTTTTAAAATTATAATCTTGCAGGTCATATATAATTTGTAATGTTTATCAAACAATAATCCGTAACCATTTGTCCATTCGGGTGTGTTGTATAGTAGAAAAAAGTATATTTTGGATGGTCATCGACGAATTTTTGTGTACGGTTTAGAATGCAGCTGGTGTACGGTTGATCAGCATTTTTGAACATTCTCATCTATTGCAATCTCAATGGGCTATTCCGCACGATTAAGGGGCCGATAGAATAAATCTTGTGAAATCAGGTAGACAATTCCAATCTTTCGTCAATATTGTTTTGCGTTTGGGTGTAAGTGGCATGATTACCCACTGGCTGACTTTCAGAAACGGTTCCACGGAGGAGTTGTGTATTCCAAATGTTAACATGCTCACAATTGAACTACATATATATAGATTAAGTATCATGTTCAGGTATAGTAAGATTCATTGCCAAATTGTGCAAGTATATACAGTCTGTGAAATCTCAACTGTTCACGTTCACTATATTTTAGCACACATGCGCTATTTATACAGTCAGAGTCTTATCTATTTATGTATTTATTTATTCTGTGTGCGCGTTTGTGGCAACCACAAATAATCAATCATAGATTCTTACCTGTGAACAAAACGAAAACAAACAGAACATGCGTGGACCAAAAATCCGAAAACATGAAACAAAACTGTAAAAAGATAAAACATAAACTGCACGATATAGTGTTGTCTTAATCCGCAAAGCCACAACAGGACCATACAATAGGCTATTTTTTTCTAGTAGAATACAAAACGTAGACAATTAAATAATGAGTTCAATTCATATTTGAAAACAATTACATGGTCAGATATATACATTTGTAGTTTTAGTGTTCAAGATATTTTTAAACGTGTATAGTAAATTTAAACATGCAGCATGTTCGGCTTTGTATTGGACCCGTATAGTGGTCAGATACGACCGTAAGGATGGAGAGAACACTATACTCGTAAACAAACCGAAGATAAAAATCATAATAATCAACTATTGGTCGCCCAGTAAAGGCTCGTCCACAGACCTGCGTAATGCATGCGTGTACCAGTAAGGGTGCGTATATAATGACTGATTGACGGGTCTATATATACGGAGGGATCATCTAAGTGGTTAGCACTTGTCGTCCGATCCCTTTAAAATAGCCTATATATGTATTACATGTATTTTATATAAATGTACTATTTAGAGCAAATACAATATGTTTAAACTACAGACGATGTCCGTCAAGATTTTGTCAAACAATCAAATACTTTATTCTTTCACCCATTAAACAAATTGCACAAATAAGGAAGATGTTATATAAATAGTCAAGCGGATAGTTAACTCATGTCTGTGAACGGTCTTGACGCCGTGCGTAATGCGTATAGACCCATCAGCCATACGCACCCTTATATACGCACGCATGCTTTACACAGGTATGTGGACGAGCCTTGAGATAGGCCTGCATAATTATACATATATAATTATGTAGTAGATAAGCAATTTTATTGTTGCCGGACTCCAAATCACGAACAAAACAATTAAATTTAGATTTGTCACATTTATTATTTATCCAACATCACGTGGTATATCTCCCAGAGAACGATTTTAAAAGAAAATTGGGTTAGTATTTATCCACACGATTTTGAGATAATCCGTACACACAATCACAATCTTTGACATCTAAACCGTACACTTTTTAACAACACCACCTGTTGAAAAACAGGCACTATATCACGAAATATGTATATTAAAGATAAGTGAAACTTCGTATGTGTCAGAGAAGGTTCCTAGTTCACGATGGATGTTTTATTTAGTGAATTGCTTTGCTGAAACATTGTGAATACAATCCTAGATGATTTATTTTCTTTTTCACTTGGCATAAACCACGATCGTATCGCCGTATGAAATCATTTTGCAAGCGACTTTCAGTGTACATAGAAACAAAATAATACAGAAACAACAACTGACTACATTGTCAATCCAAAAATCCGCGCATAATGTATTTATTAAGCAAAAAAGTGTGCCTACCGCGAGAACAAAAATTCGAGATCCGACGAAACCGGAAACGTCTAAACATGAGTCAGCCGTACTGATACCAGACAGTGCATCGGGGTGACGAACGAGTCATTTTGGGGGTCATTTGGCAAAAATACATATCCGCCGGCAGCCATCTTGGATATTACTCTTTGCATCACTAAATACTTTGACACCCCCTACATACCACATCCCTGTTCTGATCATCACCAAACTTCATATGGATCATTGGGGTGATCTCTTGATGGGAACGAGTCATTTTGGGGTCATTCGGCAAAAAAATATGGCCACTAATGGCCATTTTGGATTTTACTCTGTATGACTAAATATTTCTACAAAATCCATTAGCATGGGTTATAGACTGATCTGTTTGTTTGATCTTCACGAAATTTGTCATGGATGTCGACATTGTAGATGGGAACGAGTCATTTTGGGGTCATTCGGCAAAAAAACATGGCCACCGGTGGCATCACTAAATCCTTTGGCACACCCAACAGACCACATCCCTGATCCGATCATTATGAAACTTGTCATGAATGTTGA
This sequence comes from Siphonodentalium dalli, assembly GCA_032622095.1. Lineage (NCBI taxonomy): Eukaryota > Metazoa > Mollusca > Scaphopoda > Gadilida > Siphonodentaliidae > Siphonodentalium > Siphonodentalium dalli. Next base: position 242,720,218 of record CP136061.1, on the reverse strand, counting down.
CATGTAGATCATATGGGAACGAGTCATTTTGGGGGTCATTCAGCCAAAAAAAACATCCTGGATTTCAAATTGAATCCGTTGACGCGGGCTACAGGCCGTACTGTTTGTCTGATCTTATAAAAATTATCATGGATGTTGACATTGAGATGAAGATGGGAACGAGTCATTTTAGGGTCAATCGGGCAAATAACATGTTCTGATCATAAAGGAGTTGTTGCTGCAATTCATGCCCTTACTATCTAGTTAACATTGTTCATTCATATACATTGTCATTCCATTTCTACTTCCACCATTATTTATTTTTTGGTCGCTCTTTACATTTACATCTCGTCTTACTTAGACATTTCAATTAGCACCTTTCCTAATTCCTCCATTTACTGTCAACCATTAAATTATTCCCCTACCAAAGTTGAGCTACAGTGTCATTGACTTTCATTAAATTTATTATAGTTAAAGATACATTATCCAAATAAATATCCCTAAATTACTATTTATTTGGCTTCGGGGATAAAACAATATTAGATTAGAGTCTAGGAACCCACTCCGCGATCAGATATTAATTTTTGAAATCTGTTATTTCTCGAGAAATGTACTTTTTTTCCACCTGGCAAATATTTGTCAAACCGACCAAATTGCAGACGATGGATAACTCTAAAATTAAGTGGCAATACGGCCAAATTTCCGGACGGTCAAGTGAAAATACGGCCATATTTCCTTGAACATGTTTTGGGAAATTTTATACCATAGTTGGTGGTTAGCATTATTTTGTTGTAAAATCCTTTGGCACACGCCTTACAGGTCACATTTCTCATCCAATTGTCGCCAAACTTCATATGGATCTTTGGGGCGACGTCCAGATGGGATTATCCATTTTTAGCTGAAATTCGTAAAAAAAAATAACATGAAATTTGTCAAGGATGTCAATATTGACATGTAGATATAGAGCCATCAGCAGCCTTCTTGGATTTTACCCTTTACATGACTATCCTTTGGCATGGGCGGCAAGTCATACCTTTGGCAGGATCATTATGAAATTTGTCCTGGCTGTTGACATTTGAATGTAGATGGTCATTCGGCAAAAAAACATGGCCACCAGCAGCCATATTTGATTTTAAAATTCAATCCATTAGCACGTGCTACAGGCCATTGTTTGTCTGACCATCATGACATTTGTTATTATTGACATGTAGATGAGAACAAGTCATTTTGGGGTCATTCGCCGGCAGCCGTCTTGGTACTCTTTGCACGACTAAATCCTTTGGCATGGGCTACAGGTCATACCTTTTGTCGGATCATGAAATTTGTCATAGATGTGAACATTGACATGTAAATGTAACAAGTAATTTTGGCCATGACTGCCATCTTGGATTTTACTCCTCATGACTAAATCCTGTGTCCTGGGTTGAAAGTTGTACCTTTGGTCAGATCATCATGGCTGTTGACATAGACCTGCAGTGCAGATGGGGTGGGGGGGATGTCATTTTTGAGTCATTCAGCAAAAATACATGGCTGCCAGTGGCCATCTTTGATTTCAAAATTCATTCCATTAGCATGGGCTCATGCCAGTGTTCGTCCGATCATGAAATTTGATGTGGATGTTAATATTGACATGTCGATGGGGAATGAGTCATTTTGGGGGGGGGGTCAATCAGCCATAAAACATTGCTGCCTGCAATCATTTTGGATTTTACTCTTTGCATGACTAAATCCTTGGGCACAACGAACAGACCAAATCTCATATGATCATCTAGCTTCATATGGATCATTGGGGTGACCTCTAGATTGGAACCTTAAGTTTTCCGAATTTCGCATTACACTTTCAATGCAGCTTTGACGTTCCTGAATTTCTTTAACTATCAGCGAATTGTAAAATGTTAACCATATAAAGTAGCATTAGAATAATTCTATTATTAAGTATTAGATTTGAATGTGACCCAATTATAATGGGTATGTGCACAGCACGCGTAAAATAAAAAGAATCTATTGTTTTCGAGTGGATACGGTCATACTCAAAATTATCTTTTGTGACTCCAACAAATTTTTCGCTCGTATCAAGCCACTCACGAACAATAGACATTTGTCAGTCACAAATGAGATAATTTTCGGTATACGCGAACACTAGATATCCTGTGTGCACACATCTATTCATGAAATTATTTTAGAGACTCATTTAGACTCTCATTACACCCAGCATTCTAATTTGGACACCCCCAAAACAAAGCTGTGAATAAGATCCACAAAATAGTCATTTGGACAGTTGCTGTATGACTTGTTCTGAAAGGATCCTGCAAATTTGTCAACACTTCTCTCCAGAAACCTGGATGTTCAATACATTCCCCCCTCCCCAAACCTTTCCAGGATATCAAGCATCATATTGATCCTTAAATGGTATGAAAAGGGAAAGACAAGAACAGTATATAGAAACATGTTTTATTGTGATGAAAATGAAGATATGATGAAATTAGGGCTGCATGATTTAGCTGGCTATGGTTATGGTTTCACATGTTGCATCAAGTTAATTGTTTGAATATTCAATAGGTCACATCTATAGTCTCCAGCATTAAAGTCCAAAAGGATTCCGGTAAAAAGTAGACCGACATACAGGCTCTTGTATTCCCCCAAATTAAAGTTGATAAACAAATGTGCCCAAAACAAAAATGAGAATGGAATATTTGCCATTGAATTTGCTATGTAGACCTGTCGCACTGAGAAACACTGAACTTTTCAATTTCATATTGATATCATGAAATATTATCCTGTAAATGGTTATTCTCAGAATTTCAAGTTCTAAATATCAAAACTATGGCTTGCCTTGATGCGACCAAATTGCACAAATCTGAAGGCCCGCTTAAATATTGGGGCTTGGGGTATAAATTTGAGATCAGGTTATGTAGGACATTAAATTCCTGTTCTCATGCAATTATCTTGAGATAATTGGATGAGGAAGGAAGGCTTTACATCCCCCGCCCAAATTTCTGTAAAGTAATGCATATACAGAATTAAATCCAATAGCTTCCCCAAGCAATCTATCATCCAATGTCTTTTAGCCATTACATCATCAACAGAAAGGTATCAAGATTTTGAACTGTGGATAAATTGGTGAATGACTAACTTTTTGATAAATTTGCAAAGAATTTTTTTTATGAGGCCGCATTGAGGGGCTCATTTGGGTGATGAGGGAGATCCCCGAGAACACAATATTTTTTATTTATTATTATGCCTTAGTTGACAAACATCATAAATTAACATGGTTCTATTCTGATCTGGCATGGACAAGAACATACACATGTATAGATGGATTTTCTATAGAATTTTAATAAGCAATGAGGATGCAAGTGGCAAGAAATGAGCAGCCTGCTGTAGGACTAATCCTGCCAAGTTTATCACATGTTGAAACCTTACCATATCCATACTTTATAATTGTGAAAGAGAAAAGAGAGAGAGAAAGAGAATAAATAAACCACTGAAAACAAATTGAGAATTTTAATTGTGACATTACAAACTTTGACAGGAATGTGAAATTGGTAATTGGCAGGGTTCGCACCGACGTTTGCCCAATTTGCCAAAAATAATTTTCATTTGGCAGTTATTTTTTTAATTACTTGAGAAAGTTGAAAAATACTATTCATTGCAGGAAATTCGTACCATTTAGTGGTGTTTTATATTAAGGTTAGGAAAGGTTAACACCTCTATCAAGTCAGCAGTTAATCTGATAGCGATTATCAAAAGATAAGTCTCAATGTTGCAGAAACTGATAGCAGTTGGCAAAAATTATAAGTGGCTAATAATGGTTGATTGCCTAAAAGTGATGCATGGGATTTTTGGCTATAATTAATAATAGTGATGACAATTTCATTCTTTGTCTGCTAAATAGTGATCGCAGGTATTGAAACTATTATTAGATACCCGAGAATAAATTTTGGGCCAGCGCAAACCCTTGTTAATGGGCGGGGCTTGTGGAGAATGAGAGAAGAGGCAGATGAGAGAAGAGAATTATCAAGAGTGGAGAGAATCCAGACTTGTTAAGAGTATATGATGATGATGATTTGACGATACAAATACATAGCACTTTTCAAAATATATATATTCTCACCAATTATCAATGTTTTCCTAATTGCACATTGAGCAAAAACTATCACCTCAAGATAACATGATCAAAAAATAAATCTTTCAAAACCGGGACAAATTTTAAAGAGGCACAAAATCAAGCCTGCAAATAGTGTCTCATTTGCAGAATGAGGTCCCCAGAGGGTGAATTTAGCGACGATATCCTGCACAGCAGGCTAGCATCACCAAATTCACCCTCAGGGGTCCTCATTCTGCATAGGCCTCACATCTTCTGGGAAGTATCTATAGTCTCAAATTAACATTGTTTTTAGTTACTTTTTCTCTTCTGTTCAGTTTCTACACATCTCCTAATTTGCATAAGATAAAATGCATAACAAAGGTGACTATAATGGGTGAACATCAAGTTCAACTGGGAACTTCAATCTGATCCTAGGTCTCCCATAGAGTTGAGGCCCAAGTATAATGAGTACCCCCAGAGGGTTGAATTTGGTGACGCTAGCCCACTGAGTGGGACAGTGCCACTAAATTCACCCTCTGGGGGACCTCATTCTGCAAATGACAGACACTATTTGTAGCCTTGCAAAAAATGTTCTCATACTTCTGAGCTTAAACTTATAACATTTGTTATCAGCACTATACTTGCCCAGCAAGTTTTACTAAGATAACACAATACATCTGGACAGATGACAGCTGGAATGGTAAGACGATCCTGTGGATCATAAAGCATGAACTCATTACATGGTAATCAAGATACAGTTGACCTTGATTTAATAGTACAATTGGATGCTTTTAATTTAATAATTAAGTCCAGTTGTAAAGAATTTTATCAGAAAAAATTGAGCAATTTTTTTAATTGCTCATGGTATGATGCAAATAACTGTTACAACTTGGCATCGTACAAATGCATCAAGCTAATGCTTGAAGCATTTGTACGATGCCAAGTTGTAACAGTGCAAATTAGAAAAAATAAGACATCATGCCAGCTGTCAAATGACATCTTGTCAGACACTTCAGACCATACTAAGTATAATGCAAGTCAATATCTTGGATATTCACATAACGACTAGCACATATGGTCTCAAAGGATAAATGGTTAAACTTATTTGACGCACAAAGTTAAGTACATAGTTTCTGTCCTCTGATCGTATAAAATAAGTTAAAACACCAATCCTTGAGGGTGATGACCTAAAAACAATTTGCTCCACGTGGACACAGATCAGAAAGAGAAACCCTGCTGAGGCACTTCTGCTGCTGGGTTGAACTCGTATGCTGTGCCGTCCGATGTTGTAGCTTGAGGGGTTTCTTCCTCCTCCTGCAAGTCAAAAATAAATTAGTAAAATTTGCAGATTATGGCCAAAACAATAAAATTAAATTATACATCACCACCACAATAGACTATCTAGCAGAATTGTCCACAAATTTCACAAGATGTTTGAATATCTAAATTTGTTTTTATAATATTGAGGACAAAGTTTTAAACCAGGCAATAAAATGCTGTTGCCCAAGAATATTTTTATTACAAATTTTGAAATGTTGATTTCTTAACCCTTTGGCAGATAGGACATATGTTGCCAGATGGTTGGTGGAACGACAATTAAGTTGTTTACATTAGTGTTAGGGTAATATTATGTATCTATGTACATAACTTCGAAAAATCATCTCCTAAAATGAAACTTTCCATGGATATGTGGATGGATATTATTTACATTGATTCACGCTTTTAATATTGTTTGTATGATTGTTATATAGCAGGGTTTCCGCTATAGCGGCAGGGGATCCCTTTTTGGGCCCCATTCCCCCAGCCAATTTCCCCCCTTCTGTCATACCACAGGACATATTCCACATGTATACAGGTATAAAGATGTTTACTTCTCAATTTCGTTGGGACAGTACAAAGAAATTTAAATAGTTGACAACTTTATTTGATTTCTAGCGAGAATACACTAAAATCAATCGAACACGAACTGAGGAAGTGATCAAACCCGACATCGCTAGAACACATGCTTTGGAGTCCGCTGGTTGCTGCGGTTAGGTTACGAAAATGACCGCCGATAATTTAATCATGTTATATTCCGGTACGTTATGCATCCCAACTTTCTGCCGAGTCTTGAATAGTGGTCGTTTAACTTCAACTGGCGTGTTTCCGTATACAGCAATTAATTTTTATCTTAATAAATTTTCTATGTTTTAAAGTTATTGCGGTTGATAGCATAGTAACTTAGGTAGAAAATGGATGCAAAACGATCAGCAAATCTACTCTGTTTCTTCTATTGGCCGATACAACAAAAGTAGGTCCACTAGTGTTTCCACTACATTGAAAACATTGACTGCATTTTCCCCTCGGCAGATACAAGACCCATTCCCCAAAACCTAGCGGAAAGCCTGTATATAGGTGATTGTTTAATATTACCTAGTTTATTTGCAAAAATATATTCACCCTCGAAATTAAAAATGAAAATGTCAATGACACTATAGCTCAACCAGGGGAGGCATTAATTTTATGCTGAGCAATCAATAGAATGATAAAGGAAAGTCAAATAGTCGTTGGCTCCCATCTAAAGGTCACCCCGAAGATCTGCATGAAGTTTGATGACGATCGGATGAGGGATGGGTCTGTAGGGTGTGCCAAGTATTTAATCATGTAAAGAGTAAAATCCAAGATGGCTGCCAGCGGCCATATTTTAAAACTAATTTCAGAAATAATAGATGGCTCCCATCTAGATCACCCCGAAGATCCATTTGAAGTTTGGTGGCGATTGCCTGTAAATTTTCAAAACATATCTCCAAGAAATGCTCATGAGTTAAGACTACTCGTAAGTCGCGACAATGTACGGAATGGAGATGATTATTAACAAATTTAGATTGATGGATAATAATTGATGTAAATTTTGGACAGTTTGCATTCCCCAAATTGTCCTCATTTGTATAATATGCAATGTTCCCCCCCAACTGTGGGGCCTCACATTTGTTATTGAAGATAGTTCTGATCGTGACTACTAATTCATTGTACTAAAGTATTTGCCAAAGCCTTGACTTCACATGGCAAGTGCTCGATACGAACTATCATTTACTAAGTAATAACTTCATATTGGACGGAATATGTCATGTATGCTCAACTATAACTAATGATGAAAATGACTTCTTTTTTTACACTGATACGACTGTTTTTGCATTCAATACAATGGCTGTAGGGCATACGTTTATTAAAAGCTAGCGTATTGCACTTAGAACAATCAGTCTGATTTTTGTTTGGCAATCAACCGATGTTCAACCATGAGGTCCAATTATGAGATATGTTACCGGCCATTTCAGATTATCGGAAGATCAGTTAGATCACTAACTGATCTATCTATTAAAGTTCTGAGTTTTAGAGGCAAATTTGTGTACAGCAGATGGGAACACACTCATCCAAACAGATACTCACCTCGCCAGCAAAATATTCCTCTATGATTTCGAGTGCCGCCTTGTATACTTGTTCATTCTCATGATTCTGTAGATTCTCGATCTTGTCGACACCACCACTTTCCTCAATCATAACACCGACAATCTCATGTTGGTTTATTTTCTCAGCAGCCTGAATTAAATTAGATGAAATACATGGCTTGAATAATTAAGTTTCTGATGACAGATCACAATTTACCGGTATTGGAATTGTCTTCCAAAACTTTATTGGAAGAGCGGGTATAATTGATGAAAGAGCTGGACCAATCCATTGATAACAGAATCGGGTCATTCAAGAGCTTACACAAATAATTTGAATTCATTGTTATATTTTATTGATATTGGGAATCTTAGGGCTGATTATTTAAGCAATGAGTAATACCATCGCACTAGATAAATAGTCAATGGATTATCAGAAAGCGACAAACTGAAAATGATGCAAATAACAATACCATACTGACCCGGCTCAAGGCCCATGCCCGTGTTTAAGCCCACCCATATCTTTTGGTCAAATTCCATGCACAGGGGTATATTCGATTTTAGGCCCACCCCAAATTTTGTTCAATTTCAGCGGTGGTAAGTAAATATTTGCTATCAGCTTGTAGACAGCAAAACAGATTGACGAACTCGAGAAATATAATATTTATATTAAAAACGGAAAATTATACTTCGTAGGCAAGTGAGAATATTCAATAAAATAAAATAGAGTGAATCTTAAAATCTAATTTGTTTATTCAATTATACTTCCCGGGGAAACCAATCGTTAACAGACATCAAATACAAAAGAACCCAATCGCTAACGGCGTATAGATGAGAACGCGGTAAACATGAATCGCTTCATATAGGCCATGCACATGCACAGCGCACCTGTTAACAATGGTACTGTAAAAACATATTTTTCGTGTTCAGTGACGTCGGTATGTTCCTACAGGTGGCCAAACACAAAGAACTGGCTTCCTGGTTATGTAAACACACAGTGGGTATAATAATGGGCAGAAGGGGAACTTGTCATTCAAAAACCATGTCTTCCAAACTACGTCAACGTTATACACTCAAAACCAAAATAAAGGTTATCGACATTAACATTTTTAAACTGCATTTTGTTCACATTTTACAGTATAAACAGTTTAGGATCGATAACTCTAAATATTAAAACACGAGCTTTTTCATATGTTTTAGCAGAAATACATCGTCATGTCTTTTGTCATTACTGTTAATTACACTCACTGGCTTTTGTTAAACATGCAATTAGTCACTATTGTAACATCCTCTATGTGGACAACGTGTCACGAATAAAGCGCCGGGTTTATTATTATCCTAATCGGATTAAGTCTGAACATTGATATAAACTATAGTATAGACTATAGATATGGGATTTACAAATAACCCACAATGCTTTAATACAAATAGTGTCATTTATGGGAACAAGACTGGAAGTGTTATTATAATATTTTAATATTCACATTTAATTAAAAAATTACTTTCTCAAAGTAACTTATACTTACCTTTACTTAATCTGGAAGCCGGGTATATTTCCCGATACTCGGCGTTAGATCGGCTTTCATATATTTCATCAGTTTTACTGTCCCGATTTCTTTGGATTTTTGGTTTGCAAAGGGCCATATCCGAGTTTAAGCCCACTTGGGTTTTTGAGCTCAAATAAAACAAAGGCCCCCTGGGCCTAAACCCGGGTCAGTACGGTAACATAAAATGATCTACTCTATATTAAACCTTGAGTTGTCAAGTTTTCTCAAATTTGAATCATAATCGGAGATGGGATGTGCATTCCCTGCATCATTAGGATTTCCCGTTTTCTGCGACTTTCAACTTTTCAGACAAGTTTGGAATTTATAAAAAACATTTTCTCCATTCCTGCATGATAGCCAGTTCTGTGATATTGGTGTGATATACCAGATACAATTTGCCTTGATATGTTACCTATTTCAGGCGGTGTTCAAGTAATTTGAGGTAACAACACAGCTAACGAATTCGCTGCTAATTACCCCCGTTGTCTTCCTTGACTTTACCTATGAGGTATATGTTAGACACGTAAAATCATGTCATTGAGGGTTAAATAGCTAAATTAACAATAATGGCCATATTTATAAATCCTTTATTAAACAGTAATTACCTTGAGGATATTATGCAAGGCATCCAGAATAACCAGCACGACTTTAGCTTCCTTGACAACCAGAAGTTCACACAGAGGCTTTATTGCACCAAGCTGTACCAGATGAGCAATCTGTTCCACTGTGCCACCAGACGTTAGATTAGTTATCGCCCACACAGCTTCCTTCTGGCTCTTATAGTCTCCCTGCAAATTTTTATTTCAGATTTGAGAAGGGACATAATAAAGATTTTTTTTTTTTAAATATTTTCCCTCTATGGACAGACCCATTTTTTGCTGCCAACTAAAATTATTATAATCTGTCTCGTTTTTCAGTATATTTTGACTACTTGATTAAAATATTTGTATTTAACAATGATTCCTAGGGACTGTCCTTCCCTCCAGTCTTTTCCTGATAAACAAAGTGGAAAGAGCCTGACAGATATTCCGAAACTTAAATACAACTAGGTGGGACTGTCCCACTGGAACTAAGGATAACCCCCGCAGTGCAATTGGGATACAGTAAGGGTAGCCATAACAGCTTTTTTTTTAAAACAAAACAAAACAAAAAACGAACATCACTTGGGCGTTGAAAATACACCCATGGTAATTTCAACAAAGGGCCATAACGAGTAGTCCATATGCTAAATTTTAAAACAAACATATCTATAACAAAAGCCGTCAGCCAAAAACAAAAATAGTTTAAAATTTTAAGTAAACAAGGGGCCATAACTCTGGTTAAAATGGTGGATGGAAACCAATTTCAAACTTAACCCTTTTCCCAATAGCACCTGTCGTTACACCACGTCATATAGCCAATGTCACCAGGTATGAAGGTAATTACGTTAGCCAACTGACGTTGTAACATAATTGGGTGTTTCCCCCCGCACTGGCCACAGCATGTACCTTGTGTATCAGCAGATATGCAACAACAAACATGCTCTCATTTAATGAATAGTTGTTGGTATACGATAATGGAGACATAAACCAGTAGACGAACTAAATATGTGGCCATAAACAGCCGGTTATCTTCATTTTATCACACTTGCGAGTAAAAAAATAACAGTTTATGCCAATTTATGGTACCGGTAGGCCTATGTCCTTTAAGTTTGTTTACCCACGTGCGGGTACTCCGGTCCTGATTTTGTTGTTGATTTATGAAATGTTTTCATTGACAACCAATGAAATCAATTATTAGAAACATTCATTATTTGTGAACTGATTTCATTGGCTCAAGTTTAGGGGTGGAGTTTTCCATTGATGCTAATTAGATCACAGAAAAAGAGCGCGAATTGTTCAAAACGGCAGTGGGCTAACTTAGCCGTAAGACGTCCGCATTTTCGCCAGCAGGTGCTCTAATGCGCCGCTTGGAATATTTTTTCTTTCATCGATATTGCGTTGATATAAGTACCATATTACTATATACTCAGTAATTATATATGCATACACACAAAGAAGCTTCCCAAAATGAATTTGAGATATTTGCATGTGAACTGCGCATTTATTTAGAAGCACTCGCATTGGGCTGACTTGATGTCAAACCGGGAGATATTTACTTTTTATATTGATTTCTTTCTCAATCGATTAGTCTAGGGTCTTTTGCTCAGCGTATTTGAAATCTTGAAAACAGATGGATATATAAAATATCTCATCAATTTATTGTACTAATTTGGTAGATTATATATATAAACAGTTTTTAATTATGCGTTCAGAATCCCGCCGATATCACAACACAACGGGGCGCGTGTCCGTAGTTACATTACAACCGGAAATAATATTCCAATGCTCCGACATGTTAAACCCGAATTCGCAAAGTAAATTTGTGCAATAAAAGCAAAAAGATCCACTGAGTCATCAATTTGGAATTGCAATGTTCGAGTTATCAAATTCACAAATTAAAAAACAATTGTGACACTTAGTGATTACGTTTCATTACATTTGGTTTGTGGAGAGGTTCACCTAAATTAAATATTTAGACAAATTCCGTCTTCGTCGAAAGTACGCAACCACGTGTTTCTGTTTCGTTTGTTTACATTTTGTCAGCCAATATGCGACTGAGTACATACATTATGTCAACATTTTGTAATATATATGATGCAAGATGTAAATAAGTGCCTTCATTGTCATGTACTTTTAGTTGATTAATTTTTTTTATTATAAACATATTTTTTTCACGACTGAAGTGACAATCATAATGGAACTCGACAGGAAAAACATCCCAGTGGCTAGTTCCACAACCGTTATGCTGAGATTTTGCTTCGCTGTGGCCATTTTAATTAGGACTGGGAAACAAGTTTATATTGCACTATTTGAAAGTATAAAATCACCACCTAAGAAATAATACATAATCCAATATAAATATCAATTTCAAGTTGACATTATGTGACAGATTACCCTTACGGCCACGCATAACGCAATCAACTAAGGAAGCGTCTGACAAAAAAATTTTCGTCTTCATCGCGACCACGTGTTTCTATTTCGTTTGTTTACATTTTCTCGGCAAAAACAGTATTCTAAGTCAACATTTTGCAAATCTAAAGCCTAGCAATGGAAGAAAGAGTTTAATATGTGCCCTTCATTATCTTAACCATCAGCAGAACAAAATACAATCAATGTAAATTGTCATTATTCCTCTTTATTCGCGTCTCAAATCCGAGTGTTGAAAATGCAAATATTAAAGATATCAAAAGACGATACGGACGCTACAACAAAAGACGATACGTTGGAATAAGGGTTAACCTGTATTTTCACGAGAAATATATATACCAAATTTGAAAATTTAACTATTTGAAATCAGATAACTAAAACTGAAGTTATCACCTGTAAACCAAAATAATCAGCAAATTCTAAGTTGACAAAGACCATAACTCTGGCAAAAACGGGCGGACCGGATCCAAATTTGAACTTGACCTGTATTTTCATGTGACAAATAAAACTAAAGTTATCGGACAACCAAAATAATTGGCAAATTCCAAGTCGACAAGGACCATAATTCTTGTCAAAATAAGCAGAAGGAACCCAAATTGGAACTTGATGTAGGAATTTACAAGATCTGACAAAATTATGCATGTTGCAAACTTGGTTGTGGCGAAATGCGCGGTTGTCTCTGTGGTTTGTCCAAAATGCAGACATTAACAAAGGCCCATCTGATGTAATTGTGTAAAGACAGAGTTCAAAATCAAATATTTTGTGCTGTTAAACCCACTAACAATTTTCAGTTCAGACTTACTAAAGTTTAATATGATCTCCTAGGTACATACCCTAGCCAGCACCTCGAGGACAGGAGGAAGGATCCCACTGTCTATCACACTTTTTATCTGTAAAGGGTTGCCAGCGGTGATGTTTGACACTGTCCAGGCAGCCTCTTTCTGAATGTTAATCTTATGATGTCTGAGAAGATCAATGAAAGCTGGCAATGCACCACTGTCAACAACCATCTGAAATTAACATCAGTAACAGGTCCAATTTAGAACATAATTTCTAAACCAAACAAATGTCAAACTACGAACTGCATACAAGTATGTACATGTGGTACTATGAATTAATTTAACCCTTTCATAACTGGGCTTCCTGAAATTTTTTTAAAAGCCTGTGCCAATGCATTCTCTTATGTATGTGAGTCTCCCATAAGGCAGCCTCGCATATATAAGAGAATACATTGGCCTAACAATATTTACGTTGAGTTGACCTTGTAAGCCAGTGCATGGGACCCTCGCATATATAAGGGAATACACTAGCACATGATCTTTAATGCTGCACTAGCACATGATCTTTAATGCTGCACCAGCGCAGCTCCCATCATGAAAGGGTTAAAGGTTGCAGCAATTTAAAAGCATAATTATTCATATAACTTTCAAATTGGGATGAAAATAGCAATAAACCAAGTTCACCATGAAGCAGAGTCAAGTGTTTAGAATGTTTAGAAAGTACATGCAGCTCAGTGCAGCTAGAAATTAATCATAGTGAATTGTCAGATGGCTTTTTAATTTTCACTTTTCCGAAAATAGTGATCTCAAATGATTGTCACAGGGTTTTAAAGAAGACTGATTCTAAGTACAGATCTGTCACTAAGTAAAATGTGTTACAGGTATGATTCTATTGGATTGAGACCTCAAGCTCTTGTTTTCTACAAACCTGAGTTTGTGAATCATCGCCAGTAACTATGTTGCCGACAGCTCGTAGCGCTGGAGTGAGAACTGATACTTCTGGATAAGCTAGCAATTCCACAAGTCTTGGAACCACACCTGAAAAAAATTAAATGTAGAATAATTAATCATTAGTAGGCAAAATCTTGTTTCAAATTGAAGCGGATATGTTTTTTACACCTGCAATGTTAGCTGAATAAGTCATACTAAAAAATAGCTAATGCTCAGCCTACAGTTGACCTTGGATGATTTCGGACCTGGCAGCCTCCTTTCAGCTGATCAGTTTAGTGTTGAAAACAAGTTTCAAACAACTCATGACTAATCTCTGCAGACAACAGAGATACTAAACATCCCCAACTATAACATGCTGTCATAAATCAAAAATACTTACAGCGATAAATTATTTGTATATTCCAGTTTCTCGGTCATTGAAATCTTGTTCTCAACTGAAGGCAAGCTGTTAGCCAGATTTCAAAGTTTCAACCACAAGGTATTTTTATCAACAGAATTAAAATAGTAACTACATGTTAAAATAAATGACGGTTCACTATTTTCTGATATGCTCTTGCCGTTTTAAAATCCCTTGTTAATAACGCCATAGTTATTAATTATATGTTTAGCGTCAATCGCCGCATCACTATTTTGGCAGAAAATAATAACCCAGAAATTTGATTAAATTATTGGCTTCAGGGCACGATTTAATCGGTATTGCATCACTATTTGCGATCCAATATACCCGGTTTGATGATGCAATATCAGCCTGCTTCTGGCGAATTGCATGCAAAACCCACGATCCGGTCCACATATTGCCAGCTTGAAGAATACAGAGCGCAAGAGACTGAGGTCGATATAATTTACAAAGCAAGAGGCATAACTATTATTTGACAAGGCGCGTATTCATGCACCTCGAGCATGACAATGCTGTATTAAATCGATTCTGATTGGTTGGTCATTGCTTGACAACCAATGAAATCATTTGTAACAAATGTGGTTGATGGGACCATGTGGTATTCTGTTTACAATAAAAAGAATTGTCATAAAAATAAAAACTGTTCAAGCATGGCAGAAAGTCTTTCCATGGCTTATTTACAAAACTGACGACAATAAATGTGTCACCGCTGTTACATGCATTAAATGCATGGAAAGTGAGCACAGATTACGTGAACTGAGGAATTTTAGCAATGCGTTCATGAAAGGGGTCCCAGGGACGAAAATTCCTACTAGTATTTTTTAGTTCTAGCACCTACTATTGCAATATGACAATGTCTGCCATTGCCTAGCCCCTGCCCCCTGGTATGATAGTCATTGATATGATTGGGAAAGTTGGGTTCCAACTAGCTTGGATTAAGTTGTATATTAATATAATATATAAATCAAATTCAAAATCGAATTCAGATATCTAATTTATTAATTATATATTAATATTAATAATTGTGTAGCTGTTTTTTTTTTCTCTCACAAAATTAACCCCAAAACAACAAATTATGTTTAAGGGTCCATTTCAAGAGATTTAAACATTGCTATGCAATTCTTCAAGAGTGCTATGCAATCTCCAGTTATGTGTAGCAGTTTGCTATGCAAAAAAGTAAATCGGGGCCCTGATTGGCATAATGCACAATTCTATTGTCCCCTGTGAAATTCAGATATTAACATTTACTCTTAGTCTCAAAAGTCCCTAAATGCATGCTTCACTTGCATAAAATGAAGATCGGTGGTGGGATTTATGTTATTATAATTATATTGTATAATATAATTAACTTCAGAAACCTATCAAGAATAATGAATAATGGCTGCTTTTCGCAATTTTATTCTTAGAATACAGGACGTTAAACAAACTTAATTAACCTAACCCAACTCTCACTGATGAGAAGTTACATAATTCTCATTGATTCATTTGTAGAATCATTCAGACATTGGAACGGTTTCTTTGTCCGTTTATAGTATTTTAAGTTGAAACTTAAACACCCCTGCACATGAACAATCATTCTAATAATGTATACACAGGCCTATTAATATACACTTTAGAACTGAATGGGAGAAAGAACTACTGAATGGGAGCTCCAGAAAGTAAATGTTAACCCTTTCTATACTAAATGGATATCCCAGTCAGTTATAAAAGTATACATTGGAATGATCTATCATTTCATGTGGAGGGGTGTTCAGGAAAAATAAGCATACAACATATTTATATATTATATTAAAAAACAAAACAAAATTATATTTGTTGGGACAATTCAACTACGGAACCTGGTCATTTGTTGAATTATTATCTGAACATCAAAAATTATTTTTTAGAATAGAAAGGGTTCATTTTAATGGCAAGTTTTATGTCTTTAAATAAATAATAACCTGAATCAATAACTTCTTGTATTTTGTCGTTTGTTCCATCTGTTAAGTAAGACAGAGCCCAGCATGTGTCGGTCAGCACTTCTTTATCATTATGATGCAATAACCTTGATAACGTTGGCAAACACTGCTTGACAACTGTGAACTTAGGTGGTGGGTTTTTGTTTCGACACAAATTTGACAAGGTCCAAGTAACATTCCTCAAATAGTTAGCCTGTGAAAAATTTGCACAAAAATTAATAAATGAACAGTGGAATGCAGTAATCTTAACAAATTGTCATCAAATTTTAGAAAACTAAATATAGACAGTAGCCGAGTAGGAACATTTAGAAACTTCAAACATAATGAACACGAAACATTTTGGAGAAAGCAGACGATTATATATTTTGTTAACCATGCCAGATCCTATATTTTATATTTCAGATCATTTTAAACTTCTATTGACCATTGAGTTATACTCTTATTAGAACTAAATTAAACAGATGAAATATTTATGAAATAGGGGGCTTAAATGAAGATGAATTCACAAATTGATGCATGCAACCAAATGTGGATCTGTATTTGATAACAAACATTCTCATGGAATGTGAAATGCATTGCCATAAGAATGTTGACTTCTGAAAACAAGCAACTGGGTTTGACATTTATTATACAAGATTACAGAATACAACAGAAATGAAAGTGTCAATGACACTGCAGCTCAACTTAGGTAGGGGAATAATTTAATGGTCGACAGTAAATGGAGGAATGGGAAAGGTGAAATGTTTAAGACAAAATGAACATGTCAATATCAACATTCATGACAAGTTTCATAATGATCGGATCAGGGATGTGGTGAGTATGGTGTGCCAAAGGATTTAGTGATGCAAAGAATAAATTCTAAAATGGCCACCGGCAGCCATGTTTTTTTTCCGAATAACCCCAAAATGACTCGTTCCCATCTAAATGTCATTGTTAACATCCATGACAAATTTCATGAAGATCCGACCAAAGCTACGATCTGTAGCCTGCGCCAAAGGATTTAGTCATGCAAAGAGTAAAATCCAAGATGGCTGCTGGTGGCCATGTTGTTTGGCTCAATGACCCTTTACGACCTGTAGCCCGCGCCAAAGGATTTAGTCATGCAAAGAGTAAAATCCAAGATGGCTGCTGGCGGCTTTCCCATCTCAGTTAAATTATGGGAATGTGAAATAGCAACTGGACATATCTAGGTCTATCCCACAGTGACATTTTATTTGAGAAAAACCCAACTAACGATTATATTACGGGCGCAATTAGCCAATTACATCCGTCTTCTGAATTGCGAGAGCAAATTTATAAGTGCTCTTGCTGTGTTTTCCTAGTGGGAAGGACTGAATATAACAATATTTAGTATTGAACCTTGCAATTAATTTGAATTGTGAAGCTTTCTAGATTGAATTGACAATGACCCAATGGAATTCAGAATAAAAAAAATTCCTACCTACATACCCTAATTATTTTAGACCATTTAACCCTAAACACAGGTATTATTTTGTTTTGGTCTTAGCTTTGTGAGGCCGGTTTCTTGACTGGAATCAAATATGATTTATCCCGAAGCAAAAGAAATACTAGTAGTTATTTAGGAGATTTAGGAGCGTTAATTCGGATTCTGTATCTTTAGCAATATCACTCCCCTTTGATCTGTTGGTTCCCCAAATCAAATATTTTTTACACCCGAAGCCAAGGAAATAGTAATTTTGGAGCATTAATTCAAATTATGTATCTTTACTAGTAATCCTGTTCATTTTGTTTTTATTAAAGCTATTAATTAAATATCTATACTAGTAGAGCACAGATCTCCATTTCTATTATTAAATATAATAATAATGTAATTTGTGATGGCTGGTTAAGTAAACTGACTCAACTGCGGATCACGTGGATAAAATCGTAGCTGCAAACATCGCAGCACCGTAGCGTCTGCGGGCAAGTCACTTTTCTCCACCTGCGATTTTCCCCACTTACGATTTTAATCGTAGAGTGTGCGGTGGCACTAAAGCCTTGGTTTGTTGATGCAGTGAATCCCCAGTAAAGACTGAGAATAATTGGCCGCACACGGACAAAGTCCGGCGCAAAAATTGTCAATGTCCGGTTTTGTTCTAAAATCGCCAGACATTTTGTCCGGCACGAAAATTGCATTGGCTGAGCACTTTATATTGGCATTATTATATCCCAACGCAAATCTGAATACGCTGGTCGTGATGCTCGTCTGTTATATTTGAACAGTTTTTATATGTGGTTGTTTGGGTTGCCTTCATTGGCGCGTTGGGAGACTTCTTTTTGCAAGAATACCGGCACTAATCAAAATTATTTCTGTGTGGGCGCTGGGTTTCCCCGGCGATAAAAATATCTAGAAAAAACAGAGTTGTTCTGAAAACTAGCACCGGAATATGGCAGAACGTAATATATATATTTTCGATCGGGGTTAATGTCGTGGTATTGTTTGAAATTCTTTTCAAATGAATTTTGTTGTGTATAAACTTGTGTTTATCAGCCATAGGTGTAGTATTTTTCTCCATTCCTCACAGTGGATCGCGAGACTAATAACAGGCAGTGTCATACTTCCGCATTTCGTTTCGGTTTCGGATGTAGGTTTTGGAAATTCCGGTATTGTCAGCACGTAAAGTTTTGTGCCATTTTCAAATGTCAGGCACCACTCATCTGGTTAAGATTGGGAGGAGGTTATTGCTAGGGAACGTCGGATGAAGTGTGAACCAAAGACAAATATATTCCCAGTTACAAACGCAAGCATGTTGTCACGAAAATTAGAAAATTCGCGGATTCATTCTGGTCTGTACGGACTACGTCCGGCGGCGATAACAATAAAAAAAAACATTTTTTACAATCACCAATAAAAAAATTCAGCTAAAAATGACTAGGTGGACTTACCGGTGTATCATTTTGGATTAGTCGCAACAATGGCTCAACAATTCCTGCCTCTGTGACATAATCTCTTAAATCAGGCCCATCACCTGCAGTAGTCAATACAAAATACCTTTAGTTATAAAAGTCACTCCATCAATGAATCAATACCTGATTATATTTTCCAAATAGTTTAGGTATAAAATGACCTACTCGAATACAATTATGAATGGGTAGGTCATTCTGAATTTGAATAAAACATATCAGAAGTTTAATTCAACAAACAATATTTTAAGGATAAATTGGTCATTTTATTTGTATTTTTATGTCTTCATTGTGTAGGAGTTAAATGTGCACCTCTATTTACGGGTTTTTGTCTAGACATTTCTTAAAGATGGAAAAATATTAGGAGTTTTGTTCAGGATAATATCCTTGACAGAACGTTTATAATCAGGATTGCAATTAATCTCAAATTAAAACTTAAATGCATAGTGATAAACTGTAGAAATTCAATTATTGGTGGTACAATTGGCAAAGTCCAAGACAAAATTTGTAACTCACATTCAATAATTATTAACATAGTTACAATCCTGACATGAAGTTACTTAGGAAAGTGGCCACGATTATGACCTATAGAATATTTTACCGCACTTCCATTTATCACATTTGAATTGATTTTCCCGCCCAGTTAGCTGGCCCTGTAGAACAGTACATAACTTTCCCTTTAAATTAAAACAAAGAATGACAAGAGGGATACACACCAGCTATGTTACCCAGAGCCCACACAGCCTGTTCCGAGACATTTCTGTGACCTGAAGATAGCAGTTTAATGAAGTGTGGGACAGCTCCTTCATTCACTACAATTTTTGTTTGCTCACTGGTTCCAGATGCAACATTTGTCAGGGCCCAGGCAGCTTCAAACTGCAGTTCTGGTCTGAAAACAAAAAGGAGAAATATGGTTCCCACATGTCAAGACTAAATTAGATCACAAGGCTATTCAAGAATAATCACAAATCAGTTCATATGTTCAGCAAAACTGGTTATATTATCTCACTCAATTTCTTCTCATTTAGTATTTTACGTAAATTGTAAGCAGCTGTCTTAGTGAACATTCAGACGACCACGATTCAATCGTAAGTGGAAAGTTTTCAGTCGTGGGTCAGTGACCAGTAGTTGGATTGCTCATGCTCATGACAACAACATTGTGAGTAATAAATTAATATCAAGCAGTTTGATTTTAGATGCGAAATCATGGCGTATCCTTGACTCAGAAATAAAAAAATCGTAGAGTAGTCAAGCAGGTGGTTAAGGCCAAAATTAATAAATTGTTTGTTTGTCCACATCCCTACCCAAAAAATTGCAGGTGGGTCAGGTGGGTCAGGGGGGGGGGGGGGGGGGGGGGGGGGGGGGTGTGGGTGAAGTTTTTTTGGCTGAATGACTTCAAATTCAAAATGACGCTTTCCTATTTATACGTCCATGTTAACATCCATGATAAATAGTATGCACAGAAGTTCATATACAGCTGTTTACAGTGAATTTCCCCCCGCAAATCTGTTTTAGTGTTAAAAGGGGGGGGGTGGTGGGTCAGGGGTGGGTGTCAAAAAATGGTCGGAAAAAACTGCCGAAAACGGAGAAAAAAAATTGGCAGTGGGGGTGGGTGGGTACAAAAAATGATCGAAAGGGAAAAAATGCCATACGTGCCTGAATTTTTTTTCCGACCCACCCCCCCCCCCCGGGTGGGTAGGTAGGTAGGGATTTTTTTTTTCTTTTCAAGGTGATAATGGCATATTAAGGGTCCCCTCCATGGTGCAGGCCGAGGGTATCAATATTAATAAATAGTCAGGGATTAATTTGATAACATATTAAAAATTTAATAGTTGGAAAAAACACAACAATAAATAATTATGCTGTTCAGTCACAGTTGCTGGAGTTTCTGACCGAAAATGAGCTTCTCAGACAACATACCAGTACTGGAAAAAAAAAAAAAATTCTCAATCTCAATTAAAGAATTTCCTGTCGGCCGTTAAAATCGAGTCGGTCGGGGCGAGGACAAACAAATACCTTTTTAATTATGGCCTAACCATGGCTTACGAACAACCCACAATATCCTCATTAGTGATGGGCGGTTAACCGAGAAAACAACTCGGTTTCGGTTTTAAACAATACCGACCGAAACCGACAGACGTGATTCTGCCCTAACCGACGTTACGGTTTTTTTTGGGTCTTTTTCGACAGTCGCGTGAACACTCTGACAAAAAAAGGCCCTGTTTGTGCTATTATGCGCTTCGATCGTGCCGAGCGACGCCCGATTAACAGTTTAACACACCCAGCAAACATGAACCCATCTACATGTATGTGTGACTGTTTAATTTGAACTTATGTTTAAATTTTATTCCATTCAGGGAACATATATATATTAGCCAGCATCAATGCGAGTCTTGTGACATACTCTTGAGTGCCTAATAAACATACATGTACGATTATTAAAATCGAGGTAAAATTCCCACCTGTACGATCGTTATTTGGTCCTGTACGTTTATTAAATTAACCAAAAGAAATAATTCACCAATCTTAAATTGTTGACAGTGATCAGCACACTGTAGATTCACTGACCTGGCTATCCATCGAAACTATTTCTGTCACATGGCATCAGTAAACCAGTCAGATGGTGCGTTTTGTTGGGATGTATGTACTAATATTTCCAGTCTGTACGTTTATTCCGCCCTGTACTATTATTCGGTTATGCGACATTTTCCAACCTGTACTATTATTCGGTTATGCGACATTTTCCAACCTGTACTATTATTCCACCCTGTACTTTTATTAGGCACTGAAGAGTAATTCAAATGCTTTCGATCAAACAATCTTCTCTGTCGCACTCATATTTCGTCATCTCTACGAATCCACTGCAATCGACCTATTTTTAGAACGCAACACGTGGTACCAAAATTACTTCGCGTTGGTGATTGGGGTGCGCGGTGGGATTAATTTAAATATGTCATGTTGGTAACACTAATCGCTCTGTGTTTTAAGTGTTTTTATATACTTAATTCCCATCTGTAGTGGTTCTCTGCACTTAACTGAATGTATGGATTGGCAGAACCAGTTATTACCCAGAGAGTTGATAGTGGAGAGACCCAGGGCAGGTGCAGCGGAGGATCCAAGGCGAAGGGGCCTCGCTAACCTAATTAGCTGCAACATCGCACGATCCCCTTGATCTCGGTACAATTGTCTTCATACTTGATTAATACCTACCAAATCTTGGCACATTGATTCTCAGGCCTAACAAAAAAATACGTTTGTTTCCGCTAACGAGCTGAAAAAAATTAGGGTAGGTAGGTAGGCTTAACTTTTTTTTTTTGGGTTAACTTTTTTTTTTCAGTATCTTTAAAAATAACTGTATAATACTTGTCAATAACCCAAACTATGCACTTCTAAGCCCCAATCATGTTAACCCAGATGACAGAGAAACTATAAACTCCAATTCAATCTTACATATGCTTTAATATTTACATATATACTAGTCTATATACTAATATAGTCCAGCACCACTGCACTGTTCACATATTGGAGTGACCGTCTTGTACCGATCTCATAATGATGGCTTCAGAACACCACCTTCTCCTCCACATTCAGTGAAGGATCTAGGTATTTTTTGAGGACACCTGTTTTTGGGCAATGATATACCAAAGGCATAACCTGAAGGCCTGAGCGGAGGAAGGTGTGACCACCCCCCCCCCCTGCTGATGGTGGGGGTTCTCACCCTGAAAAATTTGTGAAAATCCATTGCATTTAGAGCTAATCTAGGGCAGAGTCAGTATTTTGAATTTTAATGAGAGGTCAATTTGATCAAGTTTCTCAAACATAACTTTGGAAATTTTTTATACCCCTTTAAAAAAAAAAGGGGGGTATACTGTTTTGCACCTGTCCGTCCGTCCATAAACCCGTCCGATGTCTGTTCATGTCATAACTTGAACAGTAGTACTCGGATCTCAATGAAATTAGGTATGGATGTTCACTACTATGAGGACATTAAATAGAGGGTTCCATCGTTTTGTTCGGAGTTTCCATTCTAGAGTGTTTCATCTTTGTTTATCTGGAAATGTTGGCATTTTGGTCTGTCTGGGGTCTGTTCATGTCGTAACTTCAACAGTTGTGCTGGGATCTCAATGAAATTTGGTATGGATGTTCACTACTATGAGGACATTAAAAAGATGATTCCATCGTTTTGTTCGAATTTTCCATTCTAGACTTATACATCTTTGTTTATCTGGATAATATTGGCTTTTTGGTCCGTCTGGTGTCTGTTCATGTCGTAACTTCAACAGTTGTGCTGGGATCTCAATGAAATTTGGTAAGGATGTTCACTACTATGAGGACATTCAATAGAGGGTTCCATTGTTCTGTTCCGCTTTTCCATTCTAGAGTTATTCATCTTTGTTTTTCTGGAAATGTTGGCTGTTTGGTCCATCCGACGTCTGTTCTGAGGTCATAACTTGAACAGTAATGCTCAGATCTCAATGAAATTTTGTATGGATGTTCACCACTATGAGGACATTTAATGGCACATTCAACTGTTTTGTTTTGGTTTTTTGTTTTATAGTTATTCATCTTTGTTTACATGAAAATGCTGATTTTTTTGGGTCCATCTGTCTGAGTATAGCAATCATATTAAAGTTATAGATATGCCCACATCAGGCGGTATGCTAATAGGGTATGCACCGGACGACAGTCGATCTCTTGTTTTATATGTATGGATTGGAAATGCTTATACGATATTGTCAGATATCTTTTGGTTCAATGGACTATGATCATGTAGTACAGAAACAATGTCTATTAAGTTAGTAATTACTATTTATAGTAGGTACTAATCTCTATGTTAATTTTTCATTTGGTATTATGATATCCCACCTGATAACCAGGTTGATTTGATCAAATTGTTAATGTTCCTGAAGTCTGAAGGCTGAATGATAACAAACCTGAACTCAAACTATTTGAAGTTTTCACAGAAAAAAGCTAGATAATGCCAAACATACTTTACAGTACGGTATGATTCCAATTGTTAAACTTAAATCTTTTTGTAAACTTAAATTTTTTTTTTTTTTGGTCCTATTTTTTTTATTTTTTGCAATGGCAATAAAAAGTTTAGGTTCAGGGGTTTAAAATAGGGTCGGTCGGGTTAGCGGAAACAAACGTCTTTTTTGTTTAGGCCTCAACACATATACGCAATCTACTTTAAAAAACCGAAACGAAAACCGAGAGTCAACTCTTTTAGTCCAAACCGGAACCGAAACAGAGTCAAAATTTCAAAACCGCCCATCACTAATCCTCATCTGCAACATTGCGCAATCGTGTGAACAAACTATCCACGATTCTGTCAGGGCCCTCCCACCGATTCCTCCATTTACAATTGAATCGTAGTCGTCTGAATGTTCAGTTAGATAAATCACAGAAAATAGATATGGAAATATCAAACTCAAGACTAAGAGATGCCTCAAACTTCTATTAATGTAGATATTATTAAACATTCCCAAAAGAAGCCTGCATATTTAAAAGTAGGCTCATTTAGCTCACCTGTCATAGCCTAGGTGACCGGTAACAAAGATTCTACTTGTCAAGCATAAACAGTAAACATGGACAGGTGTCAATTTCGAGCAGCAATGCTTTGTAAAGTATGTCAATAATAAATTCAAAACATGTGTGGTCTCCTCAGAAGTTTTTCCAGCCTACTGACCAACAATTTTTTTCGGTCTTATATAGCCTTATACAATTTTTTCTCCACTCACCTGTCATTGTAGGAAAGGTATGTAACGAGCTTTGGAATTACACCAGCATTTATAATGTCATTTATGGGAGGATTTCGCTCTTTTGACAGAAGTTTCCTGGCTGCTTGAGTAGCCTGCATCTTTATAGCCTCATCATCACAATTTATGCCAGCAATAATCTCCTGTAGACTCATTGTAACAACTGACTGCAAAATATAAATTGAATTGTCAAGTTGAGCTAAAAGGGCAATTTATGAAAAACTAAAGTAGATTCACGGGGCAATATTTGTGAAACCTTAGTTTACAAGCAATTTGATATAATGTGAATATTGCAATTGTCAATAAGAAAAGACTGAAAAATTTATCAAATTGCAAGTTTTTTGCTCCAATGCTTAGAATTTTGGAAACTAGTCAGCCCATAATGTACCATTTCAAGTGATGAAAGAATGGGCAGGTCGATGTGTTTGACAAATAAATATATAAACAAATACAACTAGAGGTGTGACTGTCCCAATGGGACTAAGCATACCCCCCCCCCCCCCCCCCCCCCCCCCATGTTTTTAAAATACTAAGATGTTTCACATGTCAGTAAACATTTAGTTAAAATAATAAAATAACAGTTCCCATTGCAGCTGTACAACCCTAACCCTAATCTTAAACCTATTGACCGAAAAATGTAGGACAAAATTATGCATGTTGCGAAAAAGGGGAATAACTCCACACAAAAAAGTCGGACAGACATCATAATCGCAGATGCACAGGTTCCCATGGTACTAAATATCAGTGCCAAGATTAAAAAACATTTACCTAAAAATGTAGGAATAAAAGCCCGGACAAAATTATGCAAGTTGCAAAAAAAATTCTAAATCGAAAAAGGGGGGACAACTCCATCAAAAATTGTCATAATCACAGGTGCACAGGTTCCCATGGTGGTTGATGTCTGTGCCAAGTTTAACATAAATTGATAAAAAAAAACTAATTTGTGTCCACGGACGGACGACGGATAAGCTGATTACAGTATACCCCCCCGCCCTCCACAACTTCGTTGCGGCGGGTATAAAAAAAACCTACAAGGCAAAATAAGAAATCACTTACTGGCGGGATTTCTCATCCTTAAAAATAGAAGCAGCAAGTTCAATTATTAGGCTATGAGGAAGGAAGACCAGAAATTTACAGTGCAATTCATGTTGTAGAAAGGTATATAGGATATGAATTTGGTTGCATGATATGATTACCTTGTTTTTGTTCTGTTCTGGACTGGTAGGTCCATCATCATCATCTATATTGACATTCCTTCTCTTCAGAAGTTGCTCGTCTTTCTTTGTTTTGCGGAGTTCAACTGAGACTTCATTCCTGCGTCTTCTCATTTCCTAAAATTCAGTCAATGAGAGCTTAACAATCCACTTTCATATCCATTGGAATTTGTTTGTTTGCTCCTGAATATGTAGTTAAGAGCAATTTAATAACATTCAGTACATTTATACTGGGTCATGCTCACAAGATACTTGAGCACATGACCAAACATTCCAGACAATTCGCGCATTGTGCATGTGGGTCCTACTTTCATACAGTCAGCGGCAATACATTTGGTGAAGTTTACAATGATAATTATTAAATTTAGGTAATGGCAACAACCCTCGAAATTAGCTCGATGTACGGCAGAAACCAATATAGAATTTCATGTAATAGTAATTCTAAATCAATGCCATACTCTTGTGTGGCAAATAATAGTACAGGGCGGAATAATAGTCCAGGGCGGAAAATGGGGACAAAATTAATAATAGTACAGGGTGATAACGCCGGGGTTGTCTTCAAATGTCAATTTCAAGTCATTTTATTGCACAACTGATACCTAGTTTAGCCGTGTGTAATATCACCATTGCAGAGTTGTGAGTTTTGGGGAAGTTTGTTATTTCTGCTCGCGACTGTACATACTAGTATACAGCGTGCGCTACAGTCTGCAGACCACGTGGGAATTAAGACACCTGGAAGAGAGGTGTTTTAATTTACTTTTAAATTGTAAAATCACCAAAGCGGTAATTGGGTCATGGAGGCAACTTTAAACATGCTGTGTCTTTTTATTGGAATTAGAAAAAGTCATGCGTTACTAATGAATTCTGTGCCGTTCAAACATGGCTATCATTTCGTAATTCCAATGTTAAACACAAATTATTAACTGCACCCGCATGGAGCCCCGAACCAGTGAGCCATGCTTTATATCATCACTAAAAGCAGAACGTTCCATTGCGTCATTGGGATAACTGGTTAGTAACTGTTGCGAACCACGTGGTTCCCGTCCTAGTACATTCAACAATCATTACCGAGTCACCAGATATGTGGGCTAAACAAAAGTAGACTCATCCGCTGTTTTGACAGAACATGATGCAAGCATTTTTCGACGTTTCCAAATATTTACAACAGGCCGACTGTCCCGCGAATATACACATTTGATGAAAAAAAAGATAAACTGATAATAGTTCGCCGAGTTCTTCGTGGACAGATCCATTGATTTTTAATAATCGTACAGGTGCGAATAAGGATCGTACAGGGCGGATTTTTTATTGAAAATTAATAATCGTACATGTACGATTATTTGGCACACGAGAGTAGAAGTAAAATGCCAATTTCAAGGTCTGTAATGGTAAGTGATCTGATGCTTGTCAAATTACCGGTCTGATAAATATCCAGACTCCATCTCATTACTTTATTCTACGACTGACAACTCCGGCATTCTGATTCTGATTTCAGAGATGAAGGAGGGGATCCCTAATTTTGATATCCATGCATACATTAAGTGTTAAATTGGCTATATTCAAACAACTTTTTTGTTGTCAAATCATAATATACTGAGATTTATATTTGCGGCATGATGTTATCAATTTATCCGTGATTATGTTTTTCATTTAGCATGACACTTGTCATAATTTTCACATTTAATGGCAAAACGAATTGTGTGTTCTCTGGTTTGGATATACCGGGTATTAAAGAGATCAGGGATCTGTCTGTCTGTGTTCGGCTTGCAATTTTTCTTCCAGAGCCCTTGACCGATTTCAACCAAATTTGGTGTGGTGCCTCAGGGTACACCGGCAGATGTTATAACGGCCTTATTTTTTTCTTTTCAAAATTTTTGTGCATGAAGTTTAAATCTAAAAATCAAAAAAGAAAATTGAACAATCAAATAAAAAATTTGAAATTTGAAATTTTTATTTTTTTTTAAAGTTTCACTCTAAAATCAAAAAAGAAATTAAAAACTTGTAGATCAGAGTTCAATCTAAAAAAAAAAATCTAAACTTTCACGAATCTAAAGTTTTGATTGTTTTTTTTAGATTGAACTCGGATCTGCTGTTAAAAAAAAAAATGATGAGTCTGTTTCAGCTAGTTAACATAAGGGCAAGTGCTGATGTGTTCACTTCGAAAGTCGATCTCGGGTAACAGACAATATTTATGTGGATAAAGTCTCTAAAAACCAGTGGGCGGTACTACCGCTGTGGGTGTGGCCTCCGTGGAAAGCTCCATTGCAACATACATGTAGGATTAGGAAAGTAAATGGATCTTAAAATTGAACGGTGGAAAGAACCTACATCAATGCCTCTGCCTCTATTTTTGTAGCTCTTCATGCGGCTGGCCTGTTCCTCCTCGATTGATTCTTGTGAAGGCATCTTGTTTTCTTGAAATCTTCAGGTACAGTACGGTAGGTAAAATAGCTGCAAATATATTTAGAAATAGATCAAATTCGGAAGGCTAGGGTTTATACATTGATGAAGGACTGACCTCCATGTTGCAAATAGGGAATCCTGGGAGATGCTTGCCAATGTTGCAGTCTTTCGATTTTTGAAAATCTGGTGAGCTGTAAATCTGTCAGGCCATTCTTTAAAAGATTGTGTTTCCCCTATCCCGACCCATATATTTGGGGTTTGGGTCACTCTGTAGCTAAATTATTTCCCCCCCCCCCCACATATTACAGCTACCTGATGTGGGTAAAACACGACATGTATTGTTTTAGCAATTTAGGGTGTTAATTGTTTAATACAGATCATGTGGAAAATTATAATTTTAATAATGTCCATAGGACTTCTGTTCATATAAAAAAGAAAGTATTTGGATTTCATTTTAGCATGTCTTTCCTTATTCATCGGTCGCAGAACGGAAGAAATCAGTATTCAGTTAAAACAGTGTATGCTAGTGTTGTAACGGAATCGGTTTTAACAACGCGGTTTCGGTGTTGAGACTGGTATATAGAGGATCTCATATGAGCTTCTATTTTATACGGAATTTATCAACCGAGTTCACTAAATTCGATTTGAGCCGAGGTTTACCGAGGCTCAAATAGAATTTAGTGGACGAGGTTGATAAATTACGTATAAAATAGGACGAGTGTGAGATACCTTTTATCACATGATCAAATAAACCCGATGCAACGCGAAATATTCATCGAAAACAACAATCATAAACTACAGCGATCGCAAGTTATTTGAAGAACGCCGTGACGTCATCGCACGCGCTGATATTAAACGTGTCTATTACCGATAATTATGAAACTGCTTTTATGGCCAAATTATGTGATAAATACATGCATGTGATACATGTAACAAGTACTAGTAACAGATTAACAGAAATTGTAAAGATGTACATGTAGATTGTCAAATATTTTATTTATTACTGGACATAGGTCACCTGCGGAAAGGATGTGATGTACCATCACAAACTTTCTGCAGTCGACCAATGCCCAGCTGAGCATTAAAGTTTCACTCTAAAATCTAAAAAGAAAATTAAAAAATTGAAAAAAAATTGAAATATTAAAATAAGAATTTCTTCTTGTACTAAAACCAGCTAAGATATTGGGATGGAGATGCTGGTATTTAGTCCGAGTTCGTCCCGTATGGTCTCTTATGACACGACTTACGCCCAAGTTATGTGGCGGAAATTTGTTGTGTATTTTACTCGATTTACCCAGCAAATCAATACGTGATGCTATATACATCGGAAAGAGTGACATCTTATGGTCATAATGGTGTATAATAATCTAACTTTGATGTTAAATTACACATAGAATATTCCGGTTGATTCCCGTAATTTATTTAATGTATTACATTTTTATCTTCAATGTTTAATTAATCTATTTATTTTTTATTTATTGACACACATAATTACGATTACAATGGAGAATTCATCGTAATTTGCATTGTTAGTCGAAAATCTACGGAATATTTTCAACGGAAAATGCCAAACACAGTTCGCAAAGTCAACTGAATTCGCATACTTTTAAAAATTGTAAACATTGCGGTAAATGTCTCTTTTCGCATTAAATTACCGCTTTCAATTCACAACTGATGTGGGTTTCAGATCAAATAGCATGTCATGTCTTCTGCGGAAAATATCCGTTTATTGTTGCAATTGTGATATTTTATTTCATATAATTGTGGTTTTATTTGAGCGGGTCATTAACGCTTAACTCGTGTCATAAGAAGGCTATGCGCGCGATCTCTGACTAAATACCAGCATCTCCATCCCAATATCTTAGCTGGTTTTAGTACGAGAAGACTTGGACTATGGTTAACAGTGAAATAAAATTG
Organism: Siphonodentalium dalli; assembly: GCA_032622095.1. NCBI lineage: Eukaryota > Metazoa > Mollusca > Scaphopoda > Gadilida > Siphonodentaliidae > Siphonodentalium > Siphonodentalium dalli. Next base: position 242,689,893 of record CP136061.1, on the reverse strand, counting down.
CAGCAATAGCAGTAATACAGGCATCAAAGGTTTGCCGCCGGTTGTAAACGACATGTCATTGACAAAGAGGTCACTTGCTGCATGACGTGTACTATTGAAATAGGTCATTAAAATTGAGGTCACTCAGGTCAGGTCTGCTTTGATCAGTGGACCACTGGCGACTGATCTATTGATACAGTAATGTGTTTCAAGAAGATGGCATCGTATTTTCCACACATGCAAATTGATACAATGCGGTCTGTTGGCCTCACGGTTACTCTGATAAATAGGGAATGCTTATCACTTTTATTACTTATTGTGGGGGACTACCTTAATTTTGTGTTAGATACCGATTCAACATTGACCTTTCCCGTTCGGGACGACCGCTGCTTACTAGTGATGTACCGATTATCGGTATCGGCTATCGGATCGGGCCGATATATGTGGTATCGGCAAGATATCGGTATCGGTAAAAATTAGTCTCCCGACCGATAAATGTCGCGTCCTTTGTGAACGTTGTTACACCAATTCCGACTTTAATATTAAATAAATGACGGGAATTTCCAGAAAAAATAGCGACTATTTTACGCACTGGTCAGCCCTCCATCACATACAGTGATATACCATGATCATGATGACAACGTCGACATGTGACTGTTGGTATACTCATGACCCAAATAAACATTTCCAAAGGTACCGTAGTTCGGTACGCTCAATAATTAAAGTTAAAACATAAACTGTATACAATTAAAATTACTTGTGAGTGCCGAGTAGCACATGTTGAAAGCGAATAACTGACGCCCCTGGCATTAGCGTGAGAATGGAATCTTCCTGTGAGTGAATCAGACTGATGTACCGGTATCATTTAGTGATGTATTCATGGGGGTGTGGAATTAATTCTGCACCACGTGCGACAGTAAGTTGTCACATTGTTATGATCTTCCCCAAGGCGGACGCCGGGCGGTAAGATCAAACGATTATTTGCATGCATTTGATGTCATCGAGTAGGAATCACTAACAAGCCACGTGTTGACAGATAACACAGTAAACTAAAAATCACAGTGTTTATAAATAGACGAGTCACACTTGACCAGTTTGCATTAAAGTCGCCGCAGTCGTGACTCGATATTCCTCAATAGAAACATCACGTGTTAACAACAGTTAAGTGTGTGTGTGTGTTTAAAGTGCTTTTGATTCAAATTGATTGACATTCTGGTATACGATGACTGAAGATGGAGGAGGTGACTAACTTGTTCGATAGAACCATCCGAACCAATCAGAGTGCTCTATGGGCGGGATTTGTATCTGCTGTCATGGGCAGAGAAAATGTCAACAATTTATGCGGGACATTGTTGGTGTTATTAAACGCAAGTTCAACTTCTGAAAAAGGTTGAGTTTGGCAAATTGAAATTGCCGCCATTAACTCAATTGGATTACTAGTATCAGGGTTGGTGATTTTTTTGATTTAAATCAGATTTATTTGATTTAAATCGATTTTTGTTGATTTTTTTCCTAATTGTTATGAAAATATGCAATTGTGCAATGTCTTTGATACATGAAGATTCTAAAAGGTGTTGCTTATTATATCCAAGACTGGATTAATCCGAATTCTATTATTATTTATTATTTTTTTGTATACCTATCAAACACAAATATCATGGCAGTACTGATATAGTGATCATGTACTAGTACTTTAATAATGCATACACTTAGGTCCATATGAGTTCCAATGTTGTCATATCTGGATAGGTAGACCTGTGCTTAAAGATTTACTCATAAATTTAGTAAATTTTAGCTGAAAACTGAATATATTATCAATCGCGTTTGCTCCTCAATGACTTGAGGGCATAATCACACCATATATCAAGTATAGACATTAGACAACTAGAGTACCGGTAGTTGGCAGAGTATATGGTAGAATTACTCGGTTGCCAATTACATGTACAGCAATCAGAAAAGGAAAGGAAATTCAATAGTTTAATGCTGAATCTGATTGTAGTTTCAAATAATACTAACAATGTTAAGCTGAACAGGCCATTGCTGGAGCAGTAATCACGGTACCATGCAGCATGCCTGTAGTTTCTATAGGGTTGACAATTACTGCACAATTTGATATCTATTATTCAATGTTGTATATTGTTTAATCATAATCATGTTATAGTTTACAAAAACCTTGTTAGATATTGCAAGTTCTTTTTTGCAATCATTTCAAAATTTTTGATTTAAATCAATGATTTTTTTGAAAAAAATCATTGATTTAAATCTTGATTTAAATCGCTTGATTTAAATCAGCCAACCCTGACTAGTATGGACTGATTCCGTAAGGCACGGTAACGGAATCAAACAAATATTGAGGAAATCTTATGAATGCAACGAAATATTAAATCGTTTTGCCAGGGTTTTTTGGGAACGTAAACTAAACATTTTTCGCAACCAGGTTATCGCAATATCGGTTCTTTGCCGACAATATTTTGTAATTTAAAAAACAAATTGATATGGAGTTTGGTTCACGTACAAGACTTATTGGTATCTGTATCGGATCGGCCGATAATTCTACTGAAAATATCGGCTATCGGCTTTTACCGATAACCCCCGTATCGTTACATCACTACTGCTTACTTGAATAGGTAATAACATGCAATTTGTGTATTGAGATACGTATCGTTTGAACCCCTGTATCGTCAGTGCTGTATCGCGGTCGCATCGATACATCGATGTATCGTTACACCCCTATCAACATCAGGCCTGTCCATATGAAAAATTGACGAGGGCTACAAAATCGCCCACGTGAACCCCAGTGACGAGTGCTAATAGCCCTCGTGATTTATTCATGCTATTTGCTTAGCCAGATATACTACAAAAGGAACAGACCAGACTGGAGAATGTATTTGTATGTTATCAATAAAGTTGTTCAATCTTATTTATTCTTGTTTTGAGTGTTTATGTTTGCCTACCCCTGGGATTGTTACACTGACCAACATCAAATTGATATGTTGTGTTTGATACTACGCTAGGTAAATGTAGGTAACCTAGGTAAGTGTAGTTATGGAAATGGTTATGGTTTAGAAAGCAAACAATGACAAATTTGGAGGGTTTGAACATTGATATTATAAATTTAACAGAATGATTGATTGTTCACACTGAAAATTATTTGAAACGAGGGAACTCAGGATCATGTTAAAACCAAATTTCAAAATTATGACATATCTGGGATTATCTGGCAATGTGTTATGCCACCAGCAAAGTTTTATATTCATTCATACTTTCCCGTGGCATGTTGATCTCAATCGGTCACAGTGGCGTGCACATATTTTACACCACACGCGTTCTACAAAATCCCGCCGTTTGCGTTAACAATATCATAGCCAATCTGGCCTCCAGTATTCCATCCTTCGAAAGTTTTTAACTGAACGTGGCAGCCTTTTTGATCAGCCATTATTGCATTATAGTTAATTTGGCTCCCTGAATAGAGTCACAGCTCAACTATGGACAGAGCCCCAGTTCAAAACATGTGGAAGGTGCAGGCATGTAAAAATAGCAAGCAGATTCAGTTATCAAAGTGCCGACGATGCTGACGTAATACCGAGTCATGTATGACGAGCACGTGTTGCAGGAAGAGCACGGGGTGTTAAACTCATGACACTTGTCTAGAAACATCAAAGAACACAGATGCCGACGATGACGTTCGTCACATTTGACCCGACTGGCTTCAATCATATTGTCTTAACCCCTGACTTGCCATTTAAAGCACATTGATTTTGAAAGCCGACGCGGGCGAAACTGTCGCACGCGTGTAATCGAAAATACGCGGGCTATCGAAATCGCCCGCGTAAAATGACAGGCCTGCAACATCCCGTTTATATTTATATTTACGCTCGACCGAGTGAACTGGCAGATTAGAAGAGTATTAAGCGCCCATTTCCAATGTTATTCTCGTTGCAATTTGCGTCAACACAAAAATGGATGCAAGTTGGGGTCAGCGCGCAATGTGATGTAATTTTGACCAACCAACATTCTGCATTTGTGTTCCACAACGCGATTGCATGTGTGAGTATAAATATTGTGATGAATGTGCACATTTGACGTGGACGTGCCAATCATTAATGACGTTATGAAATAACGCATAGAGCTACGGTATTTTAGCAGCTTGGCTAAAATGCTATAACGCACAGAGTTACGGTACTTTAGCAGTTTGGCTATTAAATATGTATACGGGACTTTAGCAGTTCGGCTAAATTGCCCGATACATGTAAGTCACTCTAACCAGTCCGGAAAAAAACTAAAAGGTTCTCACGGAATTGCCCATGCATCGACGCCAATGGGGTCTTTGTCACAACGTTTATACATAAGTGCACCAGTCTCAGTCAGCGTGAGATTGAAATGTTGCCGTAAGTAATCACCGTCTGCTTCCAGTTCAATTCAAAACTAGTCTTCCGAAGTTTTGATAAAGGCATTCTTTTATCACAATGACGAAACTGCAAATTACAATAAAATTGATCATCGGTCGCATATTGTTCTTAGTATTAAACGGACAAGAACTGCACGATGAACTTACAAAAAAATATAAACATGTAGAAACCACTACGACAATTAAACCCCCCCCCCCCCCCCCCCCGTCACTACTACATAATAATGACTATTAATGTACAACGAAATGCTCGAGGTGTGCACGACAACGACCCCATTAGCAGCATTGACTGATTGAGATTGACGAATACATTAATTTAGTCTGTAATTACACGAACATTCTACTTCTTCGTGATACACTACAGTGCAACACAAGTCCTGGCGAGTATAAGGCCAAAAGGAAGAATACCTGAGTTTAGGGTAACATGAAGGAAAAAAACAGGGGCGGGCGGGCGGTACTTCATTTTATTTTATTTTTTCATTTTATTTTTCACGGGGGATAGTATTTAAGTATTCGTGCCTTCTAATCGTCTGCCAGTGTCACTCGTATAAAGCTTGGGCAAGTCATTGTCACACCAATCAATGTCATGGTACTAGTAGCTTTAATCAGTTTAATGGTGTTACAGAAGTTCAATGACATGTATACAGCATGATATTAAATGATATTATATATAGAACTAGAAGGTGACCCGTCCGGGCTTTGACCTTGAATTGACCATTTTGAAGGTCAAGGTCAGTTCGGGATCACAATTTGACCCGTCGAAAACACACCCCCCCCCCCCCCCCCGATAAAAGTATCCGTAGGTTTCAAATTTCGTCGAAATCCGTTAATTGTTTAATTTAATTTGAGTTAATTCTGCCTTTTTAATCAAGAGACATGATGGTAGCCGTCCCGTGATGGTACCCGTCCCTAAAAGAGGTACGTTTGTGGGTACCCGTTTCAAGGTGAAGATCACCTCGGTCGGAAAGCCCTAAGTACGTCACACAACACGCTCATGTCTGGATACAGTCTTTATACACGTACACGCCCAGACGTAATAATCACATTACACACATACGTTCTTTATCGACGACACTGCGGATACGAACGCTCTTTAACTATCAACGCGATTAACCCCACCGTGCCAATGGCGGTAATTTTTGTGACTGGGGTGGAGAATGGGTGCTCCGACGTTCTCAGAAGCGATGCGATGCCACTTCATCTGGTATTTTACCCTTAGATAGGAAGTTTGGGCTCAATCCGTCCGGCAGTTTTCGAGTTCATCGCGATCACACACACACAGATCTTACGAGTGGACATATTACTGTTCAATTTCCCACACAAGACACTTATGATATTTTGTTTATCCACCGACTCGAATACTAAGAATTTTTGCGAAATATTCAACTCAGAAGGTGAATTTAACAAGAGTTCCTCCATTGGAAATGGCACATACATGCGGCAACGCGAACGTGACGTACAGAATTATTTTTAATCTGACATTTTATTACTATGTCCTTTTCTGTCAGTTCAGAATCCGTGTGGTATACCGGTTCACGCACGACAACATGTCTGTGCTATAGTTGACAGGCGCCATGATGTCTCTATTCTGATTCATATGAACGCATTTGTGAAGTTTAATAGCTAAAACGCAGGATCTATCCGCACACGGAAGTGTTTCCGCCATATTCAATCGGCAAAATATCCGGTTACTTTCGATTTGCTAGTTAATACATATCGCGTGTTTTCTGGTTTCCGCTTTCGAGAAATCGGCGAGGTTTGCCGAACAATGACGAGGGAATACGAATATACTACAACAACAATGGCAGCACTTCCGTTTTTCGTGAATTGACGATATTTGCAAGGAAATGGTTTACTTGTTTAAGCTAATTCCGTAGTCGCGAATTCCTAATTACAAAAATATAAAATGAAGTCGGAGGAAATTTTTGAAAAACGATAAAATGGAATTTGGCGGCAGGTTTTGAGTAGGGGCGGGCGGGTTACCCTAAACACAGGTATTCTTCGTTTTGGCCTAAACAGGTCAGGGAGAACCCAAAATCGATGTACTAAACCTCGATTTGTGTAAAAAACCTCGTTCGAGGTTCTTCGAGATCATGTGGCCACTGGCACTGGTCAAAATACTCACTCATGATAATTTGATATACCGCCGATTACCGGTAACTTATAATTTAAATATAATTATAACTTTATAAGGCCATTAACTTAAAGGGGTACTGTACACAGAGATAGGCGATTTTTGTATTTACTCCCATTGAAATAACTTTCAAGTTAGATTGTGTTCGTGTTATATGAGTTTCGTATAAACCTAATTTAGCGAAGAAAATATTGATCTTGGAAACAAAAATATTACGATTTCAAACTACGCGCCATGGTTTGACCTTCACCGGAAGAACCGGAAGTTCATTGCGCATAGTTTCGATTCATGTCTTCAATCTCTTCCATCGAACAATCTCACTCCCTATAAAAATACTTGACGCTTTATGTCTCTTGTTTCTTTCTCCTTTTTCCGAATCGGTTATAACGGGTCTTCCTTTTGCAGGTAACATGTTTTGTTTGCAACTCAATAATGTTCGCGAACGGCCATCGATAAAAGACACGCAACAGATACGATTTCAAGAATGGTAACTCGTAATGGCATAATTCTCCATTTTATGACTCCAGCCATAATGGCATAAATTATTTTATATTAAATAATTCAATGTTACTTTTACGATAGCCTGTTAACCGGAACTTTTTCAGTAGACATCGTCGACTCGAATTAGTTATTTTATAATATAATATTCATATTAGATCGCTATTGACAGTAGTATTGTGACTGTCAGTGTCACCGGGAATTTATTGAAATTGGGGTACAGTAGTCAATACCCCTAAACTTAAAGTTTAACTTGTTTAACTTAGGGGAAACACTCTAAACCAAATATGATACTAGTACCAGTATAAATGGAAGTAGTAATATAGTGTCGAGTATTTCATCTTGCACTATGGTAGGGAGTCCGTGTAACTGATCACATGATCTCGAAGAACCTCGATCGAGGTTTTTAACACAAATCGAGGTTTACCGTTTAGTACATCGATTTTGGGTTCTCCCTGACCTGATAAAGATAAAGAAGAAGAAAACCCAACAAGTTTACTTTTGAGTGATTAATTATACCACGACAACGTACATAAATTCCAACTTGATATATAGAGATGATTATATAATGTTTCTTTAGCAAATCGTGTGGAATTTTAGAACAATATTACACAAAAACAACCGAATTCTCCGCTGAAGAGCCACACCGATGTTCAAATTTTGAGACAGCTGAAGCCCACATAACGTGATTGGTTGAATAACAATGAACAAGTTTTTGATTGGTCATCCGTTCATTCCGTGAAAATAACATAATTTTAATCTAAATCAAAATTGTACTATATTATCTAAGTAGAAGTTATAAATCAATGTTTAACTATTTTTGTACTTTATTAAATTTTTTATTTAAAAATATTTTTGGAAACTTTGAAATAAATTTCCGTCGGCGCATGCGTCTTGTGTTTGTTGTCAAATTTCCAAACATGTCGACCGACGAAGATACAGAACTTCGCGATTTGGTGGCCGAAACTCTTGAATCGAACGGAGTTCTTGGGAAGATAAGGGTGTGTTTTGTACTCGCTATGAATGGCAGATATCTGATACATATAAACTAATTTGAAATTGTTTTGGTGAAAAGTCTCTCTTCAAATTGGAGAATGGGAGATGCGAAAATCTTGTCAAGACGAGACAGATCAGGTCACAAGTCGGTTGATGAGTTATTGATGGGATGATGCATTCAGTGATCCAAGGTTTCATGAGTCATACTATTTCAAACATAACATCTGTGCTATTTAAAATAACGATAATAATAATTTGAACTACATTATTAATGCCACTATACAGTTAGGCACCTGTCAATCATTCCGACTCAATGCGTACAGCCTACACTACTGTGACTACACTATGTACAGGACAGTAAATTCGGGAAGTCGGTAGCCGAGATTGCGAGAGGTAGCGTACTGGTCTCTAGTGCTAGCGGACCGGGGATCGCAACCTGGTCAGGGTATTATGACAAAAATCAGAACTCGTTCAGATACCAAGTTTGTCAGGCTGAATATAGATCCGAATGCAAAATGCTGACTTCCCCCATCACAACATTTGTCCAGATATGTTGTCGTGGGTGCAGTACGCTGTCCGATTGGGCGCGGACATTAATGGCTGACCCATGTACACATCTTGGTGTGTGCACGTTAAAGAACGCTACTAGAATCACCACAGGGTTATAAAGTTACTCGGCCGTGGTAGCACCTATGGGAGGCCAAATTCACATTTAATAATTAATTATGCTTAAGCGCAATTAATTGCGCTTAACGTAATTATTTAAACGCAATTAATTGCGCTTAAGTGCAATTCATGGTTATACAGACCTTCTCAAAATAAGTGTCCCTCTCAACCGTTGGAACCACGTTGAGAATTGACCATTAACACGGTTCTCGTGTTAATGCAACGCGGTCATAACGTTACTCCAACGCCTTTGTGATTTTTCTCAACACGGTCGAGGTAACCGTCAATGCAACACAACACAGTCGGCATGACCGTCAACGCAACAAACGCGGTCGAGATAACCGTCAACGAAACAGAACGTTGCCAACATAATACAATGTTTTTTTTGGCGTGATGGGAGGCATGGATAACATGATTGATTGGTGTTAAATGTTTTACATTTTCATTAGAATTTTTCCGGAAAAAGCTAATAAATAAATGTAGATCGCATTGATCATGCTGCACGAATTAATAGAGATGCAATTGAGATTTCTAACAACCAAAACACTTTTGAGTTCACGTCGCAATATACATGTACATGCATTTTTGAATATTTAATATTCAGCGTCACATCCGATTAAAGGTTGATTATCTGTACGCCAAGGGTCCGATGTCATTTGAAATCTTTGAAATCTTTGTGAGGGTATGATAACTCGATAACAGATCTACAGTGATGTAAATAATTTAAAATATTAATTATCCATGTGTCCTTCAACACCTGCAAAACACGCAGCGCTCTGACGTGGTAACCAATGATATGTCATTTTTACTGACAGGCCGCGGATCAAAAGCCTACCGCGAATGATTGACAGCGGTGTCAATGAACTCAAATACAATAGGGGTGTGTCTTCGGTGAATCCCGAAGCTTCCAAACGCAATGAATGTAATTACATATTAAACCAGCTAGAATATTTGGATATCGAGTTTTCAACGGAATTTTGCAGAATAAACTAGAGCTGAAACGGTTGACCCATTCTTATAACCGGTTAACCGGATTTCAACCGGTTAACCTCTAAATTTCTAGCGGACTTCTCTCACACAAATTATGTCGACATTATGCCATGCTCCAGGGACAAACCTAGGTGAGAAGTAGTAGCTGAAATAAAGACCTTATTCACCGCATTTAACGATATTCAAAAACACGCATTCACTGTTCTTTTGCTGGCTCTCGTGAGTCGTGATGGGGAATGAGCAAGTGAAATTTGTGAATGGCAGGGGAGATCGCTTATTTGCCGTGATCAGCATATGTTTGGGCATTTGTAAAACGAGTAAAATAGTATGGGTATTGGTAAAACGAGTAACAAAACTATATATTAAAGATCTGTAATATATCATTATCATCATTGGTATATCCTCCAATGCATTATATATAAAGACAAGAAAGTAATAACTAGAGAACAAAAAGGAAGGTCAGTTAGGTCAGACTCGCAGTCCTATTCAGTATTCGAGCTATTCGTCGGTATCATGATAGCGGACACTAGTGTTGGGAGGTTATATAATTTACGTTTCAGTTTCGGTTTCGGTTTTAGTATGCAATCACTTAACATATAGCAATTACTGCCAAATTGAGTGTTAATTAGTCCCACAGGCACAACCAGTTACAGAGTAGCATGGAGCATCAATTAAATTTCCTTGATAAAAGGGAAGATTATTGAAGAAGTTTTGGGTTGCTTCAACTACGATGTATGTTTGGTCACTCAATTGAATTGATCATATTAAATCACAACAGGGAGGAAGAACGGGAAGAGTGAAGACATTGTGCAGCTGATCTCAATCTTCAAACTTTGTCGACTTACATAGTTTTTATAAACCCCACTGTAAAACAGTTTTATATATAGTATGTCGTGGTGTGCTTCGTGCAGTATTAACTATTAAGTTACGAAAGCACGCATTGCCACACAACGCCACTTTTACGTTGTCACGTCCTTGTGTGCATTCAGACTTGATACACAGTGACTGCACACGTGCTTTTGTCGGAAGAAAACTTCAAAGGGTCGGAATTGATTGAAGGTCGCCGACACTTCCCGACAGTTCGCGAATTGCTACTAAGTATCTGATATTACCGCGTGTACCAATTAATGCTTGCATTGCACTCTACTATCGGTGACACGGGATTTAGTATTAGTTTTGCATCATTTAACCTAATATTTTGAGGATTATTCACGTTCACATTCATCTGACAACGGGATGCGGTTACGTCCGGTTCATTTTTTTCTAACCGGTTACGTCGCTAACCGGATGCTAACCGGTTAACCGTCTAACCGTTTCAGCTCTAGAATAAACGCGACCACAGGTATAAGCCAATGAGACAGAGAATCTTCAAATTCAATTCAAAATATGGCGACACAAACTACATACCGGTACAACTCCAACGCGATAATAAAATCCGGTATAAAGAACTAAACACACCACCTCCCAGTGTCTTTATTCTATTATCTGCCCCACATGTTCAACAAAATATTTATCAGAAAATATTTATTAGTATTTGAGAACTCGACATATATAAGAACGATAGTAGGTCACAATATATTGCAAACAGTGCGCGTTAAGAGCCCTAAGCCGCCACCGCCAGCCATATTGGCCACAAGCCGCCGCCAGCCATATTATTTCTAACGCCAGCCACATTTAAAAATCGTGAGCCGTGTGCATGGGCTTATATGTCAAGCACAACTGTACTGTGAATCGCAAAGAACTAATTGCCTAATATTGGCATGCTCACATGGACACAGCATGGTTGTTATATTATCAGAACACCTGGCCCCTTAATGTGGAATAGACTATCCCAAATGCATGCTTTCATATATAACTGAATGGGCGCATCCATTCGGTATTGAAAGGGTTAAAATATAAATTGTTTATATCGACAACACCCAGTCTCAGACATCACTGGCATTTGTCAATATATACACATTAGAATAGAAAATAGTTTGAAATATTATATATCATTACTATCAGGTTCATCATTCAATGATGCATGCATATATCGCAAGATGGCAGTGATGATAGCAGTCTGAAGTCGACAGAAGTCCCATTGTAACTACTTATACCGATTAGATGAAAACTACATAGCATATCCATGCCAGTCCTTTGGGAATTTTCACCATAATGGAAAAGCCCAACATCAAAAGATTACGTGTGGTCTGGAATTCTACGGGTTCACCACAAACGCTTAAAAAACGGCGTCTATAACCGGTAACAGGGGATTAGGAACATTTCGGAAACGAAAATACGCTGAATGATAACATCTCAGCCGGGTGAGCCGCCATATTTTGTCAGCCACGAACGTCGTGACTGAGCCGGCTTAGCTAGCTAACCAGCCACGAAAATCGGTTGAGCCAGCCATGAAAACTATTTGTCGTGGCTTCGGGGTCTAGTGCGCGTCCTTGACCTGACTCACTGCTTGGGCATGTGCGTGACCCCCATTCAATGACTGCGGTATAATCCCTTTGATGTATCTATTGTTGCGACATAGTTAACTCAACTTAACTGTACGCATTTGCAACTTGTAATTTCTACTGGATGACGTCACATCGGAATGATGTTTTTTAAAGCCCGGAAATGAGCATTATACAAACCCCGACAACGTGATCTCATATTTAATGAGGCAATAGCGCGAACCTGTGAACGTGAATATATTCAATTTCAAATGACATTGAGCTTTCTAATATCATTTTTCTTCAAATTAGAAATGGATAAACGTGACATCAAAAGTAAACGTCTTTTAAATTTACGAAAGGAACCGTGTCATACATGGCTGCCGGTACAACTGTCCTAGTTTGTCTGACCATGATACCGAATTTTCAATTGGGATATGATCCATAAGTTAATGTTTAAAGAGGTCGAAACTCCAGGGAATTCCCGGGGAACCCCCATGCGACAGTTGTGACTGCGGGGTTTCCATTTGTAACACACGGGGCGCCCATGTGCGTATTCGGGTGTTTATTGCATGACGTCTATATATATGCAATGTGATCGAATGCATATCAACATACTATTTTATCAAATCTGAATTTTAATAAAAATAGCATCACGCTGTTTGTGATCTATACAAATAATTATATAAAATAATAGAGAATTTAAAAAACCCACACACACACCACCACCACATAATTTTCTGTAACTCCTCCCATATTTGACAATTGATCTTCTAATTGGTCAGATTCACATCCTGAACGGAGACTGAACGGGAAATGACACTAAATTAGTCATGTGTGATCATAAATAAAACAAAAAATTGAATGGTATAAAATCTACTTATGCGACTCATCGTCTGTATACTTTTCGGCGCGGTGATTGTAATCTTCGCGTGTTGCGTTGATCCTTAACGCAACGCATTTAACGTAAACGTGGTCTGCGTTTTAAAAACGTAAACGCGGTCTGCGTTAAACTTCAACGCGGTCGGTTGATTTTCAAAGCGGTCATAACGTACCAACAATGCGTTATCAACGCAACGACCGCGTTATCAACGCAACGACCGCATTGCGTTGACGGTATGACCGCGTTGTTAACTCCTGAGGACCGCATTAAAAGGGACACTTATTTTGAGAAGGTCTGTATTTAAGTTATGTAACTAAACACCCCTGGTGAATAAATAGGTTTATCCATAACTATTGACATATCACCTCTGGTTTTCATTGGTTTGGATGGGTAGGGAACTAGCCTGACTTCTTTAACAAAATGGCTGACTCGCAATAGTATTACCTTCTCTTTTGGTTGGAGCGACTCGTGATAGCATTATATTATCTTCTGTATATATTAGTTGGGACTCCTCGCGATGGCATTTTTGGGACAGGGATGCTGATAATATGAAAATAGGGTTTTTTCCCTGATTTAAGTCAATAAGTAAACCATATGAGGTAAACAAGCCCTCATGCAGGACACCACATGCATGCTATAGTATATGACCATAGTAATGGTCCAAATCTGTGCAAAACTACATTTAAAAACATCATATAAAAAATTACTAGAGTTCCGGGAAGGAGACATCAATTCTTTGGATATAGGGATGCTGTTAATATGTAATTAGGGATTATCATTGTTGAACACATAGTCACAGTTGACTGTTGAGTACTCTCGTGTGCCAAATAATCGTATGCCGGTATGTACGGTATGTACGATTATTAATTTTCAAAAAAAAATCCGCCCTGTACGATCCTTATTCACACCTGTACGATTATTAAAAATCAATGGATCTGTCCACGAAGAACTCGGCAAACTAATCAGTTTATCGTTTTTTCTTTCTTCATCAAATGTGTATATTCGCGGGACAGTCGGACGGTTGTAAATATTTGGACACGTGGAAAAACGCTTGCATCATGTTCCAACAAAACAGCGGACAAGTCCTATACTTTTGTTTAGCCCACATATCTCTGGTGACTCGGTAATGATTGTTGAATGTACTATGACGGGAACCACGTGGTTCGCAACAGTCGCTGACTCGCAAACCAGTTATCCCAATGACACAATGGAACGTTCTGATTTTAGTGATGATATAAAGCATGGTGTCACTGGTTCGGGGCTCCGTGTGGGTGCAGTTAATAATTTGTGTTTAACATTGGAATTACGAAATGATAGCCGTGTTTGAACGGCACAGAATTCAAATTAGTAACGCATGACTTTTTCTAATTCCAATAAAAAGACACAGCGTGTTAAAAGTTGCCTCCATGACCCAATTACCGCTTTGGTGATTTTACAATTTAAAACACCTCTCTTCCCGGTGTCTTAATTCCCACGTGGTCTGCAGACTGTCGCGCGCGCTGTGTATGTTAAGTCGCGAGCAGAAATAACAAACTGGGCAGTATGAGTCCCAAACTTCCCCAAAACTCACAACTCCGCAATGGTGACATGGGACAAGGTGTAAATTATAATGTCAGATTGACGCTGAAATTAGTGTATGATAGTTCAATTCAATCACTGTAGGATCATACTTGGACATTGAAACGACTATGACATGAAATATCCAAATTCATATTGGTAATACGAAAAATTGATTTGAATGAAATGATAGAGATAATAGTGCACTAGAAATCTCAGTACGAGTGTGACAATACTCAGGGGAAAAACCCGGCGTTATCACCCTGTACTATTCCGCCCTGTACTATTATAAATTTTGACCCCATTTTCTGCCCTGTACTATTATTCCGCCCTGTACTATTATTTGGCACACAAGAGTATTCAGGCTATTTAAAACAGGTTAAAATTAGCCCAATGCTCCTCTTTAGTTGCTAGGTGATACACCAGGTCATGCCATTAGTTTATGGGTAGGTTAGATAGTTGTTACAATTACGCATAATTAAGCGTAAATGCCCTATTTGTGATTAAGCACAATATGTGGTATTTGCTTTAGCGCAATTCATTATTAAATGTGAATTTGGCCTCCCATAAGCATCTGGAATCCTGGACCAGTGCGTCTATAACCAGAATTGGTTCCTGCACTGAAAAATCTACAGATACAGTAATTATACTACTCACCTAGCCAGTCGCCAGCTTGCAATTGGACCGTATATTTGTTGTCATACCTCATGGTGCGTAAAAGTGTATTACAGGCATGTACAGCTATGCTCTAATTAATCGACATTCCTTAACGAGGTTGACATACGGTATTACCGCAGTGTAATACCATGGTACTGAAACCGCGGAACACAGCATGGTCGTGGTTGAGTTTTGGGTACTGCAGTGACTAGTCCAAGTCTTCTTGTACTAAAACCAGCTAAGATATTGGGATGGCGATGCTGGCGTTTAGTCCAAGCCCGCTTGCATACCAATCCTACCACATGAGTTACGCCCACGATCTGTGGCGGGAATTTGTGGTGTATTTTACTCGATTTACCTAGCAAATCAATACATGATGCTATATACATCGGAAAGGCTTACATCTAATGGTCATAATGGTGTATAATAATCTAACTTTAATGTTAAATTACACATAGAATATTCCGGTTGATTGCCACAAACATCGATTTGTTTCTCTGTTTGTTTACGTTTTAACCGAAAGCCGAAGTGGTCCGAATAAGTTCGGCATAATCCGCTGTTTGTTCTGGGAATTCTACTTTCCGTTTCTATATATAGCGCGGGTTTTCCGAACAAAAATGGCGAAAACCGATCGCCCGAAAGTCCAGTTTTCTATGTGCTTTCAGAACAATTCCCGCACTAAAAACTTAATGACATAATGGAGGATCAGAACGGTAGTTTTGTTGACAATTATCGCAAGCAACTTGTCAAAATTGGAGCAAATTAAATCTCTTGTGTCTGACTTGCCATGCGTGTGGTGTGCATTTTGACATCTGTGTTGATAAAATAATCGGAGAACCGAATCACACAGTTTCGAAATATAGTTCTTCCGTTTTAGTGGGACTTTTCAAACTTAAGGTTCATTTATTTAGTGTATTACATTTATATCTCCAATGTTTAATTAATCTATTTATTATTTTATTTATTGACACACATAATTACGATTACAATGGAGAATTCATCGTAATTTGCGTTGTTGTCCAAAATCTACGGAATATTTTCAACGGAAAATGCCGAACACAGTTCGCGAGGTCAACCGAGTTCGCATACTTTTAAAAAATTGTAAACATTGAGGTAAATGTCTCTTTTCGCATTAAATTACCGTTTTAAATTCACAACTGATGTGGGTTTCAGATAAAATAGCATGTCTTCTGCGGAAAATATCCGTTTATTGTCGCAATTGTGATATTTTATTTCATATAATTGTGGTTTTATTTGAGCGGGTCACTAACGCTTAAGCCGTGTCATAAGCGAGCATATAGGGCGGTCTTGGACTAAACGCCAGCATCGCCATCCCAATATCTTAGCTGGTTTTAGTACAAGAAGACTTGGACTATGCAGTGACATGTGGTAGCACACCTCATGTGGTAGCGCACCTCATGACCGCGGTGACACGTGGTCTTACTCGGTAACGAATTTCATGACGAATAACTTCTTGACTGGATGAGCCAGCGATGGAAAACTGCAGCTTTATGTGCACCTAATCGGGATTGAACTACTCAAAATTAGCCACAGCAATCGGCACTGCCGTGGTAATTGATGTGGTGGTCACCTTTTGTAGTTACGATGCTGCCGTGAACAGGTGTATTTGTAAGTAGTATACAGTAATCGTGTTACTAACAGGACATGGTAATTTCCGCTGCAGAAATTGCAGGTAATGTACGCCATATATATAATTATATATGCATGTATATATGGTCGGAAACTAAAGCAGGTAGGCGTATGTGTTCATATATACTAGGGTCAGAGTAATGCTCATTTCCGTGCTTTAAAAAACATTCCGATGTGACGTCAAACAGTAGAAATTACAAGTTGCAGACACGTGCAGTAAACTATGTCGCAACAATAGATACATCAAAGGGATTATACCGCAGTCATTGAATGGCGGGTCTATCATGCACATGCCCATGTAGTGAGTCAGGTCAAGGACGCGAACTGTTTACAGTACATCATGACCTACTATCGTTATTATATATGTCCAGTTCTCGGATACTAATAAATATTTTCTGATAAATATTTTTTTAAACATAGAGCATAAAATAAAGAAACACTGAGGTGGTATGTGTAGTACTTTATATCAGATTTTATATTCGCATTGGAGTTGCATGTAGTTTGTGCCGGCATATTTGGAATTTAATTTGAAGATTATCTGTCTCCTTGGCTTTAATACCTGTGGTCGCATTTTTTCTGCAAAATTCCGCTGAAAACTGGCTTTCCAAATATTCAAGCTGGTTTACATACGAGCAGACTTAGAACACTGTCTGAATATAGATCCGAGCTTATTATCTATTTGCACGCACCGAATGCCAGTAAGCGGTGACTTCAAAGGAAATACGCGGGGACGTCAACAATGAAGACGTTAGTACTCCAAAATAAATATAGTTTCACGCGAGTAATGAATGCAAGGTCAGTTTCTTAATAAATCAATGCAAATGGTAGGCCAACATGAACAAGTCAGGTCGAAAATCAGCATTATATCTTACACAGCCTTTAGTCTTCAAAAACAACAGTGAAAATTATTCTTACGGACAGATTTTTCTATCGCGGTTGACACGGGAAATGCCCGCGGTGTAAGGCGGTTGTGGAAATTACTACTGTGTATGCCGGTAACGGACTAGATACCGCGTTGGACTTCCAACGGGATCGCGGTATGACCGCAGTCAGTACCAGCTCATAACCTTGTTAAAGGGGTCGATTAATTAGAGCATAGCTGTTTAGTTTGACTCTCTTAGTTGACAACCAATGTTCATGGCATTATAAAATGCTAAACGAAGCAAAGAAACGATGTCCAGTTTGACCCAACTACAGACTAAGTGCGATACTAGTAAAAACAAAGCAAATGCATCACTCAAGTCAGTGCCATTTGGTTTGATTATCCAGAAATTCGAGGATATTTGGCATCATGCACTCAATGGGATGTAACTCTTAATTAACTAAGGCCAACAAAAAAAATACCTGTGTTAATGGTTTCCCTACCTACCCTAGAAAAAGGTGCCTCCCCAAATCTTTTTATTGGACTGTAGTATGGTATTATGGTGCTGCTGTTGTTGCCCATTCTAGAGTTATCCTTCTTTGTTCATCTGGAAATGATGGTTTCCTGTCCATCTGTGTAGATATCTCAGGATCTTATTTAAATTTGGTATGGATGTTCACCATACATGTACAAGGGCTTTCAAAAAATTTCAAATGGTAATGTTCATATTTTATCTTTTATTACTTCAAAATTTTGTTTCCGTTCTGCCCATGTTTCACGTCAAAGGCACCGTGTGGCAATGCCAGCACATGGTGCAACCTCTTGTTATTTATTGTCTGTTCTTTCATTACAGGCTGAATTGAGAGCAAGCGTCTTCTTAGCTTTAGAGCAACAGGAATCTGTCAAGGTGAGGATAATGAATTGGCAATGATGTGCTTAAAACAAAAATAGTCCTGGGTGAGGGTCACAAATCTCACAGGACAAACCGTGGTCCAAACTAATTTTTTTTGCACAATTTAAAGTTTCGTTTGGCTGAAGTCTCTTTCACTTTGACAAATCACTAAATCAAGAATCGCTTCCAAATTTTAAAAATGAATTAAAAATTGCGAGTGCATACAGGTGCGAGAGCAATCGCTCCTGTCTCCTGGGAAGGACTGATTACAAACTCTTTCCAGGAGTTAACAATAACAAGGAACTTGAATTGTTTCGTCCATACATGAACATAGCATTATTTAACTTTTAAGGGCATTAAATGACATTGGTCATGGTTGAACATTTTGTATCTGATTTGTTTGGAATGGGAGTGAAGTTCAATAAAACAACATTATTGTGTATGATATGACTTCAATGTCCCTACTTCACATTTATTGGAATAGTCTTTATTATGATTCTTCGTGACCTAGATGGGAGCTATCCAATTTTTCCGAAATTTGTTAAAAAGCATGACCGCCAAAAGCCATCTTGGATTTCACATGTGAATCCATCGGCGCATCCTGCAGCCCACATTTATTGGTGAAATGAAAATAATTTCATCTACACAATACAAGTCCTTTACTGAAACTTTTTTACTTTCCTTCTTTATCATTCTGTTCATTGCTCAACAAAATATTAACTCCTCCCCAAGTTGAGCTACAGTGTGACTAACACTTTCATTTCACCACTCTCTCGGTAGAGCTGAGGTGCGCTGTTGTTGACTCATGAAAGATAAAAATTACAGGCGTGCAAGAGCAATAGTGTGCCTCAAAACATAATGCATATCATTACTCAGCTGCATGCCGGAAATAATTTCTTGAAATGGGTGGTTTGTTTATTATTCAATTATTTTCTTTCAGAATAAGACACCATTTCTCAACAAAGAAATCAAGAATTTTCTAAATACTGAAGATGGTAAGTATCAACCTGGTTTTCATGTGGTGTGGTGGCTCATTCAGTAGGGTGCATAGTACATTGAGCCTTTCTTTACTAAATACACATTGACCAGTAGTTCCCTTAAGAATTGTTCAGATAATAAGTTCTAAAAACGACCGCAATGTGGTTTTCATCAAACAGCCTTTTGTCACAGACTAAATATGGATGGTTCATTTAAGCTAGGACCATGGAGTTTCATATGCTGGGCATGTAAACTTTTGGTGTGGTTAGACTTTTCACATTTTTTTCTATCTAGCACACTTCCTTTTTCAGTGTGACATTAGTAATGTAGCATTTGACTGGTATAACACCTTCTTGATCTTAATTCCCACTCTCCTAAACATAAAGGTATGTAAAACCCTATGAAAATCTTTTTATCTACCTTTGCACATCACCCAGAAGAGAATATCCTAGTTGATTCCCCTCCAATGCTGATTATCTCTACCACCCTGTCAGAAACGGTTTCACTTTATAATCTGAAAGCTATTTAGTACTGTGTAATATGATATATGGATAGAATCATGATTATAGTAATAACCAGGGTTTCCGCCAGGCCGGCTGGGGGTCTGTCGCCCGGACCCATTCCCCCTGCCGACCTTTGCCATGAAATCCCGCTCATACACAAATAAATGACGTTATTAAAAACTTATTCAGTCTTGTCTGTCTCGGCAGGCTATATATGATATTTAACCTTATTTTCATTAATAATGACCAACTGGAATCGACACAGTCCATCTTCAGAAAAAAATATAACAGCATGAACAAACCATAAATTGTGACACCCCACAAATAGTTCCACGGGATTCCCCCACGTGATTTGTGGGGAATTCCCTATCAAGGGAGATATCATTGGTTCAATTTACTTCATAGTATGGGAACGTGGATCATAAAAACTGCCTCATTTATTATCTTGACGTGAATATTGACGAGGTGTTTGGACTAATTTATTCATCATTATTCCAAATTGTATAAAACATGTACACGTATAGTTTGAGGCATGAGGAAACACACAAATATCGTATCATTTATAGTAATATAAAATTGCGACTTGGCTTATTGTCGCGAACTGAAGCATGAAAACACTTGGGCTAATGGCAATCATCATAAAAGAATCTTTGTGCAACATACACAAGTTCGCAGCTTCATCACAATAATAGAGATAATCAAAGCTATTATACCGGGGTCATTGAATATCATGCACGTGTCCACAATTATTAGTCAGGTCAAGGACGCCCAATGTTTTGCTGCTCTTTTGCAGTTGAATTATCAGATACTAATACATATAATTTGATATAAATGTGTGAGAAAGGGAATAAAATAAAGACACACAGACAGTGAGAATGGGTTTGTTTATTTCTTTTTTTTATATCGGATTTATCATCTTTTTAGATTTAGTTTTGCCGGCATTTTGTCTTGTTGCTTACCTGTGATTGCCGTCTGTTTCTCAAAATCCTGATGAAAAATGCCCCTCATGACATACCGATCCATAAGTCGAAGGAAGTTTTTAATAAGGGAAATTGGGTTAGAAAGTTGCGACTTATATATACACCGGTCGGTACGGTAAATGGCGAAATTACAAATAAATCGGTCTTCATATATTTAATTATTTACTGGTTTCCCCCATAGCAGCTACCGGACCCATTCCCCCGACCCCTAGCGGAAACCCTGTAATAACGCTAATTTTGCTTTAACAATTTAGTGGCTTCATATCTATTTCTTTAAATTGCAGGTTTGATGGTTGGCCACCTAGTGAGAGAATTTCTAGAACATTTCAATCTCGACTTCACAATATCTGTATTTGATCCTGAAAGTGGCTTGGTAAGATCATGCACTCACAAAAAATCTATTTTGTTACTATTGCCATATACTCCTTTCAATATGAGTAGAACGCTCCCTGTTTAAGAATAAATGAGGAATGTTATTTTAAGTTCAAATGCCAATATTACGTCCGCGTTGTTTTTATTAACCTATATTTTTTTTTTTAAGCAACAATGGGCTCATTGTCGGCGCCTAAATACTCCCCGGTCTGGTGTGATACCACCTATAGTAAATACAACAAGGTTTTAATTAGTTTTGTTTCTTCTTATACAATACATTAAACAATTGTTGTACAAGTTGCAACAAAAACAGTTTTGATGAGCATGTACATTTTAGTGAGTTCATGACTCATGTACCTGTAGCCATCCAAGCATACCCATCTTTCGTTATCGCTATATATCAGTTTATACAGTTCGTATGAAGACTCAGCAATATCACTATAATTTTTGGTAAGTAAAATCACAATACGTATCGTATCGTGACCTCTGTATCGTGATAAACAACGGTATACCCCATACCCCGTATTGTTACACCCCTAGTTGGTGGGCATGGTATAGCAAGCTCAACCACTGGACATAGACTCTTTATAGTATAAATCTTAGTGTTTTCTAATTCCGTGCCTGTTTTCTAATTCCGTGCCTCCTAATTTACATCTAAAATAAAGTAAATTTGTTTGATTCTATTGTAAAGTGATTTAGATATCATTTGAAGTATCAATATTTTGTCCTACAACCCAGGGAATTGGGTGTTTTACATATATTCCATGGTTCAAAGGGTTATTAAAGTTATGGTCCTTTTAAAGAATCATGCATTTATCAGTTTCTACCCAATAATTTCAGTTGGAACTTGGAATGGAGATATATTCCCTCAGTCATATTTGATGTTCATGTGAGAATACAGAGTACATGTATATACAAAGTATGAATTTCAGCTCTGCCCACCTGCTTTGACCAGAGTTACGTCCCTCTGAAAAAAGGAGGCAATTTATGATTAAGTTTGAATCATAGGAATTGTTCTTATGTTTGGTACACAAGATATCCATAGGTTAAAAGAAAATTAACTTGTAATATTGGGATCATGTTTGATATTTTCCAAATTTTATCACTTTCAGGGATCCAATCCAAAAAGTAGGTCATGTTTAGCAAAAGAACTGAAAATCTATGATAATGAGGATCCAAAGTCACCACTGATAGCAAATGTTTTAAAGCAACCAAAGACTACAGAGCATAATATCAAAGATGAATATAGAGAAAAGGTATGGTGATCCAGTACTAGAGCTGAAACGGTTGACCCATTCTTCTAACCGGTTGACCATCGGGGTTAACCGGATTTCAACCGGTTAACCGCTAATTTCTAGCGGACTTCTCTCACACTAATTATGTCGACATTATGCCATGCTCCAGGGACAAACCTAGGTGAGAAATAGTAGCTGAAATAAAGACCTTATTCACGGAATTTAACGATATTCAAAAACACGAATTCACTGTTCTTTTGCTGGCTCTCGTGATGGGGAATGAGCAAGTGAAATTTGTGAATGGCAGGAGGGATCGCTTATTTGCTGTGATCAGCATATGTTTGGGCATTTGTAAAACGAGTAACAATAGTATGGGTATTGGTAAAACGAGTAACAAAACTATATATTAAAGATCTGTAATATATCATTATCATTGGCATATCCCCCAATGAATTATATATTAAAGACAAGAAAGTAATAACTATAGAACAAAAAGGAAGGTCAGTTAGGTCAGACTCGCAGTCCTATTCAGTATTCGAGCTATTCGTCGGTATCATGATCGCGGACACTAGTGTTGGAAGGTTATAGAATTTACGTTTCGGTTTCAGTATGCAATCACTTAACATATAGAAATTACTGCCAAATTGAGTGTCAATTAGTCCCACAGGCACAACCAGTTACAGAGTAGCATGGAGCATCAATTTCCTTGATAAAAGGGAAGATCATTGAAGAAGTTTTGGGTTGCTTCAACTACGATGTCTGTTTGGTCACTCAATTGAATTGATCATATTATATCACAACAGGGAGGAAGAACGGGAAGAGTGAAGACATTGTGCAGCTGATCTCAATCATCAAACTTTGTCGACTTACATAGTTTTTATAAACCCCACTGTAAAACAGTTTTAGTATGTCGTGGTGTGATTTCAATTTGAATCCATGTTGCTTCGTGCAGTATTAACTATTAAGTTACGAAAGCACGCATGGCCACACAATGCCACTTTTACGTTGTCACTTCCTTGTGTGCATTCAGACTTGATACACAGTGACTGCACACGTGCTTTTGTCGGAAGATCAGAGAAAACTTCAAAGGGTCGGAATTGATTGAAGATCGCCGACACTTCCAGACAGTTCGAGAATTGCTACTAAGTATCTGATACTACCGCGTGTACCAATTAATGCTTGCATTGCACTCTACTATCGGTGACACAGGATTTAGTATTAGTTTTGCATCATTTAACCTAATATTTTGAGGATTATTCACATTCAACTGACAATGGGATGCGGTTACGTCCGGTTCATTTTTTTCTAACCGGTTACGTCGCTAACCGGATTCTATTTGGTTAACCGTCTAACCGTTTCAGCTCTATCCAGTACCCTCTACCTGCATTTTTATTAGTTATTCAAAATTTCCCACCCTGTATAACACTTATTTGGTGAACAAAAGACAAGACTTTCGTGTTATACACTTTTTCTTGTTGCCATGCTCCATTCATATCTTAAATAGGAATAAATACCAAATGGAAAAGGTTCAGATCCCAAGGATAGAAAATCACTGTAACCTACATTGTACACACTGACATATTAAAGGTACTCAATCCGATTCGATGGTCCCCATATCATCAGATTCCAACAACAACATTTCTTGAAATGCCGCTTCAGTTATCAGAATTGAGTAATTGCCCAAAAAAATGCTAACCACAGTCAACTGTAGTATAAAATTGCCCAAAACCTGTTATTTATCAACATTTTGTTCAACGAAGTTTTGCCGGTTTGTCAAATATCTGACAGATTTCAAAACATCGATCTTTGATGGGTGGGTTCCTTGACTCAAATGAATATTTTTTTACCTCCGAAGCCAAGGAAATTTGCGAGCGTTATTCGGATTATGCATCTTTAACCAACATTTTAGAATTGACAATTTTGTTATCTCTCAATGATCTATTATTTTAGACTTAACCTCCCTTAATGTGAAAACTACCTCAACGTAAATAGCTATTACCCTGAGAATCATAGCCTACCTATTAATTGTATGGCTGCATACTCCATGGTTTACAACAGCTGAAATGGATATTCATTGGTTGGGATGAGAGACATGAGACAACAATTATTATCTCAATTTTTATTTTCAGGAAATTAGTGACTCACAGATATCAGAAGTTAGAGAAAAGTTCAATGATTACGACAAAGTAAGTGCAATTAACCCTTTAATGATGGGAGCAGTGCTGATGCAGCATTATAGATCCTGTGCCAGTGCATTCTCTTATATATGCGAGTCTCGCATATATAAGAGAATGCACTGGCTTACAAGGTCAAGGTAAATATTGTTAGGCCAATGCATTATCTTATATATCATATGTGAGGCTCCCTATGGGAGACTCGCATATATTATATATGAGAATGTATCGGCACAGGGTTTTCGCAAAATTTCAGAAAGCTCCAGTCATGGAAGGGCTAAGATACAAAGAATTGTGGTGTCGGCGCTGATGTAATTTATACAGTAATGCCCTAAATAATCGACTCCTTAACCACATCAGAATTATGGGTAATTTTTCAGGATTTAGTCGGAAATATGGCTTGTTGCCATTCATCGGAAAGCTCTCACTGAGAGCTGAGACCTCATTCTGCAGGGCCTCATCTGCTATGGGAGACTTAGACTCAGATTTATGTGCACCCATTCAGCACCTCGATTATGCATTGTGTCGTCTGCCAATTTTGGAATATAGAGAAACTAAACTAAAAAAAGAAGCTTTCTGAACAAGTTTCGAAGGAAACTAAAAAACTTGTTAATTTGATAATAAAGTTACTTTCCAAGGAAGATGAGGTAGCATCACTAATTCACCCTCTGGGTACCTCATTCTGCCATTGTCCAGCAACATATATTGAGGCCTGTTTACACATCAGCATTTGTGGAAATATAAGTGATTTATCTCTCATCCATATGATCCCAAGACAGTCAGTCATGACTATATCATCCCTAAAAATATATGTGATTTATCTCTCATCTATATGATACCAAGACAGTCAGTCATAACTATATCATCCCTAAAAATATATGTGATTTATCTCTCATCTATATGATCCCAAGACAGTCAGTCATGACTATATCATCCCTAAAAATATATGTGATTTATCTCTCATCTATATGATACCAAGACAGTCAGTCATAACTATATCATCCCTAAACATATATGTGATTTATCTCTCATCTATATGATCCCAAGACAGTCAGTCATGACTATATCATCCCTGAAAATATATGTGATTTATATCTATATGATCCCAAGACAGTCAGTCATGACTATATCATCCCTAAAAATATATGTGATTTATCTCTCATCCATATGATACCAAGACAGTCAGTCATGACTATATCATCCCTGAAAATATATGTGATTTATCTCTCATCTATATGATCCCAAGACAGTCAGTCATGACTATATCATCCCTGAAAATATATGTGATTTATCTCTCATCTATATGATACCAAGACAGTCAGTCATGACTATATCATCCCTAAAAATATATGTGATTTATCTCCCATCTATATGATACCAAGACAGTCAGTCATGACTATATCATCCCTGAAAATATTTGTCATTATTGAATTGTATTTGTTTGTATTTGTACTATTCATGTGTGTGACTTAAATATAATTATCCAATCCTTTCACCACAATGCATATTTAATTATGTGGCTTTTATTTTTATTACCTCCCTATGACGAAGTTAATTGAGAACATTTATTTATTTCAGGCCTGTACTGGGTCAATTGAGAAAGATGATGTTAGAGAATTGTTTCAAGATTTGTTTCCTTATTTTAACAGGTGAGTAGCTCTTTTGTTTGTACTTAGCCATATGGATAATGAGACTGAACATTGGTTATCCCTGTTAACCCTTGATCGGTTGTACCCTTAGGAAATGTTCAGATAATAAGTTCAACAAAGTTTGTTGAACTTATTATCTGAACATTTCCCTCCAACAATTAGGACTCCTACTGTATTTCTGTTATCTGGTTTACTGTCTGTCATCTGCTTTTATTACCCGAACACCCCTCCAAATGAAAAATAGTCCATTCCAATGTAAACTTTATAACTGAGTGGGAGAATCCATTTAGTGTAGAAATGGTCAAAGATTATCATACCCTGATTTGAGAGGGACTAGTACCTTTGCCATAGGGGAAAATAAGGGCAATAGGGGTTAAAATTGAAATTTGTCAAATGGAAAGAAAATTGGTGATGGATTAGTCACAACGTTACATAGTTATTCTTCTTGAGTGCTTAATGATAGTACAAGGTTGAATAATATTATGGGGTGGGAATTTACAACTCAAAATTCAAACAATAGTTCAAGGCGCAATAATAGTAATACTTTGGATATTGAAATTGTCTATTGTCAAGAGCATGGAGTTATGGATTGTCACCACATGTTCTGTATTATTTTTCCAGTATTGTGTTACTTCCAACATCTCTCTTCTATCAGTTCCAAGTTTTTGGAAGCAGTCCTCAAAATATGGTGCCAGGCATTTGCAGAATGAGGTCCCACAGGATTAGTTTAGTGATGCTACCCCGCACAGCGGGATAGCTTCACCAAATTCATCCCCTGGGGACCTCATTCTCATGGCCTTATCTCCTATGGGAGAACTAGACTCTGATTTAAGTTCCCAGATAGTGTTTATTTGACAATAAAGATACTTTCTGGAGGAGATGAGGCCTATTAAGCAGAATGAGGTCCCCAGAGGGTGAATTTAGTGATGCTAGCCTGCTGTGCGGGGTAGTGACACTAAATTCACCCTCTGGGGACCTCATGCTACAAATGTCCAGCATCATATTTTCAGGCCTGATTGGATGAATGATCAGGTCGACCCAGTTGGCAAATAAATTAAAAATTGTTAAAGACATATTATGGGCTTGTTCATGTGTGTTATTTAACTGATAAGTTATTATTCAGGCGCTGTGCCAACTAGAAGAATGTAGCATTTTAGTAACATCGCTGAAAATCTCAAAGCAAATCAACCGTACAACTCCATACAAAACATTGTCTGAACTACTCTCAATTGTAAATATTTACTTCTCGATTCGGAACGCAACCATCTGCGATAAACTAAAGAAAACGGTTTCACCTTCGAGAGTCACTGCATTTAATTAATATATACAAATGACTGTGTATTGTCAATTTGGGAATATTATTGGTAAAAATAACAACTTTGAGCAATATTATTCTCCATTTCTATTTGACCACCCTACTGGAGTGTTTCACATCACTTTAAGGACCCTGAAGGATGTTATAAAACTGAGCCTAGTGACAAATTGGCTTCTAAAAAATATGAGTTTACATGCAGCTGATACATGTATGATTAAAAGGCACTCTTTTGTACTACCTAACCAGACCAAAATAGTCATCTGTTAGGGATTGCACAAATTGATAGTCACAATATTTTGACTATTAGGGTGGATGCTCCTGTTATATGACATACAGTAATGCCCTAAATAATCGACTCCTTAACCACAGCAGAATTATGGGTAACTTTTCAGGATTTAGTCGGAAATATGGCTTGTTGCCATTCATCGGAAAGCTCTCAGTGAGAGTGCCATATTTCCGACTAAATCCTGAAAAGTTACCCATAATTCTGCTGTGGTTAAGGAGTCGATTATTTATGGCAATACTGTGGGCTATATACTAATAGTACACGGGAGTTCACTGAACCATCCACATTGCAACAATTGTGTCAGAAGGAAAGATGCAAAGATATAAAATCTCCAGCATCCACTTAGTACCAACTCAACTTGATAATCTTTTTTTTGCAGACATATGTTAGAGAGTTTTGTTAGTGATGAGTTGCGGAATTTAGATAGAGATTTTAACAATAGTAAGTATCATGTATGTTAACCCTTTACCCAACAGAAGGGCCCTGTGCCAATGCATTCTCTTATATATGCGAGTCGACCATAGGTCGCCTCGCATATATAAGAGAATGCATTGGCTTAACACATTAAAAATTATAAAATTGTTAAAGAATGTAAGAAAAAATGGTAAAAAGTGTTAAAAAAAGATTTTTTTAGGCCAATGCATTCTCTTATATATGCGAGGCGACCTATGGTCGACTCGCATATATAAGAGAATGCATTGGCACAGGGCATAACTGTAACTATCACAATGTGGTCAAGGAGCCGGTTCCAATGATATCCATATTTGTATGGTTCTATTGAGACAGACCGAAGATATTTTAGGCTGTTGAAGCTTTATTTGGCCGGTTTTGGCCGGTTTGTTGGGTAAAGGGTTAAACCAACTGGCCCAATTTTCAATCATATCACCCGACTTTGGTCACAAAGTTTCCAGCTCGCGATTTTCAAATTCCAACGAATCTTGTGAAATATGTATCTTCATGATGTCCAATAGTCGAATATGTTTTCCTTTGCCTAATTATAATATATTTTGTCTCCCATGAGTTTTATCATTTTATTACTACTTTTATTACTTTGTATAAATTTTGCTGATTGCCAGAAACTAGAATCAAAAATATCTATTAAATATGGCAAAATGTTGACATGTGCATAGATTATTTTATAAAAGGGGCTCTGCAAATTGTACCATTTGTTCACTCTAATTGTCATGTTCCATGTGTAGTTATTTGTTTGTTCTATGTGTCATTCTCCACTGACAATCAATTGGGATGAATTTCAGGATCATATCTTTCTATCACAGCTAGAGGTAATGTTGGGCTGACTTTGTTGGATGTGTTTTTGAATGAACATGT
The DNA here is from genome assembly GCA_032622095.1 of Siphonodentalium dalli. Taxonomy (NCBI): domain Eukaryota; kingdom Metazoa; phylum Mollusca; class Scaphopoda; order Gadilida; family Siphonodentaliidae; genus Siphonodentalium; species Siphonodentalium dalli. The sequence continues at coordinate 242,660,477 of CP136061.1, read as the reverse complement.
TGATTGCAAAAGTTTTGGGCTGATCTATCGAATGCTTACTAAGAATGTGCATGTATTTTTTGATTGACTTGATAATATACGTATATATAAATGACATTTTTAAATATAAACCTTACAATAACAAAAAATGTTAAATAATTCCCACATTCTATAATCGTTATCAATTAACATTTAAACTAACTACTTCAATGCTTAACCCTTTCACGGGAGCAACGCTGGTGCAGCATTAAAGATCCTGTGCCATTGCATTCTCTTATATATGCAAGTCTCATAGGGAGCCCCGCATATATAAGAGAATGCACTGGCTTACAAAGTCAAGGTAAATATTGTTAGGCCAATGTATTCTCTAATATATGTGAGGCTACCTATGGGAGACTCGCATATATAAGAGAATGTATTTTCACAGGATTTTCGCAAAATTTTAGGAAGCTCCAGTCAAAAGGGTTAATGATTCTCACTTGGCATCAACATAATCTATTAAATATAACATAATTTTTCGTTTTGAATGTATTTTGACCCAATAAATTTTAAACATCAATATGCCAGAGATTCCTCTTGTGATATATATATATAGAATGTGTTTTATATAATAAGAAACAGAAACCGTTTGTGTGGTATTGAATTAATGTGACTTATCATAGTATGGAATGTGCATTTTAGAATATTTTATAATAGCATGTAGGGTGGAAAAAGTTCTGAAAATTAATAAACATGCATGTTTTTTTTTATTTGAGGGCTAAAAATATTTGCATGATTGTGACTGGCATGATTAAATATCTTACTGTTGGTTATAATTATCTATATCAGATACTCTTTACCTTCTGAAACGTTTAAAATTTAACAATTTGAAAAAGTTATGTGCACCCAAGCCTGAGTTTATTGTGCCCTGTCATTTGCAGAATGAGGTCCCCAGAGGGTGAATTTAGCAGGCTAGCATCACCAAATTCACCCTCTGGGGACCTTATGCTGCATGGCCTCATCTGCTATTGGAGACATAGACTCAGATTGAAGTTCCCAAATGGTAAATATTGTGCTGTACACCCATTGGGAACGTCGATTATGCAATGTGTCGTCTGCTAATTTGGGGACATAGAGAAACTAAACTAAATAAGAAATGTGAATCTATGTGAAGAAATTTCTATAGAAATTTGATAATAAAGAAACTTTCCAGAGAAGATGAGGCCTGAGCAGAATGAGTCCCCAGAGGGTGAATTTAGTGATTCTAGGCTGCTATGCGGGATAGCGTCACTAAATTCACCCTCTGGGGACCTCATTCTGCAAATGACAGCCACACTAAACTCAGACTTGTATGCACCATGAAACGATAGAAACAAAATCTTTATTATATGCTCACCAATGGATTGTAGAGACAAATTGCTGTTTGATAAATATTGTTATCCCCCAAAAGGGGATATAGAAATTTTCGCTCATACTTTTCTGTGCGGGAACGACACATAGTTATGGTGAAATCAATGTATTAATATGGAAACTATAATTTTCTGTGGTGGCCAGTGTACATGTAGTAACACTGAGTAAGTGGATAGAAATCAGCTGTCGCCATTGATGCATCTATTAAAGATGATTATGAGAAAATTTATTGTTGTAAATGGTGAATTCTTTGGAAATATCTATATATATATAAAACCCGTTGTCTGTATCTGTGTGTGTGTAATGCGGTCACACTTTTGGCACGTTTATAACTTTTCAACAATACTTCCAATGTTGCCCAAATTTGGAAAACGGCCAATATTGTGTCGTAGAAGATGACTCACAAACTTTCACGCCAAATGGTCAGAGAAAATATGAGATCGAACATGGAATCCAAACGCTGATTTACACTCAAGTAGATACTATTTCTTGTGATGTTTGTCGAAATGACGTCATGTGACCTCATACACAAACCCACGATTGCTATATTGTATTGACAAAATGTCCGTGCCTTGAACAAGGCGTTGATGGAAATGGGTACTAAATTAATTTGTCAGTTCAGGTTGAGTGTGAATATAAGTCATGCATGTTGATTTTGTCGTGGAAGTGCATGGGGTATAGAGTTGAGAATTGAACGTTCTAAATTCTCTTTCACTCTTTCAGTTGAGTGTAAATCTGATATGTATGAAATAATTTTTATACAATATCCATGAATTCCATATGTGCATGCAAATATATGTGGGTGGAGGTAGAAAAATTGAAATAAAGTGTTCCCGCGCCATTATACAATTATCACATTATTTCGAGGTTGACATGAGGAATTCCTCATGTCAACCAAGAAATAATGCAATATAGTCAATTTTGCTTTATTGTATAGCGTCGGTGCTTGGGTTTTCTTATGCAATTAACTTAATATGCATAAAGCTGAAATCACACAAAAAAAACCCGTGTGGGAGCTATTTAATTTGAGCAATATCCGATGTAAAAATATGGCCTCTGGCTGCCATTTTGGATTTTGCTCTTTGGTAACAATACACAATTTATCAGGTTGTAGGGGGGTCTGAAAAATAGAAAAATAAGTATCTCGGGGGCATAACAGCCAGAGTAGCCTGTGTTAAATGTGTCATTACTTGTTTGAAGGTTTAATTATTTTACAAAACTGAGAAAGTTCTCAAAAAAGTTTAAAATTTGGATACGCAACAGGATTTCCATATTCAGTGAAGGCCAACTCTGTGTTATTGGTTACAGGAAGATAGCCCAATTTCTCTCCCCTAAATTCTGTCATCTGCGCTTGCAAGACATTTTTTTCAAATTGATACAATAACTTTTTTTCTATTTCAAATATTTCTCAGCTCTAACATAGTTCCATCAGGTGGAAGAAGCTTATTTACTGACATTCGCTCTGTCATGGTCTGTTTTTGGGTTGAAAATGGTCAATTTGAGTAAAAAAAATTAGTAAAATTGAGTGTTTTGTGCTTGCAAACCAAGCGCATAACTCAAAGACAAATTTTACTAAGAAGCTACAGTACAGACATATCATTACACCTACTATTTCTGTCGTAATTAAAACATGCTTGATGGGACCAATGCCAAATATAATGGCTCAGGATTTGAAGTACAGTACCCCCTCCCAGGTTGCCCAAAATTGCTGGAAATTGTGTATTGATACCTTTGCATGACTAAATCCTTTGGAACCCTCCTCAAGTTGAGCTACAGTCTCATTGACACTTTCATTTTCCGAAGTTATGGTCCTTAGAGTGTAAAATACATTCATCCCTGTATCTCCGCCATATTTGGTGGGATGTGAGTGATCTTTTAAATATTAACTTTATATACGGTTTTAATAACAATCTATGCCATAAAATATGATTAAAATACTATAATTCATCACTATTTGAAACATCTGTGTCACAGAAGATGCCCACAGAGAAATAGAAAACAGCTGAAATCATAGAATTACTTTCCCCCTTTGGCACCCAGAATGCAACAGAATTCAAACTTTTTCAATGGAAGGGGAAGAACTCTATCTTTAATATATAGAGTAATTAGAGTTATTCCCCCTGCATTGAAAATAATACTGATTTAAACTTCAATCTTGATGACAAAACGCGTTAGCATCTCAACAAAAACAACATGTCCACAGTTTATTACACCGGATAAGTTGATAATACAATGTTTTGGACCTTCCTCTTTCAAATGGTATATAATATTGCATATATGTTATATAATGTAATAACATTATGAATGAAGTTTTTGCTATATTTAGAAAATTCAAATTGCTCTATTTACAGCTATTGACTTCCATGAAGTTGTTGCAATGTATAGAAAATTCTTCCTGTTGTGTCGTGGTGTTGTTACTGGTGATGCAGAGGAATTACCTACGCATCGGTCACTAAGAAGTGATGTGTTCGCAAATTCCCATTCAGAATCAAAAGTAAGTTTATTTATTTGGGCTAGCTTGTGGTGTTTATCATACGACTTCTCACAAAGAAGTGGTCTATGCATTCTGTGTAACATTCACTCAAGCTGATTTCTCACTTTTCATTCTGAATGCAGTTAAACATAATGCTTGGTGGTACAGTTATTAAAGCCAGAGAAATCTATAATAGATGGGACATATCTTGGATCATCAGTGAAATGTGGTTGGATAATTTGTTTCTGATGAGCAGAAATAGCTGCGGTCGGCAGTGAAAATAATAAAAAACATAAATATTTGATTTTTATTTCCTCGTCGGCCACATAGATCTTAGTCGGCGGATCCGTAAAGCAGTAAAATAAAAAAATTTGGCCTTGATGAAATCAGGTTTTCTAACATTTATGTTGTTGTAATTGTGTCCTGGAAGAAATACACTATCTTTAACTATGTACAACTGTAAAAATTTACACTTCAAATTTGGGTCAAATTTAGCACTGATAAACAAGTGGCAATGATTCTGCCAATAAGAGTCACATCATATAATCAAGCCTGGATATAGTGTGTCTCATATCTGCAGAGTGAGGTTCCCAGACCCAGAGGGTGAATTTAGTGACTCTATCCCACACAGTGGGCTAGCATCACCAAATTCACCCTCCGGGGTTCTCATTCTGCTCAGGCCTCATCTTCTGGGAGGTATCTATAGTTTCAAATTAACATTCCTTTTTCCCTTCTGTTTAGTTTCTATATCCCCAAATTAGCAGAAGATAAATTGCATAATCAAGGTAACTAATGGGTGAATGTATCACTAACTTCAACGGGGGATCTTCAATCTGACTAGGTCTCCAATAGCAGTTGAAGCCTAAGCAGAATGAGCTTCCCAGAGGGTGAATTTGATGATGCTAGCCCGCTGTGCGGGAGAGCTTCACTAAATTCACCCTCTGGGTACCCCATTCTGCAAATAACAGACACATATCAAAGCTGGCATATTATTCATATAAAAGAATGATATTGAGTGCTGCATATTTAGATAAAAAATGATAAAAATAACTACCATCTTCTCTATTCCCATTGTATCACCTCAAGCGAAGTGTTTCACATCACTTTAACCCTTCCATGACGGAGGCTCCTGAAATTCCATTGTAAGCCAGTGCATTCTCTTATATATGCAAGTCTCCCATAGGGAACCTCGCATATATAAGAGAATACATCGGCCTAACTATATTTACCTTGACCTTGTAAGCCAGTGCATTCTCTTATATTTGTGAAGCTCCCTATGTGAGGCTCCCAATGGGAGACTTGCACATATAAGATAATGCACTAGCACAGGACCTTTAATGCTGCACCAGCACAGCTCCCATCATGAAAGGGTTAATAAATTGGGACAGAGTTTGGCTGATGCTGAATCATTGGTTTATATATATATTGTTTATTTACCAGAATAAATCAATATCATTCTCAACGGAGGAACCAAGTTCAAAAAGTATGAACCATAAACCAAAGATGAATGATCGAGGTGCTGTACAACAAAATACCCAAGACAGTGATATAGAGGAGGATCCATTCACGGATGACGCTGTCACGCCTAGAACTGACGGCAGAGTTAATGGGTACGTATTACAATGCGTTACTGTTATATTAGTTTATTCTGCTGCACACGCCTCTGTCACACAGAATGGTTAGGGACAAGCCTGGAAATAGTGTCTGTCATTTGCAGAATGAGGTCCCCAGAGGGTGAATTTAGTGACGCTATGCCACACTGCGTGTTTAGCATCACCAAATTCACCTTCTGGGCACCTCATTCTGCTTAGGCTTAAACTGCTATGGGAGACCTACGATCAGATTGAAGTTCCTCAGTTGAAGTTGGTGATGTTCACCCATTAGTCACCTCGATTATGCAATTTATCTTCTGCAAATTATGGGATATAGAAACTGAACAGAAGGGAAAAAGTAACTAATGTTAATTTGAGACTAGTTACTTCCCAGAAGATGAGGCCTAAGCAGAATGAGGTCCCCAGAGGGTGATGTTAGCCCACTGGGCAGGGTATTGTCACTATATTCACCCTCTGGGGACCTCATTCTGCATAGACAGGCACACTATTTCCAGGCCTGGTTAGGAAACATTATGATGTATAAGAAATTGGCAACGAGTATCACCTTCATATTTTATGAATATTTACTGCACATATCTCAAAGGACAACAATACTGTGTCGTCCCTGGTGATGGCATATATTTATAGTCTACGATGGGCTAAAGTATAGGACCCCAGTGGTTACTGACTGAAGTAGAAGTGCTCTAAAAGTGGGAGGAGTAATAAATGAATGTAGCCTGAATTTACGTTTACTGATATGTCATGTTATGATCATAGCTGTTGAAAGTGACATTAAACGCCAATTAACTAACTTACTGCCTACACTGTATCTGCACAGCCAGGAATTACAGTTATGACGATAAGCGATTTCATGATGGGAGCTCTGCTGGTGCAACATTAAAAATCATGTGCCATAGGGAGCCTCGCATATATAAGAAAATGCACTGGCTTACACCGTCAAGGTAAATATTCTCTTATATATGCAAGGTTCCCTCTCGCACAATACATACTCTCTGAAGGTTGAAAATATAACATTTTTGACCAGGGTTGAATAGGAAGCTGTATTTCAGAAATAACCTGTTTAGGTATTTGTTGTAATTTCCAAAATTGAACATAAAGTAACTTGGCCGGAGATGAATAAGTAGCTGGATTTAACTAATGATCAACCTTGAGAATTATAGTGAATAAATACAAAAGTAGTCAATTCCATAAATATTCTTTCGCATCTTGTTGTATTTATAACTATTTCTAAGTACTAAGATTCTCACAAATATTTACTACCCAAGGAATGCACTCCATATTTGGAAACGGTTTACTACATCGTGTTGAGAATGCTGCGTCGTCGTAGAAATTAAATATAGTGGACACTTCTAGAGACGTACATCCGTTAGAATATTCATTGTCTTTTCAAAGAGACTGGGTCAAGCCTTGGATTTCCATCTTTTTCAAATGGTCAAAAAGCAGATGCCAGGTTCGAATACATCCTTTAAAAATGGAATTTCAGTTTAGTAGCAGGTATGAAAATATGGTGCTGGACATTTGCAGAATGAGGTCCCCGGAGGGTGAATTTGGTGATGCTAGCCCACTGTGGCCTCATCTACTATGGGAGACCTAGACTGAGATTTCGGTTTTTAGATTTAGATGTGACCAGGTTGACAGTTTCTTGTACATCATAATATGTTAATTTGCACAATAATTGGTTTACTGTGTGATTATATAAAGAGCCACAATTTCATGCCTTTTGGAGCTTCTTTGTTCTGTGAATTAACTTGTTTTGTCAATGTTTCATATTGTGACTTGTTGCATATTTCCCCAATATTGCCATTTAAGCTTTCTATTTATTATGTTTGATGAATTTCCCTTGGAACAAGTTTTTAATATTTATCAGCAAGATTGATTTTGGGGTAATTTGTAAATTAGGCATTCATTTCTAAATTGATATCATTATCCCATTCAATTCTAAAAGTATACACTGAAATGGTCCAATCGTCATAGGCTAGATAATATAACTCCATGTTTCCTCTTGTGGGGCAGAGGTCCCATTTACGGTCCCTTTCCCCAGCCCATTATCCCCCTCACAGTCCTTGAACAACACCTACATCGCCGGTGTATCTCCCACTAAATAAAACCAATGGGTGATAAACAAAGAAAACATTATTTATAAAATTTGTCTGGTTATGTCGTAATTACTTTACAAGTAACATACTGATGATGAAGTATCCTTTGGCTTAAATTTGGGGGTATTTTACTAATCACTATAGATATTCACAGTTAGTTGCATAGACTGCGATTTTCCGCCAGTGGCTAGATGAGTCCCATTCTCCTACGCCTAGTGGAAACCCTGTATAATTAGATGACAGGCAGAGACTGACAGCAAATACTGTATACTTAAACATACCAAGATACATTGTTTAAGCACAAACATTGTAAAACATTAGTTAGTGAGAGTCCACTACTTAACCATTGATGAGTAGTTATACCTTTGGAAATATTCAGATAATAAGTTAACCCTTTCAGTGCCAAGTCCGATTTTTGTAACAACCCATATTTCCTTGATCATTTTTCAAATTTATTGATTATAAGAATGTGATACATTGATGGAAAGAGCTCTTTCCATCAATGTATCACATTATTATAATCAATAAATTTGAAAAATGATCAAGGAAATATGGGTTGATACAAAAATCGGACTTGGCACTGAAAGGGTTAAACAAACTTATGACATTTCCCACCAATGAATTTCTGCACTTTTTATTATTGGTTATCTGCTTATATTTCCTGAACATTTCTACAAATGTGTACTTTTATAACTGAGTGGGAGAATAGGAAAGGGTTGAGGAAGTTTGTTTGCTCAGTTATGTGTTCACCCAACACCACTGAGCTGGTAGTTAGCCAACTCCACCACATGGGCTTAAACCTTTGGTAACTGGACACACACAACATAAAAGTTGGGAAGATATTCGCACTGAACTCTTTGCTATATTGGATGATAATGGATGGTTCATTGGAGTTAAACTATGTCTGTTGATTTATGTTGCTATACACAGTCATGGTACTTGGAAGTTTGCACATGTTAAAATTTAGAGTCTTATATGTGGGTTAAAACCAGGGAAGAATCCAGATATTGGGGACACCTCTTCTGCATTTAAGGATGTCCACATTTTAATTGGGATGGTAAACTATTTTTTTACTGGAAAATTATGCAAATAAAATGATTTATATCAACTGCAATTGATGAGTTGAAATGCATCCTTTTTAATTATGGTAAATTACCTAAATTCAAATTGAATAAATACTATCCACTAGGGATTTGGGCTTCCAGATTGTGGGTGCCCAAACCTGTAACAGGTTTTAAAACGGCCCTGGATCCTTCCCTGGTTAAAGCCGTTACAGGGACAAACAAATGCAAATAGAGAATGATATAATAAGCGGCTTTCATAAAGTCATAAATATTTGGACAAACATTGTGCAATGTTTTCTATTTTTAGCATGTTTTGTTGTTTTTCTGAGTGAAATCTACACTTCTATTATGCACGTTTACTTTATATTAATACAGGATAGCTGAGTCATTTCATTTTAAATAAAATATTTGTTTAATAATATTTATGGGAAAAGTGAAAGTGAATATATTCAAAAATGTCTGAGACAGACAAAATTGAACTTTAAAGTATTACACCGGTGTAATTTTTCTCAAATCACTATCGATGCCCGCTAGTCCACTGAGCACGTTGTCGAAAAGATGTTTGTAATCGGCGCCCGTAACTGAATATTACATTGTGGATTATGCTGTCTGAATAGTTAATCTTCCTTCATGTGACATCACATGAGAGACTACTAGCGACACTGTCAAACTTGAAAGCCTGTCGCAATTGGCTTTTACATACTGATTGTTTATACAGAAACGGCTGGACCCTCGGAACTGAAAATTTATACAAATGGATAATTTGATGTAGGGGATCTTATTATATAGGTCCTGTTGACATCAGATGTCTTAAAGGGGCACTAATAATGAATTCAATTAATTATATACCCAAAGTGGATCCAATCTGTGAAAATTGAAACACGTGGATAGATTGACCCATAGAGTATAATGTGATAGATGCCGTTGACTTAAGATGACTTTAAAGGGGCAAATATGAGATACAGATGGGTCACCTGACCAGGGGAATGTCATGGGATAGGCACATACTGGCTGAGAATAGAGCACTACTTCCTTACCTTTGACTTCCGATGACTTAAAAGGGTGCAATAAATTATATTATCAATAAAGAACGTTTATTATAAGTCTAGTAGAAGATATGTGGTAAATTGGTGGTAAAACCATTGTATGATAGGAAAAGTATTAGTGAGAGGTTACATGTATGCTGCATCGTGTTTATACACTTCGTAAATGGAATCAGGATAGAGGTGTTAGACTGCTATATAAAATCGGCCACCAATTTTCCCACATATCTTCTGGGATGATAAAAAATGCTTTTTAAATTATCATATAATCTATTAGTCCCACTTTAAGTCATCTGAGCTCAAAGGTAAGTAGATAATGTTTTATTCTCAGTTCAGTAATTATTCATGGATGGAAGATGTACCTATCCCATGCCATTCCCCTGGTCAGGAGACCCATCTGTAACAATTTCCCTACATAAGGAACGCTCTTTATTGTTCATATATGTCCCTTTAAGTTATCTGAGGTCAACGGCAACTATCTCATGACACTCTACGGGTCAATTTATTCATGTGTTTCAATTTTCACCGACCATTTCGTGTATATAATTAATTATTTAATATAATTAATTATTAGTGCCCTTTTAAGACATTTGATGTCAACGGGACCTATCTAATAAGATTCCCCGGGTCAAATTTGCACATTTTCAGCTCTGATGGTCCAGCCGTTTCTGTATAAACAATCAGTAGATAAAAGCCAATTGCAACAGTCTTTCAAGTATGACACTGTGTCGCTAGTAGTGCCTCATGTAATGTGAAGGAAGATTAAAGATTCAGACTGCATAATCCATAATGTAATATTCAATCGCATGAATCAGCATAACTTCAGTTATGGGCAGCCTATCACAAAAATTCGGCAACGTGCTAAGTGGATTAGCGAGCATCGATAATGACTGAGAAAAATTACACTGGTGTAATCCTTTAATATTGCATATATAAGTATTCTTACTTATACTTGAAAGTTTCTTAAAAGAAATTATTGCATCTGAAATAAAATTATATCAATGTTACTGGCAGAATTTGTCCAGGAAGTCCAAGAACTCCTCGGTCAGGAAAATCACAAATTCCAGTACTTGAATCACGACGGAGGTTAGTCACTCTGTGCACATTCTTGGTGTATCTACATGTATGTGTGTTTATTTGTGTAGACATTTTCGTTTGATGTAAATGTATGTGTGTTTTGATTTGAATCAAGGACATTTCATTTAATCGAGACATGTTTGTTCATTGCATGATTTGTGATTATTAATTATCTTTCACAAATTAATATTCAAGTTTCACATACCGGTACTAGTGTCTAAACTTTTATTACACATATTTATAGTCTTAAATAACTGCTATTTTCTTATGATTTGGAGATCAGAGGTGTTAAAGTCCATACATCACGATGACGGCAATTTGGTTTAATCCCACGAGTGGTAGAAATTACTCACTTTAACCCTTCCATGACTGGAACTTCCTGAAATTTTGCGAAAACCATGTGCCAGTGCATTTTCTTATAATTGCGATTCTCCCATAGGGAGCCTCACATATATAATAGAATACGTATTACGTTGGACTAATAATATTTACCGTGACCTTGCATTCTCTTATATATGTGAGGATCCCTATCGGAGACTCGCATAAATAAAATAATGCACTAGCACAGGGTTTTTAATGCTACACCAATGCAGTTTCCATCATGAAATGGTTAATAAGATAAAAATGGTTCCCTTATGATACTCCAACGAGCATCAGTGAATTGTAATGAACAGAATGGTCAAGTGTTGCAATCGGTACAGACACACTAACAAGAAATATGGTTTCTACAAAAAAACCTCATTTTCGTTTTAAATATCCTATTTGACCTGATAACTTAAATATCTATACATGAGAGATTCTGCTTTCCTAGGTTATATAATCAACCTTTATGCTGGTCACAATATCTTTTTGGCAAATTTTTAGCCATTTCTGATTTTGTTATGGCCATTTTTCCAAAATTTGACCCATTTGAAAACCAACATATAGGATCATTGAGAAAACGGTAACTATCAACAAAAAAAACACAGAATAAAAAAACCTCATGCCCAAAAAACAAATAACAAATAAATTTCAAGATGATTGTGCACCAATTAATCCGCTAAAAATGTAAATTGGGTCTACAGATGAGCAGTAATTTGCTGTGGTGTTCTTTTGAAACCTAAACTATAATGAATGCTGTAATAGTGGCTAATCATCATTGTTTTAACAAGTAATCATGTGTGACTTTTGGTAAACTGTTATCAAAACATATATTGGCGAGTTACCACTGATTAACTATTAACGGAAGTGAGGATATGATATATGATATCATTAGGAGCTTGTACACTATGTGGTTATGAGGGACCCAATTGGGAACTAAGAGGGCACCAAAGAGATGATTGTTCATAAATCACTTGCAAAGCAAACATCAAGCTGCTCATATTTTCATTCTTAAAACTCATCAAAGGTACGATGAAAATGGCAAGTATCTTGGATTATCTTTAAAAATATGCTCAACGCCAACAAATTTGTTAATGTCAGCGATTATATTATGTGATCCACGAATTTCTTTAATCTTAAAAATAAAGACAATTTCCATGATTCATTGTTTGGCAATAGTTTTGTTCCAAGTGTGAACTTGTGACTTCCCATTTCAGTAAACCAGCCCTGTGTACACCCAAAGAATCCTAGAATATATTCTGGTGTTTGTTTTTAAAGTTGTCAATTTTGTGTGGATTTTGTGTTATTGACAACATCATCAACTGCTGTATAATATAGGTAATTGTAATATAACCTTGCCTAAAGCTACTTGTAAGGCTCAACGTGATTGGCCAGAAACCTGTGTCCCTATGGCTATGTTGGCAACTTTTTGAATGTAGTATAATTCTACATTTACCACAAAATATTGTGGTGCGGTACAATCAATGCAATGTTGACAGCATCTCACACTTATATAATTCAAACCACAGGCGAATGGGATAAAATCATGATCGGCTGATGACAGACTTATGGCATGTCTACATAATAATACTAATAATAAATTAACCCTTTCATGATGGGAGTTGAGCTGGTGCAGCATTAAAGACCCTGTGCCAGTGCATTCTCTTATATATGCGAGTCTCCCATAGGGAGCCTTTCATATATAAGAGAATGCACTGGCTTACAAGGTCAAGGTAAATATTGTTAGGCCAATGTATTCTCTTGTATATGCAAGGCTCCCTGTGAGAGACTTGCATATATAAGAGAATGCATTGGAACAGGGTGTTCGCAAAATTTCTGGAAGCTCCAATCATGGAAGGGTTAATAGTGATGTCATTTTTAAATTTTAACATTACAATCATTTAATCATACTGTCAAATTACAAAAGAAATAAATACACCGCACATGAACGTGTATCTATATATATATATAGTCAAATTTGACCACAGATACTGATATACCACTCCGCTTTGCATAGTCCCACAATTCTACTATCCAGACTGATGAGCCATATATTTATATTTCTTAAATGATCGAATATAATGTGGCTAATTAAACTTTTTCTTCACCATATTTTAGCTAGTTTCAGATTTTATTATTTCATGTATTAGTACTATATCAGCTAGATGCATGTGTTTAGTGTTAAATGTTTCAATGTATTAGGAGCTGATGAGGAAGAATATTCTCCAGTGCACGATCAGTCTATTAACCCTTTGAGTGCCCGGTCCGATTTTTGTATCAACCCATATACCCTGTGCCAATGCATTCTCTTATATATGCGAGTCGACCATAGGTCGCCTCGCATATATAAGAGAATGCATTGGCTTAACAATTTATTTTTTTTACAATTTTTTACAATTTTAATATATTTTATTATATTCTTTAACAGACTTATTGTGTAGGTTTAGGGCCGATAATATCGGCCCCTGGCACTCAAAGGGTTAAAGGGAACCAAGGCACTCACAGTGGGTAAATATGCAAAAAATATAAGTCTGTAAAAACAACACCAAGAAGAAGATGGAGAAATAGATAAACTTTGTTCATATATTTATTATTGATAGTTCTCAAATAATGAATTATTGCATGTTGAATCCATTGTTATGTAAATATAAATGTTACAGTGATATGTTAACCAGCTCCGCTAATCGCATAGTAGCATAAAACGTTTTGGTCTGAATATAATTTTCATAATATTTTTCAATGCTTTGACCTTTTCCAGTATTTACTGTCAAGTTTTGATTAAACTTATCTTATTGGACTATTTGGACTTTGATTGGTAATGCTACTGTAACAGTAATATTTGCATAACAATTGTTATATATGTGATATCTTCATTATTGGAGAGTTATTAATAATGAAAATAAGAACAAAGTTGATCTGTTTTACATGTACTTGTTGATGATATTTGTTTTACAGACTTTTATGGTATTTTGCATGAACCACTTCAAAGGCCTTGGGTCCCTTGAATGAAGCTGATGTCAATTGTGCAGATATTAAAACTGAATTATCTTACATATCAGCTTTTGAACACAATTTTGATGTCAATTACATTAATATTTCTTGTATTCTGTTAATCGTTAATCCAACTTAAATTTAATACTGGACCCGTCGATCTCATTCTACACTGTTATAGCTGTTGAGTATTCAGTTCTCCCACTTAATATAATTATACAAGATAAGTTTAATTAATCTTGGTAAATGTATTGGCACTATTGAAATTGAACATCTTTTTGTAAACAGACCGATATCAGCCGATACTGAATATAATTGTCACACCATATTTGTGAATCTCAACAATTATTCATACTTTTGATTCACAAAAATTGTGTCTTAGAACTATTGACAGTAAGAGACAAGGAAGATTTTTTAGGTAGAACTTGAATTTATCCTTACAGCAGTGAAGTTCAGCTATCATTCTGAATGCCAGATTGACAGTCTTGAGATAATTTAGGCTGTGTAAAAAGTCTTCTCATGCATTATTTACATCTGATGTTTGATTATAACTATGTTGGATCTACCAAATTGCCTCTAACATTTAATTTAGGAATAGTTTTCATATCAAGTTTTTATATTTAATCTCTGTCAAAATATAGCATGGACAGTTAAGCTTAAACTTCTAAAAGTGGCCTTATGCCATATGGTCAAATTGAAACTTGGCTCATATATTTGACTATTTGTTGAAGAACAGACACCATTAAGGCCAATATAAAAAAAAAATTTACATCACCTCCCGACCCTATTTTAAGTTTCCTCCTAAATTTTTTTTTATTTGGATATATTTTATGTAAACTTTTTTTCTCATGCCTTAACCGTCATCAAATTGGACAACCTAAATCATCTTTTATTATAAATAATAGGATACTGCTTCAATATCTAGAACTGTCCATGACCATTTATTTTAGGAAGAATAAAATATGAAAAAATATAATTTGCCTTCCCGCCCCATTTTTCTTAAAAAGTTGGATATAAATCTAGCAATTTATTTATATTGGCCTAATATTAATTTTACAAAATATTATTCTTATCAATCTGGGTATACTTCAAAGAAATTATCAGTGAATGGAGTTTGTTGCTGTTTTAAGTAATAATATTGAAATGATTATTGATCCATTTATTATACACATTAGAGAGTTTAAACAAAGAAATGTATTAGCCAGAGCCAACATGCAGTTACTGCAATTCAACTTCTAATCAAGCATTTACAGTTCATGCCATGTTGCTATCACTAGAAGACAATTGTTGTAAGACTGCGGATATGTGATATTCAAATGGCAGCGAGTGGAATTCAAACACCATGTCATTACAATTTGAGTCTGCTGTAAGCTAACCTTTAAAACGCTGAGCTACTACACATGATGCATGGCATTACAGGACTCATTTCACTGTATTTATGAGCTAAACTATTTTTATTACAGTGAATCTCCCAGCAATTTCTTAAACACAAAAGAATCATCAAAGACATCAGCACATACGAAAGATGATATGACGTCTTTACAAGGTCTTCCAGCTCTAAATGATAACAGAGGTAATTATTCACTGGTCAAAATACTATTGGAAAGTATATTGGAAACAGCATCTATTTACCTGAGTTAAAGATATGGATGGCATTCATGTTCGGTATTGCTGTTAAAATAGTCACATCCATTAAAACTGCCATAAACAGAAAGGATGTTGTATCATAGACAAACTTTGACAAAAAATGCATATTATGTCATGTTTTATGTAAACAAAGCCATGTTATGTAAACAAACAGTACGTAAAGAGTATGCGATAAGCAAAACACTCAACACCGGGGAGAACCCACTAAGTGAACTTTGGTTAAAATGCCACCACATTATTTACAACATACCAGTATAGAGAATGCTAATCCTCTCAAGATTTCGGTGTTGAATGGGTCACCATGAATCACTCTCCTAAAAAAAATTGCCACGATGTTGAGGGTGTTGCTTATCGCTCACTATCAATGTGCTGTATACACACAAACGCTGGACATACACAAATTCTGTTCTTTGGATAATATTGCATTCATACTATTATTATGCTACACTATTAGTAAATTCTTGAGGAAATTTTCATAATTTGGTAATTGTTATATCTAAATTATATAACCTATAACGAAGGCCATCTGTGCCTTTAAGGTAAGGTATCAAACAGGTGTCCGTACCATGAAAGCAATATTTGGATTATTTTTATACCAATTTTTTTCTAACTTTAATGGTCTTCTTTAACTCTGAGCTGGTTAAATATTCTGGCTTTTACTATGAACAGAACTTTCCAGTCCCATTATTTCTAATTGAGTTATAACCAGTTTGACTTATTCTGATAAATTATTTTGTTGTCCGAGTGATAACTTGACTGTTCTAGATCAAATTCAATGAAACAAAACTGGGTGGGTTTACAATATGTACCATTCAAGTTGGAATTGAACAATTGAATGATTCTTGTTCTTAAAAAATCTGAACAGTAAAAAACTCATTCTTGGAGGATGTGTGTGCAGCCATGGGTTCTTTTATTTGAATGAGGTTTTCTGCCAGAACACATGCTCTTTAGTGATGATATCTTGTTTGGTATCAAGTATCAGTATAAGGTTGACCAATGAAGAGCAGTATATCTGACAATTACAAATCAGATCAATGGGAGTTTATAATGATACACTAAATTTTGTATTCCAGGCAAAAATTCAGCAGACAGTGGTATTAGCAGTATTGGTAGAAGAGTGTCTAATATTGACTTAGGTGAGACATTTGATTTAACCCTTTACCCCAACAGTAATATGACTAACGTCATTACCTCCAGCCAACAGAACTTTCTGGTGACTTGTCAAAGTTATTGGGAAAAAAATGTATTATTACTAAATTGTATGGTGGCTCTTATTTTATGAAATTATGTTCATCTGCATGGATGTGACTGGGAGTAATTTTTTTCAGAGTTGTTAATCCCCCTCCCCAAGCATGATAGTATGGTGAATATTTATTAGGTTTTATATTGATATTTTACAACAATAAATGTAATAAACAAACAAAAGGTAAGTTTTGTTTTATCAACAGATCAATGTGACTTTCAGTTTCAATTTCTCTGTCGGAAAAGCACATCACGAAATTGGGTGATTTATTAATATTTTAAGCAATGGCTACGTGGTGAAATGAAACATAAAATAAATCATCAAGTGACATATTAATTCTTGGATAGTTACGTGTAAATTCAGTTACAATTGTCTGCATTATTAGTCCACACCAGTCCACATTGTACAGTAATTTGTACCATCGAGTACATCGCACGTGTGTTTTGTTTACTTTTGTTTCTCCGGTGTTTGACCTTGACATTGCAGTCAATACATTCGCACAGCACAGATCTCGTGCAATTAATAAATTAAACAATTTTTTCGTGCCTACATTGTATCTTACGATTCTCTTAGTTAAATTTTGAGCAATCATATTCAATATAAAAGGACAAGACAGTGCCGATAAGTAATTCGCGGTAAATGCCTCGCGCACTAATCCGAATTGATGCACGCACTTTCAATTTAAAAATAGCCGCGTATGCTCGTGAACTCAGTGTTAAAATAAAAGTAGCTAATGTAATACAATGTCATTTCTTTGATTTTTCACATCATGATATGGCCAATTTACTGAAGTATTTCGCAGTGCTAAAGCGCGCAGAATAATAATTTTATTAATCAAACGAGAACAAAACGGCCGATGCACATAAATTTGTGCTACAGTATTTTATCATTGCTGCTATGACGTCGACAAGGTTCCTAGATTTTTTCATCGTCATCAGCTGATCAATAAGTTCAATGACAACATTCGATAAATGGTCAATTGATACTAATACTAAATCTAGGATATGTTCTGTTTGAATTTTCAATGAATGTCATTTATGTATTACCGAATGGGTAATAGTTATAGCCATGATAAATGACAGTCCCCATTGTGCGCCCCAATTTCCAACCACTTGTTTACAGGTACATATTTTTTGCGCACGTTATCAGTGGGAGTTTCTTGGTGGGAGTATTTTTTAAATAAACCATTTGGATTGAATCATGTGTCCATTCCTTTGTATTTTTCGATTATTGTGTGGAGAATATACTCAAGATTATGTATTTGTCAATGCTCTTTAACAACATAATTTATTTGGGTACTAATCCAGGTAATCCCCGTGCCCATAATATTGGGCTTTTGTTTACTTTTGTTTCTCCGGTGTTTGACCTTGACATTGCAGTCAATACATTCGCACAGCACAGATCTTGTGCAATTAATAAATTAAACAATTTTTTCGTGCCTACATTGTATCTTACGATTCTCTTAGTTAAATTTTGAGCAATCATTTTCAATATAAAACTCCGGGCGCTCTGGGGCTTTCTGGACGCTATGCGGCCGGGCGCTCTGGGGCTCTCTGAACGCTAAAGGGTTAAACAATATTTATTTGCCCCAATTAATATAACATTTATGATGAACAATATTTTGATGATGGAAACATGAGTAGAATAGAAAAGGGAAGAGGATTTAGCAGCAAGCAGATATCTGCTTTTGTTGAGCTATCTCCTCATTTCAGACATTTGAGACATTTCAGCCAATTG
The DNA here is from genome assembly GCA_032622095.1 of Siphonodentalium dalli. Lineage (NCBI taxonomy): Eukaryota > Metazoa > Mollusca > Scaphopoda > Gadilida > Siphonodentaliidae > Siphonodentalium > Siphonodentalium dalli. The sequence continues at coordinate 242,641,765 of CP136061.1, read as the reverse complement.
TTCAAAATTAGGTACTAGTAGTCTGTTTTGTATTTATGATAATTGGTGTGGTGTGTCCCTCCCGTAGTATGTGCCTAATTTTAATTCACTCTATTGGAAATCTTATCTGAGTACACGACACATATGCACAAGTTTTCAAGAAAATTATTTTTCCTTTCTTTTTCTTCTATTTTCAACTCACTGTTTGTGTGAAGGTTAACCCTTTGAGTGCCAGGTCGATTTTTGTATCAACCCATATACCCTGTGCCAATGCATTCTCTTATATATGCGAGTCGACCATAGGTCGCCTCGCATATATAAGAGAATGCATTGGCCTAACAATTTCTTTTTTCTTTTTACAATTTTAATAATTTATTCTTATATTCTTTAACAGACTTATTTTGTAGGTTTAGGGCCTATGAGATCGGCCCCTGGCACTCAAAGGGTTAATCCAAACTTTCTCTGACCTTGAGTCTGAAGTAACTCAGAACTGTAGATTCTGATAGACTGTCAAGGATCATTTTCTCTAACTCCTGAGTATCACCATAACATTCATTGCCTGTCCTGTTTTTCTGTAGAATGTCAAACAAACAAACAATTTGAATAGGTTTGTCACCTTACTCAAACATATCATTACATGTACCTATGATGGTTGTCATGACTACTAGTTTCTCAATCTTTTTACAGATGGCAATGATGACTATGATTATGATGAAGACTTTTGCAGTGAAGGGTATGTTATCTTTACAATTAGGAAAACTAACATGTTTTAGTGAAAGTTCTGTTCAGCCTACAAATTATTTGTACATTATCTTTGTTCTAGAATGTATGTATTCTTAAGAAATTATGCATGGTATCAACATGAGTCTGTTGAACATCGGCTTTTACCAAATGTCTGAAAAAATTGGAAAGGAATTTATTGTTTCAATCATTGTTCAATGATTATGGCATATGCCAGCTGGCTCGACATATAAATAAAAAAAACGTAGCATGTGCCAGAGATGCGCGAATGTCGAGCTAAGCGAAGATAGCTCGACCCGTGTTTGACGCAACGTAAAAAACGGGCCTCAGATGGCAATGATCATGGTCATTTATTGTCTGAATTTATTCACCTTGTTGAATTTAAATTTGTTTTTAAGGATTTAAATATAGATTTGTCATCTTTTCCAGCCATACAGCAAGTCCCCGCGTGAACCCGAAAACACTGAAAGAGAATGGCAGCATAGCAGAGGAGATAGATGAAGACATAGAGGAGTACTCTTTAGATGCTGATGATCTACTCAAGAGTGAAAAGAGTGGGGTATGTATCAACTTGGTTTCTTCACACTCATACATCCTATTAACCCCTTGAGTGCCACGGGACGATCTCATCGGCCCTAATTTACGGTGTGTAAAATCGGCCCTAAAAAAATAAAACTAATTTTTTTTTTTTAGAATTTTTTTTTTTGGGTTGAATTTTATTTGGATATGCTTAAGCATGCTATAGCGAATTTAAAAACAAACTGGATAACACCTTAGGGGCATGTTATAACTCAAAACTATCACCAAGTATTCATAGTAATAATTTTGATGCCCATAAAAAACATAAGATTCCCTGGCACTAAACCTACTAAATAAGTCTGTTAAAGAATATAAGAAAACATTATTAAAATTGTAAAAAATTGTAAAAAATAATAACAAAAGATGAAAAATCGATCGACTCGCATATATAAGAGAATGCATTGGCACAGGGTATATGGGTTGATACAAAAATCGAACCTGGCACTCAAAGTGTTAAGCGTTTCTTTCCTAAAATATCATTGATGAGTATTTCCCTGAGGAAATAATAATGTCCATTGGATCTTCATTGTCACTGATGCTTTCATTAACCATTTAATGACGGGAGCTTCCTGAAATTTTGCGAAAACCATATACCAATTCATTCTCTTATATATGCGAGTCACCCATAGGGAGCCTCGCACATATAAGAGAATGCATTGGCCTAACAATATTTACCTTAACCTTGTAAGCCAGTGCATTCTCTTATATATGCAAGGCTCCTTATGGGATATGCAAGGCTTCCTATGGGAGACTGGCATATATAAGAGTATGCACTGGCATAGGGTCTTTAATGCTGCACCAATGCAGCTTCCATCATGAAAGGGTTAAATACTGGTATGTATTCAGGCCAACGTTTCCAAAACATGTTTCACTTTTTTGAAGTGCATAAAATAACACGTTTTGAATGAGAAGTGCCACCTGTTTTTTTTAAATTATAAAAATCAGTTTATTTTGTGTTGGTAAGTCTAGTGTACACATCCAGTGGAACAAAGACAATATTAAATGTTGAATTAGATTGTGTAAATTGTTGTTGTTGTAACTGTAGGTCTAGAATCATGAATACTTCATTTTATTCACCCACATGTCAACCAATATTTTTATAATTTTTTCCTCTAGCATATATCTTTATTGGGGTTCTCTTTATCTCCTTCCAGTTTGATGACCTCACGACCGACCGGACAATCTCGCAACAAGAAAACGGTTTTGATTACATGGAAGATGTCCAGTTACCATAGCGTCCATCATTACTCAGTATCCGTCCATCTGTTCTGTCTCAAATAAAGACTCACTAAGCCTTACCTCACTTTAAAGCCACATCTAGTGTTCTCAAGTTCAGATTTTGAAGACAATGAGTTTATATACATGCAATCATGCAACCAGTGTGTCTGTCATTTGCATAATAAGATCCCCAGGGGGTGAATTTAGTGACGCTATCCCACTATTCCCCTCTGGGGACCTCATTCTGCTTAGGCCTCATCTTCTTGGAAGTATCTAAAGTCTCAAATTAACATTGTTTTAGTTGCTTTTTCCCTTCTCTTCAGTTTCAATATCCCCTAATTTTTATAAGATAAAATGGACAATCGAGTTGACTAATGGGTGAACTTCACCAACTTCAACCTGGGAACTTCAATCTGATCCTGGGTCTCCCATTGCAGTTGAGGCCTAAGCAGAGTGAGGTCCCCAGAGGGTTAATTTGGTGATGCTAGCCCAATATGCGGGATAGTATCACTAAATTCACCCTCTAGGGACCTCATTCTGCAAATGACAGACACACTATTTGCAGGTTTATATATCAACAGAAGGAGCTTTCAATATCAGCCTCTTGTCAGAAGAAAATGAAAGTTGATGTCTATGAAATTCCCTGTTCAGATCTGAAATGAAGATGCAATGATTTTTGACCGGATTTCAGTAAAGTAAGAAGTCAGTGAATTATTTAATATTGATTCTTTGGCAGAGTTCACATGGTCATAGACCAATGGCAATTTTTTTCTTCAAAAATGGCCTAAAAATGTCATTTTGCCAAACTTTTTTCACCCCAAAATCGGAAATCTCATTCAAAAACCCAAATTTAACGTGGGCGATATGAGAATCAAATTTATAGTATGATCATCTGCTAATTGATTAGGTGATACAGCTTAATGAGTAACAAAAGGCACTCGCTGCAGTGCACTAATGAATCCTTTGTCTGTCATGAGGCTGAATGGTAGATGGTGGGTTATTACCACAAATGACAATATATTACAATTAACCGGGCATTATATGTGCCTTTAGAATGATTTTCTAAAATATCATTTGCATTTCATAACCTGCATACTCTTCTTTCACTAGTAGGAAATGTTCAGATAATAAGTTCAACAAACAGCCATATCTTGAACTTATTATCTGAACATTTCCCACCAATGAATATGAATCATTCTGCACTTGTATTATCTTTTGCCTGCTTATATTTCCTGAACATCCCTCCAGATGAATAATATATCATGAATACTTTTATAACTGATTGGAGAATACATTCCAGTAAAGTCTTCTGCAACCCATGTCAGGTTATTCTTCATATATTTATGGCTCAGCTGAGGTAATAGGGTTGTGAGTTTCAAAGCTATTTGTAGACGAGTCATATATATCCGTGAGGTTATGGAACAGGCAACGCACTGTAGAAATGCAGATAAACAGTGTATATTGTTTAAGCTTTGTATGGGTGATAACTGCTTCTAAATCAAGGATGTACTCTAAAAAAGAGCAAATTAAAAAAAATGCATGTTCTCTAGAATCAGTCAGGCATACTTGAAAAACAAGTTAACATTTGTTGGACTTCCACACAGCAAGCTATGTGCCATTTCTAATTAACACTTTCAGTGCCAAGTCCGATTTTTGTATCAACCGATATTTCCTTGATCATTTTTCAAATTTATTGATTAAATAAGAGCTCTTTCCATCAATGTATCACATTATTATAATCAATAAATTTGAAAAATGATGAAGGAAATATGGGTTGATACAAAAATCGCATTTGGCACTGAAAGGGTTAAAATTAGATTCTCAAACTAGCTACACATTACAGAGTCTAAAGGAAATAGTGGGGTTTTCCATTACCTCCACGTCAGCCAATCACAACATTAGCGATGAAGCCAATCAGGCGTTTGTCGCCATATAGCTAAAAATAGCGCAATAAATTTTCTGTCACATTGATCATTTCACAATGTTCACAAAATTAGAGATTAGACATCTAATTAAACACTAAAGTGTCTGAAGAGTACATCACTGACTAATAATACCTATTAAGGAGAATAGAATTACATATTTCCAAGAATTTCAACAGTTTACACCAGTTTGTTTGAAAAATGAAATTGGAAGGAGATATCTGTATAAATATTTGTGATTGTGACATCATACTTCAGGGATCGCATGCATAAACTATTTATAGTGGCGTGATGTGAATGATGGTGAAATCCTTTGGACTTTGTAATGCGTAGCTTGTTCGAGAGTCTAATTTTAATTAGAAATTGGTATGTGCAAATCACGCAGATTCCCCCAATTATAATATATAATGTGCAATGAGCGCTTGCAGATGGCATACGACACAAGTGAATTGCACAGTTAACAAACAACGACACAGACTATTTAGCTGAATTTAGGTAAATATTGTCCAAATAATGTCCCTCGCAATGACATAAAATTGCTAAAAAAATAAAACAAGGTGTGTCAATATAGTAAATTAAACAAACAGGGTCAAGTGAGTCATGCAACAGCTCAAAGATTTTACACAACAAATAACTGGTGACGGGCAGTAGTAGTTTCACGGATAACCATGTTGTTCTAAAAGCAGAATTCACTGAGAATGCCACAGACACCGCCGCCACATGAATTGTGCAACTTGTGCACATCGCACACCGTCTGGAATAACATACACTAGTTGATAACTAATTAACACCTGGCCAGTAAATCATAAGTTAAGATTGACTTTGCATTCATTTCCATATGTGTATGAAATTCAATAATCAGACATGATTCATCAACACTATTATCATTACTTGATCATCTCCACATTATAAGCATCATTAGAGTACGTCTACTGAAATTACATCTTTTAGTTTTGTTTCTTTCTCATCCTGGGACATGATGGCTGCTTGCATATTTGTGATTTCCACTTAAAATGGTTTGAAGAAGTTAAAAAAAACAGTCTATTCCAGATTTGTTGACTCAAGTTACAGTAATGCCCTAATGGAAATATGGCTTGTTGAAAAATTACCCATAATTCTGCTGTGATTAAGGAGTCGATTATTTAGGGCATTACTGTTATATTCCTCTTAAATTATATGCCTCTTGCCTCACACGGGGAACTTACATCATAATTTACTTGAAAAGAGCGGCAAGATGTCACTTTTGGCAATTTCACCATTTGTTTTTTTTCCATATTTTCCAAAGATATCCGCAAGCTATTACACTAATGATCTATCCCAACAACTCATTTTGGGTACTGCAATGAAACGTAGACCGAACCGATTTGTTTTTAAGATTTTGGCTTTCAAATTTCGCAACCTCGAAAAATGGTGACCAAAGTCACTTGAACACTTTTATCTTCTCAACAGTCATATTTATATGGGGATGAGATTCATAGTGAGCTAGCTAATTTTGATATGTAGCTCAATCACTATCTTTTTTGGTTGAGTTATTTACAGGTGAAGAAAATGAAGAATACTCACTTTGATGTGAGACATCTTGCTGCCATTTTCAAGCAAATTATGACGTAGTTTCCCGGCCCTGAACTTCAAAAATGTTCACCGTTCCAGCCACTGTCAACCAACTGCTGATGTCCCAGGGTGGCAAAGACAGGAAACTTGGTCCGATAAATGCCAATTTCTCAGTTCTCTGCCCTTTTCATAAAATGTTCATATTAAATGCTTTAATTATCCAAGTACGTTAGCTTTGGCATCTCTGTGGATGCTTTTAGACCCGTATTTTATTGTATCATATCATAAATTCTTGCCAAATTTTTATTAGAAGCATTTTATTTTTATATTGATTTGTTATGATGAAGACATTAAAGGGTCCCAAGGTACTCATTAGTGGGTAAATTTAAGTCTCTAAAAGCAACACCACCGAGAACAAGATGGAGAAATAGAAACATTCTGTTTTATATTAATTATTGAAAGTTCTCCAATAAAAAAAATTTGCATGTTAAATATATAAACAAAACTGTTACAGTGGTTTATCAAAAAACATTGCTAATCACGTTGTAAATTCAAATATTTTAATCTGATATGGTTTTCAGAATATTTTTTTAAATGTTTTGACCTTTTCCAATATTTGCCATAAAGTTTTGATTATTGGTAACTTATTGGATTAATTGAACTTTGATCAGTAATGCCACTGTAACAGTAATGTTTACATAACAATGAAGTTGATTTGCAAAATCTTGTTATTGAAGAGTTATTAATAATGAAAATAAGAACAAAGTTAATCTATTTTTTCATTTACTTGTTAATAACAGTTGTTTTCACAAACTTTTATCAAATTTATGTTATTACGCCTGAATGAACTTTGAAGACCTTGAGTCCCTTTAATTGTGAGAGTGTGAGTTGTCTGAGTGTCTATTCCAAGAAATGTATCATTGAATTGAGATAGTATAATTTATATGGATAAAAAAAGAATGCCTCTGATAATTTAAGGTTTCATGATGGGAGAATCTTTCCAACGACAACATTTCTTCAAAAGATGCTTTTGTTATCTGAATCGATTAATTACCAAAAAATAATGCTTACCACTGTCAACACTAGTATAAAATTTTCCAAAACGTGTTTTGTATCAACATTTTGTTCAATGCAATTTGGCATGGAGAGTATGTTGGTCGGCTCGTCGAATATTTTCTAGGCCGGCAAATATTCCAGGTGGTGAAAAATAAGATTTCAAAAATCGATATCTGACAACTCTGAGCTTTGATGGGTGGGTTCCTCGACTCAAATCAAATATTTTTTACCCCTCGAAGTAAAAATAAATTGTAATTTAGGAGTTCTAATTCGGATTATGTATCTTTAACAACTGAATGGGAAAATCTATTGAGGATTCAAAGCATTAAGGGTAAACAGTGCTATCATGAATCCATATGAGCCTCGGATAAGTCATAGCCCTAACCCTAACCCAGAGTTCACTCTAAACATTTCACTGATAATGTATCAGTAGAAAAATAAGTATTATAGTAGTTACAGATGTGGTCAGGGTTGGCACTGGACCAAACCTTTCTCTTCCAAAAAATAATATAATAATATTATCTTTTTTTGCCAAATTTCAAAATTATTTGTCAAATTTAATTGATAATATCATTGAGGAAATTGAAGGGAATTCTTATATTTTTATCTTTGGTATAAAATGGAAAAACTACAGACACAGGTGGTAAAATGAGTTAGAAAGCAAGTTTGTAATACTATTATTAATAAATATAAACGTAGCAATAAATATATAAGCAACACCCGGAAAACTATGTTTAATATTGTTACAGTCCTCAAACTACAAGTATCTGTCATCAAAGCATACTTATTATTTTGCCTTGTATCATTGTTGGCACAAGAAATTAATGAGTCGCCATTCATTTTTGGCTGATTAACCTATTGTCTTATACTCGCTGGTCATAAAACACTGACATCATAAATGTGTGGTATAACAGACAAAGGGGGATGAACTGTACAATTTTTTTTTAATTACTTTTGCTCTTTCATGCAAAGTGACGCTATCTACATTAAGAGCCTGTTACAATCAAATTATCTTATACCTGCCTCAATGAAAACTTTACAGAATATCGCTATTTTCTTACTTTCATATTTCGACACATGACTGCTGACTACGCATTTGTTGGTCAGGTTTCCCTTTGTATTGTTTGTAAGTAAGCGCACATAACGGATAATCAACCTTCGATGATGTTTTATGACTAGATAGTTCACATCCCATCATTAAAAAACAAAACCCTGGCCAAAATTTTTGCCAAATTAAATTTTTGCCAAATTTTTATTTTAGCCAAATGAAAATATTTTTTGCTATTGGCAAATTTGCCAAGTGGCAGCACGAACCTGGATGTGATCTACGTTCCTGTCCTTTGTAGGATAAAACATTTATCTTATCTGGTCTGACCAGATCAGCCCTATAGTTGCAACGGTCAGTAATTTATATAGATTGTGTTTGTGAGTTTGCACTGCCATGTATCATTAATCTGTAATGTTTTAGACGAGGAAAACTTGTCCGGTCTGACACATCCTGGTTTCAACTATTACAGTTGAATGTGGTTATTACCTATGATCATTCAGTTGGTCTAAATGTTGAGATCGAGCGAACTTGTGACCTGTCATGTCACCAGAAAAGAATAGTGTCTGGATCAAGATGTGCCATCACATTTGCAGAGAAATGATGGATTTTGCCTTATCAAATTTAGCTATTTATAAATGGTTAAATATATAATAGTTGAATTCAAGATGTGATAGACCTGTCTATTAAAAACCTCCTTAGATGAAGTTGTCGATCACATTCATCACAAATTAAGTTTCTTTAATTTATATGTTTTTATTGTGTTAATGGTGCTGCAATTCTGATACTCCGTAATCCTGTCATTTGGGAGTATAAGATCATGAAAATTTCATTTCTTTTTTCAGAGGCTCACATCGAGGAGACATATACATGTACTACCATTTAACAATCATAATGGTACTAATAATTTTGATTTTGTCACTTTAAAAGAAACTGGGTGACCAAGTTGTCCAAAATATTCATAAAATTTGGCCTAAATAACATAAATTGCCTTTACATGAACTTAAGTCTGAGGTAATATTTCACTGAAATTTATCGTGAATTTCCAAGGAAGAGTTTTTAGTTATTTTGACATCTCTTACTTTTATTCACAATCAAATTCTATCTAGTAATTGGTCAGTGGAATGTTTCAAGTTTGAAAATCCTTATATGCTAAATATATTGGGTCAATACCTATGATATAGTGTTCATATCAGCATATCGTATTATCTGTATATTTATATTTAAAGCTGTAATTATATGAGGTTATTTATTTATGAATATGTATACATGTATATATAAATATGTAATAAAAATACTCAATGAATCATTTCTTCACATAATTATTTATTACCTGTATAGAAAACCAGCAGTGGTCTGCACTAGATTGGACTAATTTATAAACCAGCGAGTTAACCCTTTAATATACATGACTGGAGCTTCCTGAAATTTTGGTAGAGGAATGGCAGGCAAGGTATCAGGTCCTCGCTAGATGCGATAGTGACTTACATGATCACTGTTATCACAAAATCTATTTGTCTAGCAGATAATTGTATAGCTTTACAAGCCTTGAATGGCCATTTGCTAAATAAACCCTTCATGACATGGGTGGCGCTGGTGCAGCATTAATGAACTGTGCCAGTGCATTCTCATATATGTGAGTCTCCCATAGGGAGCCTCGCATATATAAGGGAATGCACTGGCTGCCGAGGTAATTATTGCTGGCCAATGTATTCTCTTATATATGCGAGGCTCCCTATGGGAGACTCGCATATTAAATTATAAAGGAATTCATAGGCGCAGGGTTTTGGCAAAATTTCAGGATGCTTCAGTCATGGAAGGGTTAATGGCTATTTCAGTCTTATCAAGACAACCGTGCTAGATTTTTCCATGAGAGGTGAATCATTCGACAACTTGTATTCCAAATATTATTAAGGGGTTGCCTCGCCTGAGATATGTCAGGCAGTGGAAAGTTTAGATGGACCTACACAGAAAACTACATCTTTCTTGCAAAATGGATGTTCACAATTTTCCGGCACACATCTTACAAAGTTGAGATTCTTCAAGCCGTATTGAAATTAATTTAAATTATGTACTTTTTATGGCACTTATTAATTTCCACTCAATTTGTATTCTTGATGAGAAAGCTCTTCCCAAAATATCCCCTCTAAAACTATGATTAAAGTAATCTTTTTGACATTTTTATTGTTTTCATATAGCATAGATCCCTTCATGCAGTGTCCCAGCTTAACAATTAAGTAGTTTTCTGATAATTGTGTCAAAACAGATTTGGATTTATACTTCAGAATAAACTCAAAATGTTCCTATGGATAGATAGGAAGCCCAGCTCATAATAATCCATAATATATGTGGAACAGCAGCAGCTGTATTCACCAGATCAGACTCCTATGCAGTCCAGGTGGTTTATACTGGGTGAGACTCAACAGCCAGGGTATATATGCTATGATACTATTGATTAAGCTGTATATTTACAATACCAGATGTGATAAAGGCAAACTAAATACAAAAATAGCAATCCAGTTTATACAAAGAGTACAAAATGGATAAACTATCTTGCACATTAAATTCCTCTATAAAAAATAACTTTGATTATAAGTGGGACAGAGTCCAAAACTTTTTTGCATTGAATTCCTAAACCCGTAATCAACATAATATTTCCCTATGAAAACAATAGCCCAAAAAATCTGCTTGATATGCAACCTCTGCAGTTTTACCTAAAACTTCTTGCATAATAAAATAAAACAGCTTTCAGTGTACAATGAACAATAAATATAATTAAATAACATGTCCGTTCATTCTTCCAGCTTCTGTCCCAGTCTCCCCATGTGAACTAATTCACACTGAGGGCATGAGACAGATGGTGGACTATATGAAGGGAGAGCTGGCTCACAAAAAGATATCAGCCTCAATATATATGACACATTTCGCATAAGGGCAGATAAATGTCAACATATATGTTTTACTAAAATGTTTTTTTATTTCAGGGAATTCATATTTAACATTACAAATTGTAACAAAAAAATTAATAAATTATATAACAAAAAGGGTATATGTGCTTGTTACGCACATTGAGTATATTATACCATCACTGCAAGTTAGACCAATTTTCTACCTGTAAATTATCAATCAATTAGTCAATGGCCACATTTAAAAACATTCCTATGTTAATCTACTGCTTTTAGTCTTTGTGTTATGGTGTATTTTTTGGGGGTTTAAAATGCATGACCCAATTGACCGCTAACCAAACAATGATCAGGATTTAGTGTAACACACATGGGCTATGTAAATATTAATGAATGAATATTTTAAGATGAGGGGTCCTTCATCACATTTTCCATAATATAATGTGAAACAGTCGATCATATCACATGTCCAACACATTGATTACATATACGCATACCACCAGCCAAAAATCTTGGCTTATCAAATTCTCCTTTAGTGATGGTATACCATACAGCATGGTATATTATCAAAACTGCAGACATATTTCAGAAAAAATAAGAAAAAATGTATCTAATCATGAAATGACTGGAGTTGTGAGTGTTTTATTGAGGTGTATGGCACTGTGGCTGTTGGGAGCACATTTTGACAAAGCCTTCAATAAAACAGACTTAAATTACATTAAAGGTACTCATTCCGATTTGATGGTCCCCATAGCATCAGATTCCAACCTCAACAACAAAATTTGTTTAAATGCCGATTCAGTTACCCAAAAATAATGCTATACAGTCAACTATAGTATAAAATTGCCCAAAACGTATTATTTATCATTTTGTTCCACGAAATTTGGTCGGATTGTCAAATATCTAACACCCAAAGAAATTTGATTTTAGAGTTATCCATCTTCATCCGCAATTTGGTCCAAGATCGTAGGTTGACGAATATTTGGCAAAATTAAAAAAATTGATATCTAATCACCCCCCCCCCCCACTCTCTTGGATTGACCTTGTTTGTCTGTCTGTCCGAACATCTATCCCTCCGTTTTTCCATCCGTCTGGGCAGATACAGTAATGCTCTAATTAATCGACCTCTTAACCAAAGCAGAATTATGGGTAACTTTTCAGGATTTAGTCGAAAATATGGCTTGTTGCCATTCATCGGAAAGCTCTCGGGGAGAGCTTTCCGATGAATGGCAACAAGCCATATTTCCGACTAAATCCTGAAAAGTTACCCATAATTCTGCTTTGGTTAAGAGGTCGATTAATTAGAGCATTACTGTATCTGCACCACCGTTAGACGGATATCAATGAAATTTTGTAATTTGGTATGGAAGTTCACTATTATGATGGCAATCAATTGAGTGTTCAATTGTTTTATTCATGTTTACCATTCTACAGTTATTTATCTTTGTTTATGTGAAAATGTTGCGTTTTTTTTCCCCATCCAAGCAGATATCTCACCCATACTTTGTCAGTTTGGATTTGCCACTGTGGTGGTATGCCAGCACTGCCAGTGCAATTTCTTGTTCTGTCTGTTGTCTGCTTCTATTATCGGAACATCCCTCTAGATGAATAATAGACCATTCAAATGTATACTTTTATATCTGAATGGGAGAATCCATTTAGTATAGAAAGGGTTAAGCATGAAATAAGAGGGGACAGAATGGAACTTATCTTTGGCAGCGTGTATCTCGACTGACATCACTGGTGGTGGAATTGAAGGGAACCTGCCATATTAGATTATGTGTCAAGGCCAAGTCAGTAATGACAATTGAAGCAGTATTTAGTTTGTCTCAAATAATTTCAATATATCTGACCATTTATATCTGATGGCCAGGAGTGTAAAAATGACTTTTAACAAATTATATTAAAAAACAAAAGATTAAAAATCACATATATTATAGATAAGGTACATTGGAGAGTGTATGTACATATAAAAACACACTAGATAATGTGGTTGCAGCACTAGTGAGTTTTGAAATAAAGATAAACACCATGATAGTTCAACATTTTGATAAAAAAACACAGCTTGGAAAAGCACACAAGAAGTAGAACATATAAAGGTAAACAAATTAGAAACAAACATATCCAAATTAGACAAAAGATTAATGGAATGTGAAGAAAAATAAGCAATGCAGAGAGGCGAAACATATGCACGCAAATACAGTAATGCCCTAAATAATCGACTCCTTAACCACAGCAGAATTATTGGTAATTTTTCAGGATTTAGTCGGAAATATGGCTTGTTGCCATTCATCGGGAAGCTCTCACTGAGAGCTTTCCGATGAATGGCAACAAGCCATATTTCCGACTAAATTCTGAAAAGTTACCCATAATTCTGCTATGGTTAAGGAGTCGTTATTTAGGGCATTACTGTAGAGTCGCTGAAGCTGGCTGAAGAGAAATATTGAAAGTCAAATAAAAGCAATTGAAGATAAACAGAAAATAAAATCGAACCAACTAGGAGAATTAAGGGAAGCAGTGAAAACGACAAAAAATGAAGCAAATGATGCGAACAACTCATGTGTAGTGGATGGAAATTCCGATGATAGCAGAGACCGCAACATCGTTATCATTAATATACCTGAGTTAGAGCATGACTGGGAAAAGATCTCTCATAATCTTAAACAAATGACAACTTGTAATGCAGAGGAAGTAAGATCATTTCACCGAATCGGGCATAAAGGGGAAAACAAGGGTCGGCAAATAAAGATAGTTTCTGAAAACAAACGTATAAGAGATAAAATGATCAACAATGCAATTTCATATAAACAGAAAATTAAAGAGTAAAAGGTAGTCAGGTGATTTATTTAAATCCTGAAATCAATAAAACAGAAATGAATGAACATTATAAAACAAGAGTTGAACTGATGAAAAAAACGAACAAAGGAACACTTTCTGACAAAGGACAATCAACTGATTTGAATGTTCATATGTCAAGGACCACATTGTGATGTGTTCGTAAATTACCAAAGTTAAAAGGGGGACTAAAAGTCAGACTGACTCATTCCCGTGAATAAATGATGATGATGATAATCTTCATCACCAAGTGTATTTGAAGACGATTATGGCAGTGAGAAAGCATGCCACACTAGTTAAATATAGCATATCTCTTCATAAAAAATTTGATATAGTTTCCGGCATCTATTGGAATTTGGGTAAGGAGACCTTACCCAAATTCCAATAGATGCCGGAAACTATATAAAATATACTTGCTAAGGACTCTGTCAGTAAACCATGCTAATATTTTGATCAGTAAGGGTCAAGAATTTATGCGGGGGACCCCTGATTCTAAATGGGGAATTCTAGTTTCCCATAAACAGATACATGTGTTATTTTATAAATGCAATTTACGAGGTTGTAACTAATTCTTTTCACCTACTGTTTAGGGATTACAATTACAATTCTGTATAGTGTTTCTCTAATGTACATAAAATATGACCATCCCATGTTCCCTATTTGATATATTTTAATATGCCAGCATTGGTCAGGACACAGTACTTGTCACACCCTCCCCCACCAATGATCAGCATGTATGGACCCCTTTCAACAGATGGCAATCAAATAATTATTACCAGATATTTCCCCCAATCAGTGACTGAGCCAATAACTTGCTGCAATGAAAATTCTCCCTAATTTTGATATCCATTGCCTAATGTTAAATGGCCTATATTCAACCATTTTTTTTTTATGTCAAATCAAACTGTAGTGAAATTTTAATTTGTGCAATGATGTATGAAATCCATCCATTATTATATAGAGGATCTCAGATGAGTTTCTATTTTATACGGAATTTATCAACCGAGTTCACTAAATTTGATTTGAGCCGAGATTTTCCGAGGCTCAAATAGAATTTAGTGGACGAGATTGATAAATTACGCATAAAATAGAACGCGTTTGAGATACCTTTTATCACATGATCAAATAAATGCGAAGCAACGCGAAGTATTCATCGAAAACAAGAATCATAAACTTCAGCAAACGCAAGTCATTTAAATAATGGCGTCATCGCACGCGCTAATATTACACGTTTATGAAGCTGGTTTTGTGGGTTAATTATGTGATAAAACACTGTTTTTCATTTTGTGTGACACATGTCACAATTAACCCTTTACCCAACAGAACGGCCCTGTGCCAATGCATTCTCTTATATATGCGAGTCGACCATAGGTCGCCTCGCATATATAAGAGAATGCATTGGCTTAACACATTAAAAATTATAAAATTGTTAAAGAATGTAAGAATTTTTTTTTTTTAGGCCAATGCATTCTCTTATATATGCGAGGCGACCTATGGTCGACTCGCATATATAAGAGAATGCATTGGCACAGGGCATAACTGTAACCATCACAATGTGGTCAATGAGCCGGTTCCAATGATATCCATATTTGTATGGTTTTATTGAGACAGACCCAAGATAATTTAGGCTGTTGCAGCTTTATTTGGCCGTTTTTGGCCGGTTTGTTGGGCAAAGGGTTAAAGGCAAAATGAATGTATGTTCTTGGGTGTGTTATAGCAAGTGCTGAAAAACTAAACAATTTATTTCTGCAGATGCCTTGCCTCCTAGCAACTGTAAGCTCCTCACACTAGCGAATATGTGTGGGAAGCTCTAATGTATGATGTTTGTACCACAGATTCAGTCTTTAGTCTTCTATGGTGTTTTTTGATCTGACAGGAGCTTCTGCTGAAGAGTATTGAACCTGAAATGCAAAATACATTTGTGTATATACATGTAGTATGATACATAATACAATCAATTATAATAATTACAATAAATATTAATAATGCACTTTGGATAAGACCAATAAATAAGGACTGATGCACTTGTATGCTATACCCAAACAAACAAAGGGTAACTCTGAAATAGATAATTTGAACAGCAATGATCCCTTTTTTTTAAATTCTCATGATCAAACACTATGCAAACAGCACCCAAAGAAAACCAGATGGTGTCTACAAGAAGCCTGGAAGAACACAAGAATGTTAATAACAAATTTTCTTGAGGACAATGTTTCCGGGGTTCTTGTGTGTGCCCGGGTTTCTTGTGGACAATGTTTCCAGGGTTCTTGTGTGTGCCCGGGTTTCTTGTGGACAATGTTTCCGGGGTTCTTGTGTGGCCCGGTTTTCTTATGGACATGATCCGGTGTGCTAAGACATCTCCCCCTGCGCATCTTCTGTGACTAAGAAAAACTATCATTGGTGTGAAGGAAGCATTTTTTTCTTCAGCAAAGGCATTGCAGTCCAGAATTGTTTTTGTTCCCCCCCCCAAGCATCCACCCCCCCCCCCCCCCCACCTTCTGAATTATTTTTACCAATGAAACTTTTTTCTGATTCACATAGTCATATTGAATGATAAAATAGACTAACTGGCCACTACATGCTATGGTAAGAAAAATTGAGGTGGGGTGGGGGGATATGATCAGGGTGTGGAAGATAACCTAAGATGTGCAGGTGTGCAGGGGAGGAGGATAAACTATTCCGCTAGGTTTATTTGGGTGCCATTCGTAAGTGTGATGATAGAGATCTGTACCAAAAATGAATATGTTTCAGTTATCCATGGCTGAGATAGATGCACAAAAAATCATTGTGTCCATATAGTATATAAATCCAGAACAGAAACAATGGACGTCTTTTAAAAGCTCTCCTGACAATGAATCAACATACAAAATTACATTGAGATCCAGTAACACATGGCCGCAATATAGGAACCAGGGAACACTCAAATAGAAAAACATAGAGAAAAATAACTGTGATAAATCTGGTTTCCTAAAATAAAATCAGAATGTTTTTGCCAATCCATTAGAGATTTGATACAGTAATGATTATCAAGATCAGCTGAAAGAAAAGTAAGAAGAGATGTACCTTGATATATGATCATCAAGCCATGATTTATGCAGCAGTCCGTCCCTCCATGTGTCCGGGATGTTCTCCATTCCGAGCTTACAAGCCAACAAGGCTCCAGCAACACAAGCATTAGTATCAGCATCACCACCCTAGGTATAAATCACAAATATAGTATTAGCATCACCCCCTACATATCTCAAAACACAGATTTAGTATCAGCATCACCCCCTACATATCACAAAACACAAATATAGTATCAGCATCACCGCGCTAGATATCATAAAACACAGATTTAATATCAGCATCACCGCGCTAGATATCACAAAACACAGATTTAGTATCAGCATCACCACGCTAGATATCATAAAACACAGATTTAATATCAGCATCACCGTGCTAGATATCATAAAACACAGATTTGGTATCAGCATCACCCCCTACATATCACAAAACACAGATTTGGTATCAGCATCACCCCCTACATATCACAAAACACAGATTTAGTATCAGCATCACCCCCTACATATCTCAAAACACAGATTTAGTATCATCATCACCACCCTATATATAAATCACAAATATAGTATTAGCATCACCCCCTACATATCACAAAACACAGATTTAGTATCAGTATCACCCCCTACATATCACAAAAACACATATTTAGTATCAGCATCACCACCTAGATATAAATCACAAATATAGCATTAGCATCACCCCCTACATTTCACAAAACACAGATTTAGTATCAGCATCACCCCCTACATATCACAAAACACAGATTTAGTATCAGCATCACCACCCTAGATAAAAATCACAAATATAGTATTAGCATCACCCCCTACATATCACAAAACACAGATTTAGTATCAGTATCACCCCCTACATATCACAAAAACACATATTTAGTATCAGCATCACCACCTAGATATAAATCACAAATATAGCATTAGCATCAACCCCTACATTTCACAAAACACAGATTTAGTATCAGCATCACCCCCTACATATCACAAAACACAGATTTAGTATCAGCATCACCCCCTACATATCACAAAACACAGATTTAGTATCAGCATCACCACCCTAGATAAAAATCACAAATATAGTATTAGCATCACCCCCTACATATCACAAAACACAGATTTAGTATCAGCATCACCCCCTACATATCACAAAACACAGATTTAGTATCAGCATCACCCCCTACATATCACAAAACACAGATTTAGTATCATCATCACCACCCTAGATATAAATCACAAATATAGTATTAGCATCACCCCCTACATATCACAAAACACAGATTTATTATCAGCATCACCCCCTACATATCACAAAACACAAATATAGTATTAGCATCACCCCCTACATATCACAAAACACAGATTTAGTATCAGCATCACCCCCTACATATCACAAAACACAGATTTAGTATCATCATCACCACGCTAGATATCACAAAACACAGATTTAGTATCATCATCACCATGTTAGATATCATAAAACACAGATCTAGTATCAGCATCACCGCGCTAGATATCATAAAACACAGATTTAATATCAGCATCACCACGCTAGATATCATAAAACACAGATTTAATATCAGCATCACCACGCTAGATATCATAAAACACAGATTTAATATCAGCATCACAACGCTAGATATCATAAAACACAGATTTAATATCAGCATCACCATGTTAGATATCATAAAACACAGATTTAATATCAGCATCACCACGGTAGATATCATAAAACACAGATTTAATATCAGCGCTATCACCCTGCAAATCATAAATCTGGTATCTGGGCCTGTTTTCAGTTCTTTTCTTGGAGCTGGTGGTTTATAGAGGGTGAAACGATGATGAGCCTCAAAAAACCAAACCAAACCGACTGTAATAAAGCATGTATCTCTGCATGGATGCTGATATTTGCATATCGTGGCATGAAGCTTTTGATGCATCTGAATGATAGGGTCCTGCGAATCGATTTGATTCAGTGCAATTGAGAATCATACGTCTGATTCGAAATTGGCTGCTCTGATTAAAATTTTATTGAATCTGTTCTATCAGGTGCACTGTGCCTACATTCTTATGGTTATGACTATAGACCACAGAGTACATACAACATTGCTTTTTGCTAATAAATTTCATAATACTAGCGAAAGCGAGCATACACAGATACAAATAGCACTGTCACAAAATGATCTATAAATAGACCTCTGTAAGAATGATGTAAACCAATCAGGACTCCATGCGGGGTAGCATCGCTAAATTCACCCTCTGGGGACCTCATTCTGCAAATGACAGGCTCACTATTTCAAGGCTTGGTTCAGAGTGATAAAATTTAAATGGCAGATTTCAGTACACCACACAGAGATTTAAGAAGTTTGCCGACTATGATAAAGAGTTACTCCCCATCCACCAATCACTGCATTCAATAAATCAGATCCATCAGTGTTTATGACTAAAATAAGCACAATCTAGTTTACTGTATTTCAAACTGCTTTTGATAGCTTCGCATTATTTTAGATAGAGGAGACATTAAATATGATAATATAAAATTCATTGAAAATTATATATTATGAGGTTACCAATTTAAGTGTTTTCCGAAATGTTCTGCCTCCTCACTGCTGATACATTCGAGCTGATTTAATTCACAGGTCCCGACTGAATGAAGATGAACTGTTGCAGCCCTACTCACCTGCATGACGATTTCCTGAATGGCGCTCCGGAAATCATTCTGCTTCAGAGCATAGAATCCAGCACCCATACATTTATATGTGTATCCAATTTTCTTAGGTTCATCTAACTTCAGATCCTTGATATCTTTGCACTTCATGTAAAATTTCAATTCGATACGCTGTATAAGGTAGGAAAAATGCAATATTTCAGTTCTTCATCCATTATAACAAGTGCGCTGCTAAAGCGTTGCTTAATTTGCCAGTTGTTTGCCCATAATAATTCACATAAACAAAAACGAAAGTCAATTATCCAGAAAATCATTTGGTATATTCGAAGTCCAACAAGGGCTATAACTCAGGTAAACTTTGTCAGACGATCCCCATATTCAAACCCAAGAAGGAATTAAAAAATATATATTTACCCTGAGAATGACACAGGAAACAAATTACAAACTCTTTTAACCCTTTCATGCCTGGAGCATCCTAAAATTATGGGAAAAACTCTGTGCCAATGCATTCTCTTATACATGAATATGCGAGGCTCCCTATAAGAGAATGCGTTGGCCTAACAATATTTACCTTGACCTTGTAAGCCAATATGTTAGCTTATATATACAAGGATCTCTTTGGGAGACTCGCCTAAATTAGAAAATGCACTGGCACAGGATCTTTAATGTTGCAACAGCGCCAGGGTTTGTGCTGCCGCTTGCCATTTGCAATGGCAAAAAATGTTTTCATTTGGCAAAAAATTTGGCAAGTGAGTTTTTAGTTATGGGATGTGAACTATCTAGTCATAAAACATCATTGAACGTGCGTTATTCGTTTCGTATGCCGAATTACAGACAATACAATGGGAAACCAAAACAAGAAATCTATCAATTTACATGTAGCGCAGTCAGCAGTGTTAGGTCGACAATTATATGTAATCTTCTTTAGTTTTCACAAAATGGTAATCGAATCTTTCTGTCATAATCAAACTTTCATCAAATATATAATTGACCGTGGTTAAAATGTGAGTGGGAAAAACACGATGCTCTGTAAATTTTTCATTGAGGCCGTTGTAAGTACTTTGTAACATGATATCAATGCAAATTGCAAAAGGTAATTATTAATTTGTTTTGACAGTTAATCATCCATTTGTCCATTTGGATTATGGACGCATGTAGTCATTGTAACAATGCACATTAATGGCGACATTATATAGCAAATTTATGATGTCAGCGTTATATTACCAGCGAATATAAGACAACAGGTTAATCAGCCGATTGTGAATGACGACGGATTAATTTAAGGCTCATTGATTTGAGCAGTATACAAGGCGAAATAATATGTATGCTTGTATACATTGAACGTAGTTTCCAGGCAGGTGTCGCTTAGATATTTATTGCTACTTTGATATTTATTAATAATACTAACTTGCTTTTCTAGTAGCTCATTTTACCTGTATCTGTAGTCAGTATGTAACAAAGATAAAAACACGATAATTTCCCCAATTATACGCACAAATAAATTTGGCAAAAAATTTTCATCCAGCGCCAACCCTGACCAGCGCCGCTCTGTCATGAAAGGGTTAAAAGCTCTCCTAATAATGAACCAAGATATGAAATTTCATGAAATCCAGCAACCCATTGTTACAAATATAGGAACCAAGGAATACCAAACAGAGGAAAGTAAGTATTAAAGATGGTGTATCTCTTCGGGACACAATAATGATAATTTGCATATTGAAAAAGCATTGTTATGTAAACCAATTTTTTTTAAACAAATATCGCTAATCGCATAGTAAATTCAAATATTTTAGTCTAAATATTATTTTCAGCATATTTTGTTTTGACCTTTATAGCATTGCCCATCACCCGTCCTATCATACCACAATTGGTTACTTGGATGTACACATCCAGATCCAGATCTTTTCCAATGTTTACTGTAAAATTTTCATTAAACTTTGGTATGTTATTGGACTTTGATTGAGAATTCCACTGCAACAGTAATGTTTACATAACAATGTTTTTGACATGCAAAATCTCATTATTTGAGAGTTAGTAATAAAAAAGTGTTGATCTATTTTTACATGTACTTGTTGGTGATAGTTGGTTCATAAACTTTTATAAAATTTATAATATTTCGCATAAACCCACTTCGAAGGCCTTGGATCACTAAAGCATTTCAACACTATTACCTGTTCCTCCGTTTCTAGGCATTCACATGCTAACTCATAGCACTCAGTTATCAGTTCTTTTATTCTGTAAGTCTTCTTTTTAGCATCATAATGCTTCTGCTGCAGCATGAGTGCTATAGCACAGGACACGGCCACCACAGACGCCTGACATCTGTAATTACAGATTTGTGAATGGCACTGTAGCATGATCTGACACTAGGCCACCACTGATACCAGACATCTATAATCATAAAGTGCCAATTAATTGTAGCTTGATTTGATAAGTTTTGCTGATACAGCACAGGATAGGGTCAACCACCATGCCTGTCATTTTAATAGAAGTGTCAATGACACTGTAGCCCAATTAGACAGCTTTCTGCTGCAGTATGATCGAGGGCTATCAAGCTCTCGCTCTCGATTATGGATCAAATCTGTGCCTATCCTCTAAAACGATGGCCATATTGGATATTTGAAGAATCTTTTTACTTACCACAAAAAAAAGCCATTTAATCTTTGACCATTACAGCTGATTAACGAAGCCTTGGTTGAAACAAACGGGCTTGTCAATAAAATATCTATTTACTACTCTATATTTTAAAATGTGAAACTTTATCAACATCTAACTAACTTTGTGGTGTGCATTAAAATGACTCCTTAATGGAAGTAACACCCAGCAAAAACCAATTTTTCACTCAAATCAACCTTCAAATTGAATACCTGTTCATAAATTTGAAATAAAATTGAATATCGAATATTTCAGTCTTTGTGCCCACAATGTGTGAGATATACAGTAATGCTCTAATTAATCGACCTCTTAACCACAGCAGAATTATGGGTAACTTTTCAGGATTTAGTCGGAAATATGGCTTGTTGCCATTCATCGGAAAGCTCTCGGCGAGAACTTTCCGATGAATGGCAACAAGCCATATTTCCAACTAAATCCTGAAAAGTTACCCATAATTCTGCTGTGGTTAAGAGGTCAATTAATTAGAGAATTACTGTACAAGGCCTTCACTACCTGGCTATATCTTTTTCCTGTTTCTGTTGCTATAACTAAACCATCGCAGCTGTTTCTGTGATCGGTTAATGAACAGAGGTTATTAATTCACCAAATAGGTTAATCATTTATTTTTTGCAAATCTTATTTCGAAAGGCATGAGGCATTTTCATCAAAATTAACTGAGTGATGTCACAAAATGGATTTCCCTTGTCCATCAATTTATGACAAAAGGTGGAATTTGGAATTGGAGACACACTCAGTGTTTTATCGGAGCAATTTGCAACTATTACCCACCTTGTTGCAAAGAACACTGAGGTTCCATCCACATGCGTACTACAAGTGCACACTGATAAAAATATATTTGTGCACATCAGCAGTGTGACACTAACTATACGCCTCCTGTTTAACTGAACTCTAAAGCGTAGTTCTGATCGACAGGTTGAATTTTTCTCAAATATCAGATTGTTATCAGCAATTGCTGTCATCGCGATAAATGAAGTTGGATAGTAGCTGTTAAGAAAATAAATACACTATCTACTATTTAGATCTCAAAGCAGTCGTGTGGGTGTTAAAAGTATACTGACCTGCGCATCATTTTTGCATTGAACTTATTTTTTAAGCATTTGAAATTACTATTCGTGTTAAGAAGTCAAATAAAATTCAAATCGAATATATAGGTCAAATTGAATAATAAAACAGGGCCCTAAATGAATGACCATGTAGGTTGAAAGATGAATCTTTTATAGAAGACAACTACTGGCAGCCATATGTTCCCATGTGGATCAGATTAGGTCACAAACAGATGTGACCTGCTTACATTACCTTGGGTCAGCATGTGTAGTTTTGCAGATATCTATAGCATTCTGCATAACTGTGTCAATGTCCCAATAACAGTGGCATCCCAAGATACATGTCCTCATCACTGCTCCATTTGGGGCAACATGTTTTCCAGAAAACTCCCAAACATACTCTGCCGCCTAAAATGCACAAAAACGCCTGAAGGCAATGAAACTAACGCTATTGGAAAAATAAAGTTATATGAGTTATTTCACTAATAGTTTGATCAATCCGGAACAATTTCTCCCAGATGTTCATTTAAAAATATTTACATAGCACTAAATCCTGTTCATACAAACAGATTTCACATCTGGTTGACCTAGATGACTAAAAGTGGTAGATAGAATAACATGGCATGTTTTTAAAGTGCACCGCCATAGAATAATCACAGGTAGAATATTACATATAACTTATTGTGCAGCATGATATAATATCCAAACTGCAAAGAGATTTCAGAAATAAATTCAGCTGAATTAATAGAAATTAAAATAAGGAAAAAATATAAGAATTGAATGTAGTTTGAGTGTGTTTTTTTAACCCTTTACCCAACAGAACGGCCCTGTGCCAATGCATTCTCTTATATATGCGAGTCGACCATAGGTCGCCTCGCATATATAAGAGAATGCATTGGCTTAACACATATTAAAAATGATAAAATTGTCAAAGAATGTAGAAAAATATTATAAAAATTGTTAAAAAATGTAAGAAAAAATTATAAAATTGTTAAAGACTGTAAGAAAAAATGGTAAAAAGTGTTAAAAAAAAGATTTTTTTTAGGCCAATGCATTCTCTTATATATGCGAGGCGACCTATGGTCGACTCGCATATATAACAGAATGCATTGGCACAGGGCATAACTGTAACCATCACAATGTGGTCAATGAACCGGTTCCAATGATATCCATATTTGTATGGTGTTATTGAGACAGACCGAAGATATTTTAGGCTGTTGAAGCTTTATTTGGGCGTTTTTGGCCGCTTTGTTGGGTAAAGGGTTAATGAGGGGTATGTTGCTGTGGCCATTGAAGCACATTTAGTGTAAACCCACAAAATTGCCATTGTGGTTTAGTCATTGGCTGCATTGACATGACTGGATGATATATATATCCCTTTGAGTGCCAGGGGCCGATCTCATCGGCCCTAAACCTACAAAATAAGTCTGTTAAAGAATATAAGAATAAATTATTAAAATTGTAAAAAATTGTGAAAAAACGAAAAGAAAAAAAGTTAGGCCAATGCATTCTCTTATATATGCGAGGCGACCTATGGTCGACTCGCACATATAAGAGAATGCATTGGCACAGGGTATATGGCTTGATACAAAAATTGACCTGGCACTCAAAGGGATATACCTCAATAACCTGGATGAACATTGACTAGAGGAATATTCGCACTAGGTAATCAGATTTGATTTCTCATACACCAGACCGATAATCATTTTGCACCTTAGAGCTTCTGATTAACGGTATGTAAAGTTGCAAACATATTAACTTCCAATTTGGGGGACAGAGGTACTCTGTTGTCGAGTAATATTGCTTTTACGTCATCCCTGTGTCTTATATTACGGCAACAAATCAAATGGCACATGCTGTGAACCAAGTCCATATGACAGTAACAAAGCTTTCATATGTTTGTAACAATGTGGGCATGATGATATATTCATCTTTTTAAAGACTATGAATTACATACCTAACTCATATTTAAATTAGCGCAGAATTATTTTTCGCTGTAAAACTCATGTCACTATCTAATGGCATGCAGTTGAGTTTTTATTCTTAATCGTTCATGCATGTAGATTTAAAGACCACTAAGATACAAATGTACAGCATGGAAGAAGATGACTGATAATTATTAAGCTGTGAAGATCACAGGTATTTGGCCAAAAAAAAAAAAAAAAAAATTAATAAAAATATATAAAGGTAAGTATCAAGGCTGATAGGAGGTCAAAAATCATCCTCACAAAAGCTAAATTTTTTATCAAATTAATCTGGAATTCTAGCATTATGTGCCCAAGTAATCATATTTTTGGTTAAAGTTTAGCTTTCCGTCGTACTTTAAACAAGTGAGCATAGAAAATCATTCGAAGTTGTCAATGAAATTTATTTTTTGGTACCCGAAACGTCCGTCCAATGAAAAATCAAAAATTCAAATAATCCAATACCTAAATCACCGAAATCTATACTATTATCATCAAACTAAATAGCCCTATTGTCAAACAGACGTTGTTTCATGAAGTACAGCTAATTTGGTAGTGGTACTGAACATACATCAAGTTTAATAACGATTTATGTCCTTTTTTTTCGTCAGTTTTACAGATTTCTTTTCGCGGGAGGCCATTTTGCAAAACTGAAAGCGAAACTAACTTGAACGTTATTAAATTAATTTTAATATCTCTCTTTTAATTGATATCCGGCATTCTTAATGACAAAAATCATGCGGTGGATATATAATACCCACTAGATAAGGAATTAGATAAAACATTTTTTTTTTTAAATTATTTTATTTTGGAGTCATTTACTGCAGCGTTTCTCGAGTTTGTTTCGCACTTTAAAAATGGCCTTCCGCGAAAAGAAATCTGTAAACCTGATGGAAAAAAAAGGACATAAATCGTTATTAAACTCGATGTATGTTGAGTACCACACCCAAATTAGCTGTCCTTCGTGAAACAACGTCTGTTTGACAATAGGGCTATTTAGTTTGATGATTAGAGTATAGATTTCGGTGATTTAGGGGTTGGATTGTTTGATTGTTTTATTTTTCATTGGACGGACGTTTCTGGTACCAACCAAATAAATTTGATTTATCAACTTTAAATGTTTTTCTATGTTCACTAATCTCAAATACGACGGCGAACCAAACTTTTTTGAAAACTATGATTATTTGGTCACAAAGTGCTGCAATTAGAGATCAATAAAAAATAAAATGTTGCTTTTGTAGAGAAAAATACTGACCTCTATCAAAAATGAGATAGATACCTTTCCGATATTTTTATTAAATTTTGCCTAATACCTGTGGTGAAGATATACAATTCTACAGCACTTGGTCCAATAATAATTATGATATTTCGATAGTTATGGACATCATTGATATGGCATGATTGGCATCGAACTAAGTAAATATTGACCTCAATGGACAACCATATAGGCTGTTCCTTAAGATATTTAAACTTACGTGTATATCGATTAATACACAAGCTGCTTTATATTTTACCTTATGTACATGTACGCTAAGATCTTGAGTCGTACTATTTTTAGCTGTTTAAATTTCGCACTGACAAGTGAGCACAAAATACTACTGTGTGATTTTAATTACAAGTAAGGTATAGGTTTGAACAATAAAATGTCTTATTAATTAGCTAGAGGTTATCGGCCGCAATAAGTAGAACGCTGCCCGTGTCATAAGTAACAAAAAGTCGGCCAATAAGTAGAAAACGCGGCCAATAAGTAACAAAAAGTCGGCCAATAAGTAGAAAACGCGGCCAATAAGTCAAGGTAACGTAAATTACGTCATACGTAATTAGCTCGATCGGCAAAGAATATTGAGTCGATGGAAGAGAGACTGCAGTTGATTTCGGATGATTACGGACAGTCACAGTTTTTGGGAGTAAATATAGATGTACGTGGATGAACTACATGTATGCGTATCAATACCATTCCCAGTGGAAACTGACAGTACTGTGAAATCGCTGCAAGTTCTTCACTAAGTTCACAAGAATAAAAATTGCTGGAATAATTTTTAATTTAATAAAACACACAATGGTATATCTATATTAATATATTCATCCTGTGAAACAATTATTGCCATTGTTGCTAATTAATAAAATACTTATTAATTGGTTGTTTCAACATTGACCGAGTTATGAGGCCTCGGTCTGTGGTATTAGCCTTCGGCCTGCGGCCTCAGGCTAATACGACAAACCTCAGCCTCATAACTCGGCCAATATGGAAACAACCAATTAATAACATATATTATTGTAGTGAAATCAAGCAGTAAGTTCTTCAGGTGGTTAGAACTCACCACTGCCATTTTAAAAAAAGATATTTTCATTTATAGGCATCCACAATGGTGTACAGTTGTCGATAACATATTTCTGATTTAGATACCATAACCAAATCTGATTTTCTGCGTGCAAAAACCACTCAAATGTACCGCAATTGCCTGCATGTCTCTGGTATCATACCTTATGTGGTTCTTCTACATAGTCTGGTCGGTTTAGAGTATGATGTGTAGTCGCTCCTATTCCCATCCCAGCATGGTCACCAAGTTCCGCAAATCCTTCCTTCATCCATTTTACTAATCGTTTAGCAAAGTCTTTGAAGTCAACCTGCAGTTTCCACAAGAACGTTTAAGCTACTAATTAAACGAGAGGCCGATCACGATCGGCAGATGTTTAACCCATACCTTGGCGATAGCGACTAGTCATAACTGATAACTTGTCAAAGATATGATCACAGGAATTAATCCATATATCAGTACCCAACTTGAAATCAAAAGCTCAAATAATTTGTCTTAAGGAAGGGTTAAAGTATTTGGGGTGGGGAGGAGTAGTTTTAAATCTCATAACTCTGTCCCTATTCACCTAAGGACCTCTCACTGTAAGATCCAATGGTTTAGTAATTTCGGAGGACATGTTTAGGAGTTTAAGTTAACTCATTGGAAGCAAAAGTGATAAATCCCTATCTTTAACACTTTTGACATGCCAGATATTCAAAATGTATTCACTTCTAAAGAGAAATTATAATTTGTTGACAAGCCAGACTGCTTAGAATGACATACATGAGGGGATTCCATCTCATATTTAAATGGTGCTTTAATTATGCCCCCCCCCCCCTTCCCCCATTCTCCCCAGTTATTTGTTTATCAAACATGGACAGATATAAGATCAGATCTGACCTGTGTATTAAATAAGATTAAGTGTTTCATAACAGGGGTGTATGCATGGTTTTCAAAAATATATGTAGTTTATACAATTCAAAAGTATTATCTATATAATGTTATACAGACATAATATGATGAGGATGCTTGACCCTATGACCACTAAATCGTTGATATAAAAGAAAGTAAGTTAGCCCTCAATTAAATGGTTTCACACATTACAATGTTTTACAAGTAGCTTGGACACTAAAAGCCACAACCTTCAATGTTAATCTTCTAAGTGCTCTGTGGCCCCTAAAATTCAATCAACCATGAAAATATGAACAAATGGGAAAATAAGGTTCCTGGAAACACTAACATCTACCATATTGATTTTCAAAACAAGTCATCACTTACAATAGTCATGTATATTTATCTGCCTGATTCCCATTGCATAGATAAATCATATTGGCCATCAGCTGTTATTTTAATTTCAAATTGAAAGCACATGTCTGAAGGGTTAATATATTTTTCAAAAATCAATTAATCAGTCAAAACCAAAATTGATATAAGTGAATAGTGTGCAAAGATACCCAACATATATTAAGAGATATGAGGAAGAGTCCATGTACATTATAGAATGTGTCTATGGAAACCTTGGAAAGGGTTAATTATTTTTGAAGCAAATTAATGGAATTTAGTCTTATGTAGGTGAGTGGGGGCTCTTATCTCACCCTGTAATGCAATTTCAAGAATAGGATAAACACCAGTCTTATGCTGCCATTAATCAATTTGACAGTTAGAATAAACAAACAGCCAGCCACCAGTGTTGTTTATCTTGACCACCAGAGCTCTGTATAATATGTCATCACTCATTTCATAACAGATTTCACTTGGAATGACAACATCTATAAAATGTCCTCTCATATACTCTGGATGTTGGATGATCACATGGTAATTTATTGATATCATTTTATCACATAATTTGGTCATAAAAGCAGTTTCATAATTATCGGTAATAGACACGTTTAATATCAGCGCGTGCGATGACGTCACGGCGTTCTTCAAATAACTTGCGATCGCTGTAGTTTATGATTGTTGTTTTCGATGAATATTTCGCGTTGCTTCGGGTTTATTTGATCATGTGATAAAAAGTATCTCACACTCGTCCTATTTTATACGTAATTTATCAACCTCGTCCTCTAAATTCTATTTGAGCCTCGGTAAACCTCGGCTCAAATCGAATTTAGTGAACTCGGTTGATAAATTCCGTATAAAATAGAAACTCATGTGAGATCCTCTATATATTACATGAAACTATTGCAATAAAATCTTCATATTTTCAAAACAGGATAACACACCTAATTAATCGTATAAAACTAAAATAAATGAAAGAGTAAATATTTTTTTTTTTTTTTTTTTTTTTTTTTTTATCGTTATTAAAGTTCAAACAAAATTTAATATTTGTATATGCTAAATTTAGCAAGGAGTTAAATCTAAAAAAATTGAATTTTAAATTTTTTTTTTTTTTCGAAAAAGGGTCATAACTCCTTTAAAATCAATCGGATCAAACCCATATTCGGACTCGATCTGTATTTTGGGCTTCGAAACTCACATACCAAATTTGGTTCCAATCAAATAAAAAATGTTTGAGTTATGGCAGAATGCATGAATTCTAAGTTGAAAAAGGGCCATAACTCTGTAACAAAAACTCGGATCAAACCCATATTCGAACTCGATCTGTATTTTGGGCTGAGAAACCCATATACAAAATTTGGTTTCGATCGGATAGAAAATGTTTGAGTTATCGCATTACTCGTAAAGTGTCTACGGACAGACAGACAGACAGACAGACGGACGAACGACGAGTGGTCAATCCGGGCAACGACACTATGTTTACCATACTATGGTATGGGTAAACATAAAAATGGTCACGTAATATTACTAAGGTCACATAAACCCCCTTCGTTCTAAATACAGTAGCGGATTGAGCATGCATGGTATTGTAAATTATCAAAAGTAAGAGTATCAATTAATACCATAAATATTATAAAGGAATCAAAATTTAGTGAGTATAAAATAGCAACAGAAGTCTTTGAAATAACAATTGTCAAAGCATAAGAACCAACTATTCACAGACATGAAAGAAATAATTTCTGACCAATATCATATGGCAACTTCTGAGCAGAATATGCAAACAATATCTCAATCTCTCTGTATCTATATGTGTATTGTGATTGTGTTATAATTTGGATTTTTTGGAAATAAATATTGTACAATATTTCATTTGGCAAGAACAAATTTGTCAAAAGTTAATTTTTTTAAAGTGAAGTATTTGAAATAACTATTATCGAAGCATAAGAACCAATTTTTCATAGACACGCTAATTTTTTATCAATATCATTTGGTAACTTTGGAGCAAATTTGGCAAACATTATTTTATTTGGCAAGAAATTTTGGGAAAAGTACATTTTGGACCAACACAGACCCTAATGTGATGTCTGAGCAATCATATGCCAATATGGGAAAATCAAGGCATATGTCTGACCAATGAGATGTCTGACCAATGAGATGCCGACATATAAAGAGCAAAACATGTTCTACCAATCAGATGTCAACAGGAAAATTAAGACATGTCTGACCCCAATCAGATATCTGACCACTAAGATGCCAACATATGTGATCCGCCATATCAAATCCAGTCGGAAGTCGGGATTTTTTTTACCCTGTGCCAATGCATTCTCTTATATATGCGAGTCGACCATAGGTCGCCTCGCATATATAAGAGAATGCATTGGCCTAACAATTTTTTACAATTTTAATAATTTGTTCTTGTATTCTTTAACAATTTTATAATTTGACCCATACAGAGCCCCAGACAAACATGAACAGACGACACTCTTCTATGTGCTTCTATATATGTGTGGGGCTCCCTGCAGGGTAATGGATGTTTTTTTATTTTATGTCCTAAAAATTGTAAGAAACATTTATTTAAAAAACATGATAAAAAATTGTTAAGCCAATGCATTCTCTTACATATGCGAGGCGACCTATGGTCGACTCACATATATAAGTGAATGCATTGGCACAGGGTAAAAAAATCCCGACTTCCAACTGGATTTGATATGGCGGGTCACATATGGTAAGAAAATTAAGACATGTTTGACAAATGAGACGGGCTGACCAATGAGATACCAACACAGGAAGAGCAAAATATGTCGAACCAAGGAGATGTCAACAAGGTAAAGTAAAACCAATTTACAGATACAAATTCTTTATGCAAGGCACACTTGGAAACAACATCAATATCTAGCAACTCACCTTACCATCATTATCGAGAATGGATTGCATGATAAGTATCATCTGATCAGAGTCGTCTGTCCAGTCCCCGACGGCCCACCTGGTGCGATGCATATCACAAACGACCTGCTTATGTTCATACTCTAATTTCTTCTTGAGGGTTTTATAATACTGAAACAGATTACCAGAAAATTTTTTATTTCTTGCTTTGGATCAAGCCAAAATACCTCTGCTTAAAGCTGGCTACCAAAAACCAGTATGTGGCGACATTCAGCCCTTCAGTGAAAAGGGTTCCCAATTTAAAGCCAAAATGGAGGTCCTAAATACAAGCTAGGAAGGTACATGTATATCAAATTTCAAGATAGAAACATAGTGTACATAGTCAAGCTAGAAAGAGGTCCAACATTCAAGCTAGGAATAGGGCTCATAAACCACCTACATGCAAGGGGTGTCTACATTTGTAACCCTTTACCCAACAGAACGGCCCTGTGCCAATGCATTCTCTTATATATGCGAGTCGACCATAGGTCGCCTCGCATATATAACACATTAAAAATTATAAAATTGTTAAAGAATGTAAGAAAAAATGTTAAAAAGTGTTGAAAAAAGATTTTTTTAGGCCAATGCATTCTCTTATATATGCGAGGCGACCTATGGTCGACTCACATATATAAGAGAATGCATTGGCACAGGGCATAACTGTAACTATCACAATGTGGTCAAGGAGCCGGTTCTAATGATATCCATATTTGTATGGTTTTATTGAGACAGACCGAAGATATTTTAGGCTGTTGAAGCTTTATTTGGCCGGTTTTGGCTGTTTTGTTGGGTAAAGGGTTAAGCAAATGTTGCCAGTTAGGGACAATTATCAGTTACTTACATTGTAGTGGTTGAAGAATTTTAAGTAGATATTTTTTAACCCTTCCATGACTGGAGATTCCTGAAATTTTGCAAAAATTAACCTGTGCCAATGCATTCTCTTATATATGTGAGTCTGCCATAGGGAGCCTCGCAAATATATGAGAATACATTGGCCTAGCAATATTTACCATGATCTGGTAAGCTAGTGCATTCTCTTATATACAGTATGCGAAGCTCCCAATGGGAGACTCATTTATATAAGAGAATGCACTGGCACAGGATCTTTAATGCTGCACCAGTGCAGCTCCCATAATGATAGGGTTAAAGGCAATGAAATTTTATGTTGCTCATTTTTAAAGAACTACATGTATGAGTGATTTTACCCACCGTTTCTGCTTCCTTTTTTGTCAGAAATTCTGTCAGCAGTCCAATGGTATCCCCAACACACTGCCCATATATAACAGCCCTGATCTGTTCAGATGGAAAACTGCTAGCCTGAAATCAGTTAAATTATACCATATATATACGAGCATATTCATAGCAGCACTGAGAATACGCAGATGATGTGATGCAAGTTAGCCAAAATACATTAACCCTTTACCCAACA
This sequence comes from Siphonodentalium dalli, assembly GCA_032622095.1. Taxonomy (NCBI): domain Eukaryota; kingdom Metazoa; phylum Mollusca; class Scaphopoda; order Gadilida; family Siphonodentaliidae; genus Siphonodentalium; species Siphonodentalium dalli. The sequence goes on along the minus strand of CP136061.1, from coordinate 242,608,588 downwards.
AACCGGCCAAAACCGGCCAAATAAAGCTTCAACAGCCTAAAATATCTTCGGTCTGTCTCAATATAACCATACAAATATGGATATCATTGGAACCGGCTCCTTGACCACATTGTGATAGTTACAGTTATGCCCTGTGCCAATGCATTCTCTTATATATGCGAGTCGACCATAGGTCGCCTCGCATATATAAGAGAATGCATTGGCCTAAAAAAATCTTTTTTTAACACTTTTTCTTACATTCTTTAACAATTTTATAATTTTTAATGTGTTAAGCCAATGCATTCTCTTATATATGCGAGGCGACCTATGGTCGACTCGCATATATAAGAGAATGCATTGGCACAGGGCCCTTCTGTTGGGTAAAGGGTTAAGGAATATGTGCTTCTGATATTGGGTCCAAATAAATTGGGTGGTCAGGTGGATTTTTATTTTATTTTGCAAAATACCTTGCCAGCTGGAGAGGTTCCAAATTTGGAGACGTCACTTCTCCCTGTTTGGTTATTAGGGAGAAGTGTATAATTATTAGGCAGAAGTAACAATGGCTGAAGTTAAACTTACATTCCAACATGTATGATCAAATAAGTACCATGCAACACAAGAGCCCATTTATAAAACCATCATACTGAGTAACAACACATTATAATCTCTAAATATACTTTAAATATATGCTGTTGAGACTTAAACATACTGGTAAATGAGAGAGAAGTCACTTCTCCCTGGATCAAAAATAGGGAGAAGTGGCATATTTTAGGGAGAAGATGTCTCCCAAGTGGCCCTCTAGGCTGGCCCCTGATATGAGGGTATAAATTGCGCAATATTGCAGCACATTTTGTGGCCTTTGGCGACCCAAAATGTGCTGCAATATTGCGCAAATTTTGTCGCTTTCGGCGCGCGACTAATGGCACATTTTGTTGTTTTCAGCGCGCACCCATACGAAGTGGATCTAATAGTATTCCATATTGTGTTGCTGTTGTTATCTGTATATTTTTGGTGTAGGAGCCTTTGATTGGCTGTTGTTGTTGTTATCTGATCTCAATGAAATTTGGTGTTCACCACCAGAAGTGCTTGATTCAAAAATGGGGCCAATGATCATGATGATGTTGTTCATCTTTCCCAATTTCCATTCTAGAATTATCCTTCTTTGTTTATCTTCATGGAAATAATAATGGTTTGTTTTTTTCCTGTCCCCTTGAGTATTTCAGCGATCATGCCATGGTAATTAAATAGGATCTCAGTGAACTTTGGTATGGGTCATCATATTGTTATCACCATCACCACAGCTTTCATTGAAGTTTTGGTGACATTTCCATTTTAATATGCCTGTTTTACATAATATGTTACTTTTCTAATGACAATTTATACCCTCATATCAGGGACCAGCCTAGAGGGCCACTTGGGAGACATCTTCTCCCTAAAATATGCCACTTCTCAGTGCACTTCTCCCTATTTTGGGTCGCCGAAGGCCACAAAATGTGTGTCATAATGTAGCAAGTACATTTTGTCGCTTTCGGTGTGCGGCAAAACATGAGACATTATGTCACTTTTGGTGCCCGGTATTTGTGGTGCGTGGCTTTTGCGGCACACGGCTTTTGGCGCACATAGTGTCACTTTCGGTGTGTACCAGAAGCGCCAGTATGTAGTGGCCCTGATAGTATTCCATAACACAATGACATCATCAACAACTAGACCCTGTTGAGTCACAATACAATTGATATACATCAAAAGAGTGTAAATCTTTCGAGTTTCCCTGGAACTAATCAACAACCAGCTGACATTAACAAAACAACAATCTTATAATCTACAAATTACAATAAATTGGTAGTTATACCTCCATATCGAACGTTAGTTAATCAGTTATTCTTGTTCGGGATTTAAGTTTGAGAATACATTGATTGTGTTTTATAACCAAAAGCTGACTAATAATCAACAATCCCACTGCCAAACCCGGAAACACAATTAACTAAAAATAGACGTGACGACAGAGCTAACTCTAGTGCATAGTTGTCACGGTAGCGGGGTAACGTCGCAAGAGCTATACTCTGACCTTCACCCCAAATTGGCATTCATGTTATATTCAACTAATTGACGGATCTCTTTCGGGTGGTTTTTAAGACACCAAAGTGGGCGGAACATCTTGATATATAAGTGAAAATGCACATATGGGTTGGTGGAGTCGATTTGTGAGTATAGATGCGCGCTATACGAGTATACCGTTAACTGAGGTCAAGTTCAGAGTATAGCTCTTGCGACGTTACCCCCACTTACCCAAGGGGTAGGCACGAAACTATTTTATTGTGACCTTGACATTAGTCCTTGTTCTTGTATTCTTCTATCTTCCTATTATCACAATCGGAGCAACCTCAATGTTTCGACACTACACCAGGAATTATAGAAATTAAGTTATCGCCTGTATAGGCCATGAGTGCATCGGGGAAAAAGAAAGCACAGAAGCCCGCGAAAATGCATTCAACATTCGCTATGACCTCTAGATCATGCATGCCATGAATCTCTACTCTAGCTACGCCAGCCACAGTAGATATTCGTGGCATGGTCTATATCAGTCTGGAGTAAACTACATACCCACATATAATAAAAAAAAATAGTCAGTATCAGTATGAATCTGAGTGTATGTTTACATAGACTGGGTCTATATACTCCACACACGAGGGGTCGGGGTCGATTCGGTCCAGGGCTTGTTCGGCCGGGCTTGTTCGGCCCATGGTTTGGGCCGAATAGTCTCACCTAAAAATGTTTTTATCAGTAGGATATTTGGATGGTTATATATATTTTTCTTTTGTATGTTATTTTATTATTATAATAAAGCGTTTAATATTTTGATTAAAGTGTTTAAAAGGGTAGCATTGCTCTAGTTTATATTATATATATATTGATCTTATGATTTGATTTAATATTCTTACCTGTGATTTGTCTGTGAGAAAGTTGATAATAAAGTTGTAGATATATGTTACTATATAGATTGGTACATGTATCTACCCTTTTACACTCATAACGGCTTCTGGCATGTTTGTTTGGACAAGATAAAACGGTGATTGATCTGAGTTGAGAATCACTCGGTTGTTGAGTTGAGACTTGTTCATGCAATCACAACATGTTTGTTCAAGTGAGGCTTGTTCATGCCTATCACAACATTGATCCATCTATTTAAGGGTAGTGTGTTGGCCCCAACACCATATCCCATTAGTTCTTCAATTTGATTAACAATGAGCCGACGATACAGTTTACGAGTATTACGGGTGATATCGGCTTGAAAACCGCCTATAAAAACAACAACCCAATCAAGTCTTACATCCAACAGTTCCTAGCTTTGCCATTCCTACCAGCAAGTCACATCCTGCCAACATACAACAGTTTAGCCACAAGAGCCAGAACCGACCAACTGAATGAATTCGTGGAGTACATTGGGAATCAGTGGATGCGAAATAGCTGCATCGCAATCAGCGAATGGTGCATATCTGACCACCAAGTCAGAACTAATAACCACATCGAAGGTGAGAATCATTATCCTTATACTAATATATAATAAAAAATATTAAAACAAAAACTACAAAAGTACAAATTTAATGAAATTTCTTCTTCTTCGCCATATTTTTATTGAACTACAAAAGTACAAACAAATTTAATGAAATTTCTTCTTCTTCTTCACAGCTTGGCACAGACGGCTTAACGTGAAGGGGGGGGGGAGATTGTCTTTCTTCCCGCTGATCCAAGTGCTCCAAAAAGAAGCTGCACATATCGAGGTAGATGTAGCAGCGAGGGACCTCGAAACCGACATAAAGCAGAAGTACACAAAGATTAACAGAGACCCTGAGGAGCTATGGGTATCATACAAAGACGGCACCATCAAGACAACCGAATTTCTGAAGGAAGTGAACGCGATCTACAAGAACGGCCAAGAAATAAAGAAGAAGACCTACGCAATGTTTTAATATTTTTCCATGTTTTATCTTGTTTTTAATCATTAAATAATCAGATGTTTTATCATGTAAATTGTATATATTTACTGTTTTAACTTGTTTTTAATCAATAAATGTTCGTATCTTTCATTATATATTCACGTTATTGTTCGAATTTGTTGCTGTGTTAATTACTATGTAATGTTGCCAATAAAACGTTAATTACAAACATAATCTCCATTGTCATATCAAAAGACCGGTCCCAAATCAAAGGCAATTAACATGCCGTGCATTGCCGTCCAATTAACACCCACACTACCTAATTACCCGGATTGAATAGGGGCCGTACAAGCCTGGCCGAACAAGCCCGCCCGAAAGAGCCCTGGACCGAAAAGTCCAAGGCCGAAAGAGCCCTGGACCGAATCGACCCGCTCCCGACACGAGAGGCATGAATGCATATCCTATATTTTATTTTCACCAGCCATTATTATATATAAACATAATATGTAAGAAGTGGGAATTTTTCTGCAGTGCCATTTCACGTAATATTTATGGGATGCTGAAATTTATTTTATTACCAGTATCTTTAATACAGTATAAATTTGAAACTTGTGTCCATAGAATTTGAGAACTTGAAAAATGAGTCCTCCTATAATGTAGCCCCCACCACATGTATGACAGTATACATGGACACAATAGTATGTCTCCATGGAATTGGTGCATGATATCGAGTGATTGTGACGTAACAATATCACCAACATAAACGGTTCTGTCCATCTGTTTGAGTGAAGCCGAAGTTCAGCGTATGGGATGTTCGTATTCAAAACTCGCAAAACAGAATAAACTGAAAAATTTCGTGACAATAAGGGCGATTCGTGAAAGGTTTCGAAAGCACATAGGTATGCATGATCAAACAAAAACATATAATTATGCATCTCTATTCAGTTATATGCTATATTCATTGTTAACATAATCAGCTTGTATGTTTGTTTGTTAGTTTGTTTGTTTTGGATATCCCTCCTTTATTTATGAGGAGCACCCCACGTGTGGGTTAAAATAAATATAAAACCTAGCCTTTGTTGTGAAACAGTAAAATATGAGGCTAAAATATGAGGCTAAAATGTAATGTTTAAAATGTAATGGTTAAGATTGCGTTACATATGCACAAATGTTCTGCTACATCCTTCTTATAATATTAATTCAAATTGACCTGGAGTTACACTATCTTGTATAGCGCGATATACTACATCAAAGTCTCTGCGAAACACCATGATAATATTCAATTAACAATGCGCGTATGTACAGCAATGTATAGTGGAGGAAATACTGACCACCGTGAACGTATAAATAGAGCAAAATATGAAATGTTCATCGACCGAGGACGACAAGGGTCCCAGATTGATTTTCTAAGTTTATGTTCAAAATAAATATTTCAAAATGTTGAATGCATTTGTCGACAGCAATGAACCTTCCTTAAACATTCCTCAAAACTAACAACAATAAAATATGATAAAGCGAAACCATTTCTCCCAAACCTGATCGATATTTAAAAAATGTCGATCCCCGTCCAACAAATATCGATTTATGTGCCCAACTAACACGCCATTTATAGCAATTTCACAATGCCACGGTTGTGTTAGTGTACTCTGCAGAAATATACCTATCGGAACTTTCCAACAACAAGTAAAGTTCGGAATATATTCAGAATTTATTGTTTTCACCAAGCCGATCTCTGTGTCAAAGTATCCACGAGCTTCCATTTTGAATTTTTTTTTCCACCACGATAGCTGTAATGCGGTTGGTGCTTAAAATGTCCATATAAGACAGAATATTAATCTCCATATACTTTCAGACTATGACAAGAACAGCATCGGAACTTCCCCTGAAAGTATTCTGAAGCACGGGGTGCCCACAGGACGTGTTTACCTGAAATCATATTCCAGCTTCGTGCTCGCATACGATCAGTCAAAGAAAACCCCGATATGGGTGGCTGAACTGCTAACCAAGGACTCTATGCGAGGTAAATCCACAGAAACGGCTATAAAGTGGGTACCGATATTTCTGAAATTGCAATTGATTTATTGAAATCAAATGCATGCATTTCACATACAATGGACCCCGAGAAGTATGACTAGAAGAAAAAAACTGGTGTAGCTTACCAAAACAAACAAAACATATTATAGAACTTGATTATAGTAATCCAGTCAAGTAGTATATACTATTGGAAGCCAATGTTACATTTGAGGGATATGAAATTCCTAATTTCACTTTACAAAAATAGGGTTACCGTTTTTTTTTGCTAAGAGTTTTCAATTCATCTCAAACTGAAGTGAACACTCCACCGCATGGAGTGTTTGAATGTGAATATATATTTTAACATAATAATCATTGATGTGAGTTTATCGTCCAGCATTACGAGTAAATATTACAGCATGGCGTAATCAGACGTGGTGCTTTTGAAATTGGTACTATTGTACCATAACACTAACCTTCTTATTTGCTGTAATGAAAAGATATTCGGAATCCCGGGGTTCCATAAGGCACTGCTATAAATGTGGGTCTGAAAGACAATGCATGAGACTGCATAATATCACTGTCACATGTTTGACTATACAGGAGTAGCCAGTCGGAAAACCTTGCAGTTTAGAAGCGATCCAGATGTGCCGAAAATCTTCAGGTCCAGCAACTCGGATTATCTCGGAAGCGGTTGGTCTCGTGGTCACATGGCGTCCGCTGGCAACAACAAGAAGTCTCAGGTATGTGAAACAATCAGAGTCTTCCGCAACATAGAGAAATAGAACAGGACAAATAATCGCCTCAGGAAAATTCTGTTTGCTCCCTTATATATATGCAATTAAGGCATTGGTTTTGAATTTTTACTGGCACATCAAAGGTCGCACAGGTGTCGACTATTACGCAGCAATTTTGGATATGTGGCACTTTATATTAACTATTGTATTGAAATTTGAAATATTCGAATATATACAAATTTTTTTGTTTTATGTATAACATTTTAACTGTTGAAATTTTGTCCATGATTGTCAAACTTGATTTAGGCATAACATTATAAGTGTTGCAAAGTGTGTCAATGGTTTGTGAGTAGGTGTGGCAGTTACACATTCGTTATAGTAGGGTCTGATTACTATATATGTTTTGACATTTTGGACCAGGGACGGTATATATATCAATTGCTATAGAGTTGGGAATTGCTGGTCCAAGTGGGTTAAAATTTGATTGTAATAAGTTTTATCTGATTATAGCGAATGTGATTTATTTACACTTTGACAAATTTAACTGAATTTAAATGTGATTTGCATGCTAATTCGTGCCTACTTGAATGTCAGGAAAACGAATTGTTGGTTGTTCGGATGCTGAGTGAATTATGTGTGGTGTGATGATTGATCTGAACGTATGTGTAGATTAATATTTACTTTGTAACAATGGTGAGCTTGTCTCTCTCTTGGCATAATAAATCGTATAATCAAATATTTTATCTTGGTTCATCTGACCATCTTAGGATAACATAACGTTACCTCACGATAGCCACTATAACATTACCCACAGTCTGTGTTAGTGATACATTGGGGAGCAAGGGGGTAATTTGAATGTGAATATACATGTAACATAGGCGGGCGTTTTGTTAAAAAAAAATCAATCAATCGAATGAAAATTAATATAGTTTTAAAATAACGATCAGTATGTTAGTATCGACTAATAGACATGGCTACAAAACAATGCTTGTATATTTCCCATCTCAACGATCGACCAGTATCACATTTCTCTTCAATAGTCACCGATCCAAACTTATTGTACAGGCTTTCAAGGTCAATAGTTAATTATAAACAAACCCAGATGCAATATGCATCGTCTGTGTTCCAATCGAGATCAATTCGAAACAAGTGAACGTTGTTTCAAGACCAACAAACAGTTTACAGTATACAGTAACAATGCACGATCATATAACGATCTTGTTTTTTAAATGCGTCCAATGTAAATCAGTAAGTGGCAATTCTATCAATATGCTGTAGACATCGTTTTAAAACGAATAATTGGTATATCATTGTAAGTTGGTAATTTCCATCAACTTACTTATGATTTACGCTTCCGCTTTTCGTTTTAGGCTGCCATGGATGATACATTCTTTCTGACGAACGTTGTTCCGCAAAATATGGAACAAAATGCTGGATTTTGGTACCGTTTTGAAATATTCTGTCGAGATCTGACAAGAAAATTCGACGAAGTCAGAGTTATTTCTGGCCCCGTAATGATTCCAAGAACTAGTGCAAAAGGCAAGAAATACATTACATATCAGGTAATTGATAACTACACCAACACATTGGTCCCACTGTTTGATACTTGTATGTTCTACAAACCAATTACAATATGTGAGTTGTCCGCAAGAACCAAATAATGGTTCGGAATTTTGGTTCCCCACATGTTTTTTTTTTTTTAAAGTGTACATCTTTTGCAATCGGACACCGTCCACCTTCCGGCATAGTCACAATGTTGTTTTTTTTTTCAGATCCCGAGTTCTGCTCGGCCGATTTGCTATAATTATGGCCGATTTAGTAAATATTTCGCACGCCTGTATACATTCCTGGTCAATGACCGCGCAAACTGTCATAATTGCATGTATAAAAGTAAATTTTCATTATTCCCAGATTTCAGTGGGGTGCATGACAAAAATTATTTCCAACTGTTGGGAATATTCCAATCCAACACACACCCTATAGTTCAATATTTTCTAACTGTCGACTTTATCAGCCAAAAATTTGTATGAAAGTATAGGAAAGTGAACTCAGTTCAAAACCATTATTTTCACACAATAGTTATTGGACAATTAAACTATAAAGCTATTTATTTTCGGTCTGAAACTTCCTAATACTGTTAATATAGTTTCAGACATGAGATATTCAACCGTGGAAAACAATTGACCATATAAGAGGGTGACAAATCCCAAACCACTTTAGCCATTTCTCTGGATTGAAAGTTCCAACTTGCAGAAATTGAATATTTTAATAACCCCCGATCATCTACATGATTATATATATATACACCACCGAGTCTGTACTTCATTCTAATAAAACACTTTTCCCAGGTTATAGGTTCAAGCGAGGTGGCTGTACCGACTCACGTCTATAAGGTGATTGCAGCCGAGAACACTAACAAACAGAGGGCACTGGGGGCCTTTGTTATACCAAATAAACCACTGGGGCACGGTAGAAAACTCGTCGATTATCAGGTGAAAACAATTTAAAGGTATACTCAATCCGATTCGATGGTCCCCATATCATCATATTCCAACAACAACAACAACAACAACAACATCATCATCAACAACAACAACAACAACAACAACAACACATTTTTGCCGCTTAGATATCAGAATCGAGTATTATAATTGCCCAAAAATGCTAACCACAGTCAACTATAGTACAAAATTGCTCAAAACCTGTTATTTATCAATATTTTGTTCAACGAAATTTTGCCGGTTTGACAAATATCTGACACAAAAAAGCCAATTGATTTTTAGAGTTATCCATCTTCATCCGCAATTTGGCCCGCGAACGTCTTCTCGTCGACTGTTTACTCGGACCACTTAAAATTATCGGTGGTGAAAAATAATAGATTTCAAACATCGATAGCTGATCACTCGGAGCTTTGGAGATGGGTTCCTCGACTCGAATCAAATATGTTTTACCCCCGAAGCTAAGGAAATAGTAATTTGCGAGCGTTAATTCGGATTGTGCATCTTTAACCTTATCGAAACAAAGTAAAAACAAGAAACGACACGAACGCTCAGCAAACCATTAAAGGTACCCAATCCCATCAGACGCTCTTAAATTACTATTTCTTTGGCTTCGGGGGTAAAACATATTTGATTCGAGTCGAGGAACCCACCCAACAAAGGTCAGAGTCATCAGATATATATGTTTGAAGTTTATTATTTCTCGAGATTATTATTACCACTTGATTTGATCACGTGTTTCTGGTCCACGTATTATTAAACATCTCGAGAAATAACAAACTTCAAAAATCGATATCTGATCACTCTGAGCTTTGATGGTTGGGTTCCTCGACTCGTATCAAATATTTTTAACCACCGAAGCCAAAGAAATAGTAATTTAGGAGCGTTTGATCGGATTGAGTACTTTTAACAGTTCCTAGAGTATTGTAACTGTTTCAATTTGTGGCTAGCACAAAAAGTCAAACGATTCTTAGCCACATATTTTGTCACATATAGGCACTGTTCCTTCTTATTCCACAGGTTGAAATCACCGAACTCGAGAAGAGAACAGGCGTGGTGTTCTTCCCAAATATGGATACTTCAGAAGCGAGCAATTTAAGTCACGTTGTCGACTGTCAGCTGATGAGTAAGTGTGAGTTCGACACATACTTCCTGATAACAAGGCTGAAGAACGTCAAAAGCATTGAACGTTTGGAGAAACTATGGACGTGTGCCCAGGAAAAGAACATTCGAATCAGCGAAGAGGTTCTCAGTGTGTACTTAAAAAGGCGAACACAGCTCGAAACTGATGAATGATCCGACCGATATACATGTCAGTCCAAACGTTGCGTTGAATGGGCGCTGAGGGTTAAAATACGTCTCTGTGAGGGTTAACGCGAGTTTTCCACTTGAAATTACAAACTCTCTGATTATAATATATCGACATAATATATGTGATATTCTATTATTAATGCATCATATAATCATATATATTCGGGTGCCAATTCACAGAATACTGTAAACAAAATGGCTGTCGTTTAAAGGGGTAATGTACACTAAATCCGGCCATTTATGCGGCCATCTCCTTTTATACTCAACAGAATAAATGCAGCAAATGAAGGATTTTGAGCCATGGATGAGTGCAAAATAGACTCATGCGTGCTTTACGATGCAAACAACTTTTAACTATAATAAAAATTAATATATTACATTTTCATTATAATTACCATGTTGTTTGCATCGTTTATATATATAGCAAATGACTGTAATTTTCACTCACCCAGCATGGCTCAAATTCATTCATTTGTTGCATATATTATGTTGAGTATAAAAGGAGATGATCCCATAAATGGTCGGATTTAGAGTACAGTACCCCTTTAATTAGCCATTTATGTCGATAAACTTAATCGGTGTCGGTCTCTCTTTCAGAAAGCACGGCTGTTTCCGGACAGAATCCCCTGTATATGTGTTGAGAACGATGCCAGTCTTGTTTATTTCAATTTATTGACCAATAAAACATTAAAGTGATGTGAAACACTCCGGTAGGGTGATCCAATCGAAATGGAGAAAAATCTTGCTCAAAGTTGTTCTTTTTACGAATTTTAATCCAAGTTGTCAACACACACCGTCATTCTGATATATTAATTAAATGCTCTGACTCTGGATGGCGAAATAATTTATGGTTGTTTGTCGCCGATTGTTGCGTCCCGAATCCAGATGTAAATATATTTACAATTGAGCGTACAGTTTTGACGAGTGGTATGGTAGATTTCTTTGAAATTTCCGGCGACGGTAACTAGTAGAATGCTACATTCTCCAGTTTGGCATAACGCCTGAATACTAACTTATCAGTTTCACGAACTCGAACCAGTCCATAATATCTCTTTAACTAGTACAAAAAGTTCAAAAACCCGGTAAACCTTTACGATATTCCGACAGGACTATATTTACTCTATATTCTCTGAAATATCGGTGTAAAAATTCCCAATAGAACAATTTTATCAGTGTTTACCATGCAATACCGCAAAACACTGATTAGTCAGCATAGTTTTCTGAAATGTCCGACTATTTTGTCGTATAAAATCAATAAATATAAGATGTGAAACTGGAAATGTTTTTGCATATTCTGCATGGAATATATGTCCCTAATATATGTTTGAAATTTCACGCAAAAACTAAGAAAGATAACCAAGTTATAATTAGTTTTATGTAGAGACTAAGTGTCTTTATATAACATCTTAACTTTTCCACATTTAACCCTTCACCTCACTCACCCCTTTTTGCACAAAACAAATGATGACCACCCCTTTCCCTACTCAGTTATAACCATCTGGGTATATCCTCCCCAGAATTGTTAGTTACTTTCAATTATCAATGAAGTAATTTTATACCAATATTTTTAAACCCGATTCCTGTCATAGGGTAGTCTCATACTATTGTAATTAATACAAAACTCAACTGACCAATTGGCAATGTTCAGTGGAATTATTTCAGCACTCTCGTATCGCTGGGAGCTTCCTAAGGACCACAGTGGAAATAAGTCCCTCCCGGGACTGTTTGTGTCATCCTTGATAGCCCTCAGCATTTATCTTCATATTTTCGATTAGTCTGCCCACCTAGCTACTCGATCTACTCTCTATATCACTATCTTTACAGCTTCTTATATAAGCCAACACAAATACCTTCTCATTCAAATGTTCAGCTCTGTCAACTTTATTTAACACTTTTATCAAATGTATATATTCTGTAATTATATATTGTAAAATGCTGATTGAATTTATCAAAATAAAATTAAATCAATCAATCATACAACATATTGTAAAATTATATATAGTATATAAAATGCATGCAGTGCGGGCGATAAGCATATGGCTGTGTTTGGATAGTTCCTATACCAGAATGCACCAATCTCGCTATCCGTGAAATGGTCTATACAGCCGTTTCAAATGGTGATGTATTATAGTAATTTAATAATATTTTATGGCATTGATTGTTGTTAAAACCGTACATCAAGGCACTAAAAAAAAAAATAATCAATGTCTCGAAAATTCAGTGGGACATTGACATATGTCCAACAAAAGCAGTATCATAAATATGCTACTCACCATGACAATCCATTTATTATTTTAATATTCTGCATAGTTCTGCAATCTGCATAATGTACGTACACCCCGTAAGTTTGGTGAGCAGGTGCGACAGAGCCGCAGATATATTGCTGTCCCCACCAAAATGAATGGCGTCTTGTGAAATATCGGTACGTAACTACATCAGTACGAATTTATATACCGTCATAACCGGAAACGTTGCCATATCAACATTGTAAACATCCAACGGGTTTTGTTTACGAATTTTATAACCGACAGCATACACAGAAGTAGTGTACAGAAAGTTGTCAGGAAATTATATTGAAGAACAAGGTAACACAAACGACGATCTATATACATACTACAATAATATCAAAGACGAAACAACCTCAATTATAGTAATTTATACATTTTCGGTCAGTGCTAGCTGCGGGGGCCTTTTTTTTTTTACTGAAAAATCGTAATTCGCGGGGAAAAAAAACAACCGGCGATTCGTGTTAATATAATCCTCTCCACTCAAAATCCAATGTGGGCGATTTGCTGTAATTTTAACTTCAAGTTCAACTCTTCACTGACTTTAGTTCCCAGACGCCAGAGTCGTTATTTTCGTGGAGAATTTGGAATCGGATTCACAATCCGAAACCAAATAGATTTAGATCTACACTACAGGGTCAGGGTGGGGCTAAAATCCTAAATTAAAATTGAGATTACATGGATACTACGTCACATATTGAAATCCACATGGTTGCCGGTATACCGTATAGGCCTACTAGTACTACTACTAGTACTACCGTAGCGGCGTAGGCGTAGGTTGATGTTCTCCCAGCGTCTAACAGTAACACTAGTAACAGTAAGTTAGTAACAATACTAACATGGATCATGTACCGGTATTTGACATTTGTATTATAAATTTATAATGATTTTAAAATAACCATGTTGAATTTCATGAATCAGAATCATGTTCATGTTTGTTGTGGATTCAGTCATGCTTTTCTTCTATCATAATCATGTGTATATATATATATTAGTTAAAGTGTGTTTATTGATGAGGGTATAAGCATTTCTAACAGCTCTACTACTAACTTCTAGATCTCCTGAATCAAATTCCGAAGACGTTGTAGTAGAGAACACAATAAACTTAATTGTCAGTTGTACAGGGATGTGGCGACAGGGGTTGGTTGGGGTGTCTCCGGGATCTCCCCAGAACTTTGGTACATTTCCAACAGTTGGAAATTTTATGCCTGACACAACATTAGTTTGAACTTTGACACCATATATATGTTAATTGGAATTGTTAATTGTTTGATTTTCCAACCAGTAATAGTTGGTAATTTTCCAATCTTAGGGTGTGTCAGGTTGGATATTTCCAAGGGAGTACACATATGGAAATATGTGAACCTGTGAGTTTGATGTTTGGTTCAGGGGGGGGGGGGGGGGGTGTAGTTGGCCGGAAATTTGAAGGTGCACCCCATGGGAACTCTCTTATAACCACGTCCCTAGAACTTGTACATGTGGGTATTTAATCAAATTAATTGACTGACATTTTCACTATATAGTCCTGAGATCCTAGAATAATCTTTACTTCTGTGTTTGTGCGATTGGGAGATGCAGCTCACGTGCAACCACAAGACCGCTATTTAGCTACATGGGCAAGCTTTTTTCCCAACTAATGCTCAGCTGTCAGCACGTTGTGTTTCGGCACTACAGAGACTATTTTTCAAAATGACTGCATTTAACGAAACAAAAGATTTTAAATATGAAATTGTTATACTTAAGTAATGAGACTAGATAGTACATACGTGTATCTGATAATCCATAGATATCATATAATCCTACTATTTCTTGAATAAGAAGGAGCATATACTTACGAGCTATCGACATGTGTTTGGGCGGTATTTTAAGGATCGAATTATGAAATGAACATGATGAAAGTGACAATGAAATTGACAGCCCCCCAGCATTACTATCAATAACATTATTATTTGGCTAATTTCAGTAAAATTCTCCCTGATTACTCTTGACAACACAAATTTGTCTCCACATTAAAAACTCTTAATTTGTACCCAAAGGACAGATTCTTATGTTATATTGGTTTCTTAAACTCTGAGGTGGTGAAATCTCGGTTTTTTACATTATGAATGTTCTGATTCAGAATCGGAATCAAGATTATGACGAAATAACAATTTATGGTCTGTTCGTTTACTGATACTGGTCTGTTTGTTTACCGAACCACGTCGTGCGAAGTGTAATCCATAATCTGCGAATCCTGATTCTCCCACGAAATAATGACTCAGTGTGTTTATAACTGGACAGCGGAAGGTTCCTTCACTGAAATACATGTACATGTATCTACAGACACCAGGTCCTGCACATCCTGAATTCCACCATTATAGTGGTATTCCACTGTTAATATTAATTAATATTATTAATATTATTCTTTTGCACCAGCTTTGTTATTCAATAATATTACTATTAATACTAAAAGTAAATATAATGCATTTCTAAATGACAATAACAGGATGACTCAATCGCTCCTTCATATAATTAACATTTAAACTAATTCAGTACGGTAATTGAAATTGAATGCTAATTTAGTTGCTTATCGTGTGCCGTCATGATTAATCATTCTCCTGGACAAAATATATGTAACAATTGTATTATACCAAATTAGTGCCACGCTGATTTTGAATAATTTGTATGAAATATTAATATGGAATCACACTAACACCATAAAAGGAGGTGACACCCCCAGTACATAGTCAATGACTGTGGTTCAAACTGATAATACTTTCATCTTATATTTTCAGGACAATTAAATACTTATAAGAAATGTCAATCCCACAACCTAAGACGATGGTGCGGGCAAGTCAATGGAATGACCAAGTGGAAGAAGCCTACAGATTTCAATGTGCAGGCTTTAGAGACGAGTTTGAGTACAGACATTTCATGAATAAGGAGGTAGTGCCACTGTTTTATTGTTTGTTTAGGGAACAGGAATCTTTCTATACTAAATGGATTCTCCCATCCAGTTATAAGCAAATACATCAGAACAGTCTATTGTCCATTTGGAGGGGTGTTCAGGCAATAAAAGCAGATGACAGAAACAGATAAGACAACAGCAGAATGATACATATTCATTGGTGGGAAATGTTCAGATAATAAGCCATGTACATATAGGTTGAACTTATTATCTGAACATTTCCTAAGGGAACTACTCGTCAATGAGTATTTAGTGAAGACAGGGTTAGTAATAGCCTGGTTTACAAACCTATCCAACATCTTAGTTCCCATATTGTAAAAAAGAATTTTTTTTTTTTTATTTATTGGTTTTGCTCATGCTGGTTGAAATATGAAACATGTTCCATGATGTGGCAATAAATTAGTTGCTGGAAGAGTCCTTTCTGTTTTCACTTAGTCTGGGAAAATGGCTTCAAAGACACATTTATTTCAAAATACAACTGTGTTGACAGGAATTCCCCTTTCTTTAGACATTATTCTTCAAATCTAAACAGCCATAAAATATGATAAAGCGATACCAGTTTGAGAAAATCTAACCCAAATCCAAAACCTAATCAATTAAAAAAAAATGTTGATCTCCCCTTCCCGTCGATTTCAATAAAGTTCCTGGACCCCTGTGGTTGATACTTGCTGCTGCGTGGGAACAAAGTTTGCAACTTTTTATATGCCCTTTTGAAAAAAGGTTGTATTATATTATAAATCAGTCTGTCTCCATTCATCTGTCCGTTCGTTAACATTTTTGGTTTCTGATCGATAACTCCTGTTTGGATTATTTTATTTGAACCAAAGCTGGTATGTGTGTATCCCAACTAAAACTACATGCCAAGCTCGAATATGGGTTCTGTCCAATTAATTTCACATGAGTTACGGCTATTTTTCTACTTAGAATTTGACCACATTTTGGCATTGAAATTATGGGTATATCAGATATTCTTTGTAAGCTCAACTTATTATTTTATTTTGCGGTAGTACATTTCGAAATGGCTAAAGCGCGTATTTTGCCATGCCCTAGCATGTTGAAGCGTTTAATTGAGAATTGTTTTATTAATTGAACACCTAAAAAAATATATCTTTTAACCCTTTCAAGACAGAGTGCACTGGTGCAGCAATAATGATCATGTGCCAGTGCATTCTCTTATATAAGCAAATCTGCCATAGGGAGTCTTGCTTATATAAGATAATGCACTGGCTTACAAGGTCATGGTCAATATTGTTAGGACAATGTATTCTCTTATGTTTGCGAGGCTCCCATATATATGAGTATGCATTGGCACAGGGTTTTTGCAAAAATTTCAGGAAGCTCCAGTCATAGAAGGGTTAATTGAGAAATGTGACATTGCAATTTTAAGAATTGTATCTGGCGTGTTAATATGAATGTTAGAAGTGAGGACATATGCAATTCTGGTATCTCCATTGTGTAATGTTGTCATTTAATAGAGATGCTTGTCCCTCAATCAAATCATGTCTGAGAGCCACTATATTATCGTTTATCAACTGAAAAAAAATATTTGCATTTCATGGTGTTAAAATATTACTCATTGTGGTATTTGCCAGAAAATTTATGAAAAGTGTTACAAATAATGTTTTCTTTTTTTTTAATACCAAGAAAATAATGTAGATTGACATGTGTGTTGCTAATGCTGCTACAAATAAAGTTAATGATGAAATACCCAGCACCCCGTATTTGGCCATAATCTATGTTGTCTATATTTTAGAGTTAAATTTGTTTGTTGCGTAATACAAGAACATTGGGCTGTTGTTTCAGTAGATTGTTTACAAACAATGGTTTCAACATTCGGAATCTCGTCATTGAATGGAGGAGAATTGATAATGAAAATAAGAACAAATTATTATGATTTTTCAGCTGTACCCAAGTTACCCAATGCAAACACCTTGTATAGCTTTAAAGTTAAATGTTCTTTTTATACACCTGTTTTTGAAAGATGTATTATGCTATTGGTCTGTACGCTTGATTTTGGTTACCGGATGATAACATTAGTATACTAGTAAGTCTGAACTGACTGGATTGAAATTTGGTATGTGAGTTTACTAGCACAAAATACAGGGCACAGGCCTTGAAATAGGGTGTCTGTCATTTGCAGAATGAGGTCCCCAGAGGGTGAATTTAGTGATGCTACCCCGCATAGCGGGCTAGCATCACCAAATTCACCCTCTGGGAACCTCATTCTGCTGAGGTGTAAGTAGAATGAGGTCCCCAGAGGGTGAATTTGGTGACGCTAGCCCACTATGCAGGGTAGCATCATTAATTCACCCTCTGGGGACCTCATTCTGCAAATGACAGACACCCTATTTCAAGGCTTGACAGGGCAAGTTATTAGTTATGTCACTTTTTGTTGGAATTACCCTTGGCATATTTTGCCAAGCCCTAGCGATGCTCTTGATTATTTTTATGTTATTTATTATTATCTTGTTTTTCTTAAAGGCAGTCCCCTGTGTACTGTTCATGCATGCTGGTTCGAGCAACATTTATCTAATTAACTTATTCCCCTTGCTAATTGTTCTTCATATTGTTTGTGCAGGCAGACAGATGGCCTCAGAATGGTTATGTCAAAAAGCTGCAGAGGAAAGATGGATGCTTCTACTACTACAACAGAACACGAGAATGTCCAGATAAGGAAGTGTCCAGAACTAAACTATATGCCTATTAATAGAACAATGTGCTAGTCATATCATTCACATTTCATGACATCTAAATGACGTATCAGAGAGAATGAAGAGAAATGCTTGTGAAACTGTGTGAGAGACTGAAAGACATCATTGACACATGCATGTGTGCCATTGCATTCAGCAGTAATGTTATTAACCCTTTCATGACGGGAGCTGCGCTGGTGCAGCATTAAAGATCCTGTGCCAGTGCATTCTCTTCTATATGCTAGTCTCCCATAGGGAGCCTTTCGTATATATGAGAATGTGCCGGCTTACAAGGTATATTTTTAGGCCAATGTATTCTCTTATATATGCAAGGCACATATACGAGAATGCATTGGCACAGGGTTTTCGCAAAATTTCAGGAAGCTCCAGTCATGGAAAGGTTACGGAAAATTGTCAATGTTAATGAACATTTTAAACATTCTGGTACATGTATGTTGTTTGTAATCATTCCACCATAGTGGATACTGGAAGTAACATTTAATCATTGGTATAACTGTATTGATAGGGACAATTGATTGCTAATTTTGTCATTGTGTTAAGGGAATTATCCACTTAACCATTTTGTTGCAGATATATTTTAATTTAGTCCTTGATATGTTTTTGCAGCCCACATTCTACATCAATATGTGTCAAAACCTCTACTGAAAACTATTTTTTTAATATTGTTATTAAAAGGAACCAGATGTGCCCCTCCTATAGGTCTATATATTCGGAATATTCAAATGACGATGAACTTTTATGAACAGTCAGAGTTGCTTCAGAATAGTACTGTGATATTAATGATGTGCCTATTTTTGTGTGGTTTAATATGTATAACCATGAAATTATTGATTGACATTATGACATAGATATATAACTGATCTTTTAAGTATTGTAATATGTAACCCTTTGATAACTGAATATTATCTGAAGAGTAGTGTCTTAATTCCCATTCATTCATTTGTAGGGATAATAAGCTAATAAGTTCCACAAAGAATCTCAGACTGCTTGTTGAGTTATCAGATAAATATCCATCCTATGGATCCAATTTAGTGTGTTTCTCTGCCTGCTCCTTAACAACAGCAGAATTATGGGTAATTTTTCAGGATTTAGTCGGAAATATGGCTTGTTGCCATTCATCGGAAAGCTCTCAGTGAGAGCTGTCAAATGATTGGCAACAAGCCATATTTCCATATTGAATCTGAGAATCCAACTTCAGGTTGTCAAAGGGTTAACTTAATTATTGATAGAACAGTATTTGCTTAACTGCACAGCACAATACCATATATATGAAACACAATATCAGCGCATGTACTGTGTTTATCATAAATACAGTGCAATTTAGCGGTGCATGTGCTAATTTACTCATGTTTATTTATCAACTTCATTATTGTGATAGGTATACATGTAAATCATTTCATCATCGTAAAATAAAATGTTTATTTGACTTTAAATTTAGACTTTTCAACAATATCCATATATAGTATGTACAGTGGTTTCTATGTGCAGTTATTTCCCCATTGAAAGCTACAAGCCTGAGTTTAGTGTGCCTGTCATTTGCAGAATGAGATCCCATTGGGAACCTCGATTATGCAATGTGTCGTCTGCCAATTTGGGGATATAGAGAAGCTAAACTAAAAAAGAAATAGAATCTATGTGAAGGTAGTTTCTATGGAAATTTGATAATAAAGAAACTTTCCAAAGCTATGCAGGAAAGCGTCACTAAATTCACCCTCTGGGGATGGGAACTCATTCTGCAAATGACAGGCACGCTAAACTCAGGCATGGAAAGCTAATGACTTTGTGAAAAGTCCTGTAATGACCACAGCTGGCAAAGGCGACGTAAAACCATATAGCAATCAAAATTTATGCAATAAGCTTCTATGATTTGCAATAATCACATATAGCTATTTATTCCCGCTACGACTTCAGCTTCTGTCCAAACATCACACCTCTAGGTCAGGGACCAGCCTAGTGGTTTCAAATTAGGAGAAGTCACTTCTCCCTGTTTTGTTATTAGGGAGGAGCGGACTGTTATCAGGGAGAAGTACAGTAATGCTCTAAGTAATCGACTTCTTAACCACAGCAGAATTATGGGTAACTTTTCAGGATTTAGTTGGAAATATGGTTTGTTGCCATTCATCGGAAAGCTCTCCCCGAGAGCTTTCTGATGAATGGCAACAAGCCATATTTCCAACTAAATCCTGAAAAGTTACCCATAATTCTGCTGTGGTTAAGAAGTCGATTACTTAGAGCATTACTGTAGCAATGGCTGAAGACTGAAGTTCTATGTATATATACTCCAACATCACCCTTCTGTGATTCAATAATTATTAAGCAACACAAGGGCCTATTTATATAAGATTATAGTGACTGTGAACACCATTATAATCAGTAAATGATTAATCTATTATATATTTTGGAACTTCTGTCTGTATGTATGTATGTGTTATAGACTCGAAAACTGCTCAACCGATCAGACTCAAATTTGGTGGGTCCAATTTCATGTCCTTGACTTCGCTCATATATGCATGTTTCTCAGACTCAATTTTGCAACGTCCACATGCAAGTCCAGATGCTGTATATTCTGCCCAAACTGAGGTGATCACAAAGAAATCCCTAAAGAGGCGATAACAAAGAAATCCCTAAATAACCCGGACGAAGTCAGGCACATCAGCTAGTATACTTTAAATATGATGTTGGGACAAAAAATACATGTACTGGTATATGAGACAGAAGTCACTTCTCCCTTGGGCAAAAATAGAAAGATCGAAGTGGCACATTTTAGGGGAAGATATCTCCCAAGTCACCCTCTCGGCTGGTCCCGGCTCTACTTCAATCAGAACATTGTTTATCAGTCATGTGACTATTTTATTGTATCATGATAAAGCCTGAGTTTAGTGTGCCTGTCAATTGCAGAATGAGGTCCCCAGAGGGTGAATTTAGTGATGCTATCCTGCATAGCGGGCTGGCATCACCAAATTCACTGTCCGGGGACCTCATTCTGCATGGCATCATCTGCTATGGGAGACATGGACTCGGATTGAAGTTCCCAAATCGTGATGCACACCCATTGGGAACCTCAATTATGTGTCGTCTGCCAATTTGGGGATATAGAGAAACTAAACTAAAAAAGAAATAGAATCTATGTGAAGTAAGTTTCTATAGAAATTTTATAATAAAGATTCTTTCCAGAGAAGATGAGGCCTAAGAAGAATGAGGTCCCCAGAGGGTGAATTTGGTGATAGCGTCACTAAATTCACCATCTGCGGACCTCATTCTGCAAATGACAGGCACACTAAACTCAGGCTTGATCATGATGTGACATTTTTATTTTGACTTTTGTTTAACTATGATTCAAAAATAGAGAGATGCATCCGTTTGATATTCGAAACGTCTTATCCTGTCTTATCTTGAAGAAAATTGAAACAAAATAATTCTGGCAAAAAGTTATAACAAACCAATTTTACATGATTACTTGTGGCCTTAGGTCGGCTAGGGATCAAGTTAATGATTCTCAAAGGGTGTATTTTTGCCTCCATTCAGAAATTAGTTACAATTTATAAACAGCCAAATTAAAAATAAATGAGTTTTTTGTTTCCTGAAAAGTGACTGAAATTAGGTGGTTCTGACTGTAAGGCAATAAGCTATTTGTGTTTTATTGAGGGAAATGTTTAGATAATAAATTCAACAAACAACCTATTACACATATTATCTGAACATCAATGCTTTCATATAGAAAGGGTTGAGAGGCATAACGCCTGAAATATATTTGGACAGGACTGGTTTTTCAATTCATTGAATGAAAATTCCAAACATTTTGTCTCCAGAGTCAAAAATTTGGTAAGAAAATCTGAAATTTTGATATTTTGTTAACTAAAGTTACAGCGCAATAACTTTCTATTAAAAAGTTAATACTTATTCCAAAAAGTTATAATAGCATGTTTACAACCTTCAAAGTTTTGCAATTTTTAATTTTGGGTCACCATTGAGTTGATGAGGGAGGGGACTGAGATAATCCAACACCAACCTTATCATTATGTCCTTGTTCATATCCCTGAGCAATAATAAAATGAAGTTTTGAAAAAGAAAATATTTATTGTCAACAAAAATATTTTTTCGGGACAACAAAAAAAGTTTTGATCAACAATTTATTCAGGCACAAACATGTGAATAATAAAAGAGGTTCATCTTTTACATGAGTCTCTACACCAAGGGGACCAGGGCTTGTAGTCACAAACTGGGTTTATTTGATAAAATAGATAGTTTATTTGGTAGAAGCTGAACACACAAGGTACCGTTGCTGTTGCATTAACGCCTCATGACTAAATCGCAAACAATCACCGGATAAAATCTGGCAATAAGAGGTACAGTAATGCTCTAAGTAATCAACTTCTTAACCACAGCAGAATTATGGGTAACTTTTCAGGATTTAGTCGGAAATTTGGCTTGTTGCCATTCATCAGAAAGCTCTCGCCGAGAGCTTTCCGATGAATGGCAACAAGCCATATTTCCGACTAAATCCTGAAAAGTTACCCATAATTCTACTGTAGTTAAGAAGTCGATTACTTAGAGCATTACTGTAGAGATTAGCAGACTGAATCTTTCTCCAATATGAGTGTTGAAGATATAACTGGGCTGGTGAATACTTCCCGTCTCTTTATGTTGAAGAATGTGGAAGTTAGTACACAAAAAAATGCTGCCATAATAAGTGAGATCGCTGAGTCTCTACCATATTGGATCCATCCAGCCCCCATTCCGTGGTTAAGTGCTGCAGGTAAAAGTTCTGGAATAGCATTCCATATTCAAAAACTCCATATATGGAATGCTACTCCAAAACTTTGACCTGTAGCACTGAATGCGCGGAATAGGGCTGGATGGATCCAATATGGTAGCGACTCAGTTATCTCGCTTATTGAAATGAACCAATCATGTATACTGCTACATGCGAAGGCGATCATTAATTGTGGCCACTCTATGAATTGATTAATCCTATACCAGTGCAATGCCAATCTGATTGATGACCACAGATAGCTTCACAATGAGCCTCACCCGTTATAAACTGTCTGGATGTACTATGATAAATAAACAAGCCTTGAAATAGCGTGCCTGTCATTTGCAGAATGAGGTCCCCAGAGGGTGAATTTAGTGATGCTACCCCGTATAGCGGGCTAGCATCACCAAATTCACCCTCTGGGAACCTCATTCTGCTGAGGTGTAAGCAGAATGAGGTCACCAGAGGGTGAATTTGGTGATGCGGGATAGCATCACTAAATTCACCCTCTGGGGACCTCATTCTGCAAATGACAGACACGCTATTTCAAGGCTTGACTATAATAAATAAACCCAGTTAGTGAATACGAGCCCAGAATTAAAGATTTAGGATAAATTTAATACTATTTTCACTTCATGATGTATTCTCTACACTGCTCATTCAGAACACAGTGTGTACCAGTAGCAATCTTTTCTATACCATTATTGCCTATTCTATTGCAAGCCTTGAAATAGCGTGTCTGTCATTTGCAGAATGAGGTCCCCAGAGGGTGAATTTAGTGACGCTACCCCGCATAGTGGGCTAGCATCACCAAATTCTCCCTCTGGGAACCTCATTCTGCTGAAGTGTAATCAGAATGAGGTCCCCAGAGGGTGAATTTGGTGATGCTAGCCCGCTATGCGGGGTAGCATACCTAAATTCACCCTCTGGGGACCTCATTCTGCAAATGACAGACACGCTATTTCAAGACTTGTTCTATTGTGTGTATAACACCTATTTTGTAAACTTCATCATTACACCCTACTGTGGGTATACAGCTTTCTACTGTGGGTATAAATTTCTACTGTGGGTGTAAATGTTCAAACGTAATTTCATGTGTTAAACATTTATACCCATAGTAGAACTACATCATAGTTAGCAAAATAGTTCCTATGTCACATTCATTTATCAAGGGAAGTTGTCATGATATAAATTAGATATGAGGAAAATTGCCTGCATTTCAATCAAATGTAGCTTGCTAGTGTTATATGAAATAGGAAACATATGAATGGTAATTCCAAGTGACTGACAGGCTGACGTCATGACATAAATGTTTGCATCACTATACGTGACAAACATTCCTTATAGCGCCGTGTTTGTCTCTCGGTGTGGATACACATTCAAAGAAATAACAAAGGGGTATTTGAATTCATGGAACAAATACAAAATAATAATGGCATAAATAAAATACATGCATAGTACCCGAGAGTAAAAACTTTTCACCAAAAGGCTCATGGATAAAACCACAATTCCACTTGTGGTGAAAATTTGGTATTCTCAGCTACTGTGGGTGTATTCTATATATTTAATTGGCCAATTAAGAAATGCAGAAACAAACCCAAAGTGGATCATTAACATTATGTACGTCATCACTTGTTGGAAACAACATCAACTCGAAGTAGTTCAGGCTTGTATTCCACCTGAGATATACAACACTATGTATTCAATGGCTGGTATTCTGTTAAATACATGTGTCTCACACCAATAGGTGTGGAATAAATATTTTTTCATCCATTTATTTCGTATCATAGTTTCAATGGTTCAGATGGACCGCAAAATGACATTGTTTGGAATTTATAAGTCGTAAATGCCATCATCGCAGCCTGAGTGAGATGAGGTTGGCATGGTTTTGAACCCCAACATGGGCGAAAATCAGGACCGATTTTCAAGCTTGATTTGAGTTGAGGGACATCTCAATGTGCCATTCCGATAGTAACATAGCCATTTCATATCTTAATCGGCATTAAAGAGCATCAGTTAAATTCTTGGCTATAAAAACCATTCATTAACCCCAGTTGGTAGTTTTATAATTGGGTGTCTTATAGCTGTCTGTATGAGTGTGTAATAACTAATTGTAACTAAACAGAACTTGTATCCAGCCGACAAGTGAATTTATTTTTCTCATTTGAAGAATTTAATAAATAAACATAAATTCAATTTTGTGTTCAGTCAGACAAATTCTTTAGGACTCAGTTAACAAAATTCACTATTGCATGATCACAGGTAGCGATGTCCACCATAGGATTTCATTCAGTGTATATTAAGTCAACACTGCACTCTATTTTATATCTAAGGCCACAAAAAGTAAGTGTTATGTTTCTCATTGTGTATTTATTTATCACTATATATCTAGAAAGAGTAGGATCTGTCTGTCATGTGCGCAAAATGCACACACAGGGACCGCAATCCCCTAACGCACCTTCAATGCTGAATAAAGGCTCACAAAGGGAGCTAATAGATTTATAAGCACATTATACATAAAGAACAACAATTCAACAAAATACACAAAAATGAGACATTAACATTTTTCAGCGACTTGCTTATAATGGAGACATTGATACATATAACAAGAAATTAAAACTATAACTAAAGTAATATCATCTGGAAACCAAAATAATCGGCAAATTCTGAGTTGACAAGGACCATAACTCCAACAATGAAAGTGTCAATAACACTTTAGCTCAACATGGGGAGTCGTTAATAATTTTATGCTGAGCAGTCAATAGAATGATAAAGAAGGAAAGTCAAAAGGTTTCAGTTAATGGATTGTATTGTGTAAATTAAATTAATTTCATTTCAAACATTTTCCACTAGATGTGGGCTGCAGGGTGTGTCGATGTACTCAAATGTCAAATCCAAGATGGCCCATGTTTTTTCTTACAAATTTCAGAAGAATTGGACAGCTTCCATCAAGAGGTCACACCAAAGAACCATATGAAGTTTGGATGAGGGATGAGGGATGCAGGGTGTGCCAAAGGATTTTAATCATGAAAAGAGTTGAATCCAAGACCATGTTTTTTTTACAAAATTTGGAAAATATCATTGGTTCCCATTTAGAGGTCACCCTGAACATCTTTATGAAGTTTGGTGATCATCAGATGAGGGATGTGGCCCAGTTATTTCAAAAGTGGCCACACAAAATTTCTTTCGGCCAAACTTTTATTTCAACACAAATGGAGACAGAAATCTAATTAAAAAAATGCTGAATAGATCGACAAAGTTAGGAGACGAAATATCGCCGGCCTTGGACACACTGGTTTCATACTTCGGAAACATTAAACGATGACAACCCAAATTTATTTTGTAAGAGGAGCATTGATTAAATGGTGATGGTTGTACAAAGGCGATTACTAATCGTCAAAATTCTTAATCTCTGCACTGGTTATATCATATTACGATAACAGAACTGTTGCTTTTGTTTCGGCGAAAATAGCGATGACAACTAACATACCCCATTACTTGATTAGTTGGCGAATATGGTGTCAGCGACGCGACATAGAGTCAGAGAGTTATATATTTAAAAAATTTAATTTTATTCATCAATTGTGACCCCGAAAATGAGGATTTAATTTGGCCAAAAAAACATTTTTTCTTTATTTAGCCACTAAAAATTTCATTTGGCCACTTTTTTGGCCAGAAGATTTTTCGGTGCAGCGCAAACACTGATGCGACCTGGAGGTTGTGTCGAAGGATTTAGTCAAGCAAAGAGTAAAATTCAAGATGGCCGCTGGCAGCCATGTTTTAAACGAATTTCAGAAAACATCATTGGCTCCCATCCAGAGGTCACCCTAAAGATCCTTATTAAGTTTTGTGACGATCGGACGATGGATGTGGCCTGTAAGTTGTGCTAATGGATTAAGTCATGCAAAGAGTAAAACCCAAGATGGCTGCTGGTGGCCATGTCTTTTAACAAATTTCAGAAAAAATCAATGACTCCCATCTAGAGATCACTCTGAAGATGCACATACAGTTTGTTGATGATTGGATGAGGGATGTGGTCTGTAGGGTGTGCCAAAGGATTTAGCATGAAAAGATAAAAATACAAGATGGCTGCCAGCAGCCATGTTTTTAATCGTTCGTTAAAATTTGATAGCTCTCATCTAGAGGTGATCCTAATCATGCCTGTAAATTTACAAAACATTTCTTAGATATATGCAGGGTTTGCCGATGGATTCAAATTTGAAATCCAAGATGGCTGCTGGTGGCCATTATTTTTAACAAATTTCAGAAATAATTGATGGCTCCCATCCAGAGGTCACCCTGAAGTTCCTTTGAAGTTTGGTGGCGATTATATGAGGGATGTGGTCTGTAGGGTGTGCCAAAGGATTCAGTCATGCAAATAGTTAAATTCAGGAATGCTGCCAGCTAGCTCCCATCTAAAGGTGATCCTAAACATGCCTGTAAATTTTCAAAACATTTCTCCAATAAATGCGGGCAGCTGCAGGGTGTGCCGATGAATTCAAATTTGAAATCCAAAATGGCTGCTTGTGGCCCTGATTTTAACAAATTTCAGAAAAAATTGATGGCTCCCATCTGGAGGTCACCCTGAAGAACCACATGAAGTTCGGTGATGAAGATGAATGGATGAGGGATGAGGCTGTAGGGTGAGCCAAAGGAAATTGTTGACAGACGGAGTCGGATGCATGCACGCACGACAATCCACGGCAATAGTTCAAACTGTACAAAGTAAAGTTGAGCTAAAAATGGGTGGACAGAACCCACAAATGATCTTGACCTGTATTTTCATGTGGGTAATCCACATACAAAATTTGAAATAAATCAGATATCTTAAATTAAAGTCATCCGGAAACCATCTGGGACGCATGGACGGACCTACATGGTGATTTCTATAGTCCCCTAAAATATTTTTTTGGAGGTTAAATAAACTACCAGTAGATAAATATATAAACATTATTAAACAAAAGAATATGCAAATTTTGTTTACATAAGACTATTGAGTTGCACTATTGACATTAGTGGGTTGCTAAGAACTTTGGTTCAGTTGAATTGTGACGAAGGAGTAGAGTTATATAGAGTCCTGTTTCTGGTCTTGGTTATTTTGATTAACTATTCTATACATACTGAATACTCAATGATGAGTAATTCCTTAGGAAATATTCAGATAATAAGTTCAACAATAGGTTGTTATTAACTTATTATCTGAACATTTCCCTCCAATAAATAGGCATCCAAACTAATAAACGGGAAGTTGATAGATAGTCTACAGTAAGACCTCTCGAAATATGACTCATAGTCTGATATGTAAACGATAAGCGATAAAAATAAATCAATACACAATATACAATATAACCCTTCCATGGAGCTTCCTTCAATTTTGTGAAAACCCTGTGCATTGGCCTAACAATATTTACCTTGACCTTGTAAGCCAGCGCATTCTCTTTTATATGGGAGACTCGAATATATAAAAGAATGCACTGGCTGAAAGTTGAAATGTCGAAGTAAGACTAATTGTCAAGACGAGATATATGAAATTTGGGATTCAGCAAGTGTACCATTCAAACTATAGCCCGTACTAATAGATTTAATTTTGAATTCAAAGATGGCCACTGGCAGCCATGTTGTTTTGCTAAATGACCCCAAAATGACTCGTTCCCATCTACATGTCAAAGTCAACATCAATGACAAATCTCATAATCAGCCGACCAAAGATACGATCTGTAGCTCATGCTCATGAAATTAAATTGTATAATACTGAAAACCAAGATGGCCAACGACAACCATGTTTCTCGGCCGATTCACCCCAAACATATCATTCCCATCTTCACGTCAACCAACATGGCAAATTTCGTGATGATAATACGAATGGTATGACCTGTAGCCATTGCTAGCAGATTGAATTTTGAAATCCAAGATGGCCGCTGGTGTCCATGTTTTTTGGAAGACTATTTTGCCAAAAATGACCCATTTCCCATCTACATGTCAACGTCCATGACAAATTTCATAATGATCAGACCAATGGTACGTCATGTAGGCCATGCTAATTGATTTAATACTGAAAACCAAGATGGCTGATGGCAGCATGTTTTTGGCCAATTCACCCAAAAACATATCGTTTCCATCTATATGTCAATGTCATGATGATAAAAAAACGGGTAAGGCCTGTAGTCAGTGCTAATGGATTGGATTTTGTAATCCAAGATCGCCACTGACAGCCATGTTTTTTGCCGAATGACCCAAACATGACTCGTTCCCATCTACATGTCAAGTCAACAGCCATTATAAATTTCATAATGATCTGACCAAAGTGACGATTTGTAGCCCATGCTAAATGGAAATTGTTGACAGACGTACACAGACGTACACACAGACAACAGATACATGGCAATAGTTCACACTTGAGCTAAAAATGGGTCCCATTATGTTAACCATTGCAGAAATCCTGTATTTTAGTGACACCCTGTACACATATAAAGTATTATGCATAGATACAAATTTATCTTACAATTTGCTTCTTTTTTTTATTAAAAAAAAAATACATTTGGAAATGACAAGACACTCCATGATTGCATACATCCCAGATAAGAGTGAGAGGTATCCTTTATGTCAATAATGCTGTATGATTCATGCATCGTGTGAAGCGTGAATGCGTATCACGATGAATTTAATTACTGATTAATCATTACAGCCCTTGATGTCAACATGCTGCATATAAATTGACAGTGTGAGACACTCCCATTGTTTCTTACGGACTAGATCATGTCATGAATCTCTACTCTGGCTATGCCTGTAGAGATCATATTCCACCAGTTTAAAACCTGGGAACTTTTTGAAGATCAGATGGGGAACTTGATAAGATCAACATAACAACCTGTTCCTTAACACTTTCTTTCCTAATCACTTATTGATGAGAAGTTATCCTGTAGAAAATGTTCAGGTAATAAGTTCAACAAAGGACCACAGGTCATTGAACTAATTATCTGAACATTTCCGTCAATAAATAGGACTCCTTCTGCACTTTTATTATTGGTCGTCTACTTATATTACCTGTACATCCCGCCAAATCAATAATAGGCCATTCCGATGTACACTTTTTTAACTTGGTTGGAGAATTTATTTAGTATAACAAGACAGTCAATGACTGTGGGGTCGC
The DNA here is from genome assembly GCA_032622095.1 of Siphonodentalium dalli. Lineage (NCBI taxonomy): Eukaryota > Metazoa > Mollusca > Scaphopoda > Gadilida > Siphonodentaliidae > Siphonodentalium > Siphonodentalium dalli. The sequence continues at coordinate 242,578,269 of CP136061.1, read as the reverse complement.
TCACCAGACTGTAAAGACAGAGAAGACTGGGACTCTGAAGACTACAATAGTCAGTAAGTTGTTATAACATAATAAATTTTTCTAAATTTTAATTTTAATTGAATTATTATTTTTTTTTTTATGAATTGAGCAAGGCATAAAATCTGAATGTTTGTTTTTTCCATTTAAATTTTTTTTTTTTGATTGAGAAAGGGGGTAAATCTAAAAAATTAAATCTAAATTTTTTTTTTAAAGATATTGACACTGGCTTTGCCCATGTTTGCTCCAGTGACCCAATTTTAATAAATCTGAACCCCAGTAAACCAGGGACCCTCCATACCAAATATAAGCTTAATAGGCCCAATGGTTCTTGAGAAGAAGTTGTTTTAAGAATTACTATGGATGGAAAGAGTTATGGCCCTGGCTTCGCAACTATTTGACTTGGTGATCTCATTTTAACAAATCTGAATATGAGTCACCTTGGGAACACCACACACCAAATATGAACCCATTCGGTTTTATGTGTCTGGAGAAGATGTTTAAACAATTTTTGATGGACGAGGAGTGATGACTATACCCGGTAGCTCCAGCGGAGACTTTGCCTCAAGTGAGCTTAAAACTATAATCAGTACCAAACTCAACTCAAATAGTTTGTCTTATGGAGGGGGTTAAAGTTTTTAGAGTGAGTGGCTGATTCTTAAACTTATAAAACTGTCTCCATTAGAAACAGTCTCAATCAACATAAGGTGGTGGTACACACAGAACTACAGAACCATTCATAGGGTGGAAATTAATTCACTGAAAGGAAGTGTTAAAAATGTATAAATGACCTATTTCGACAGACCCACCATTTGAACAAATTCCTTTACCTGTAACCAGTAATAGTTCATATGAGTAGAGACTGAAGGCTCCTGGGAATATATTTGACATTCAATTTCAAAATTAATTATCAAAACAAAACCTCTCCAGTCTGGCTAGAGAGAGCTGTGTGCTTATTAATACTGCACTGTCAGATTTGACATGTGGATAATTATCAACAGAGCAGACTGGCCTTACTGACTTGCATTGTAATAGATAGCATTCTAGCATATGCACAGGGTGTATTGTATTGTGACTGTGAAATCAATTTAAAACAAGTGATTGATAACAGGTACCCTAGAAGCACCAATGGGCAAGGGTGATGGGCTTCTTTATATATTTGTGTCTTTAATAATTAACTTAAAAAAAAATTATTATTGAAATAAATAAAAAAATTAATTTTAATTAATTAATTTTTTTTTTAATTGAGCAATGGGTTCAATCTGAATTTTTTTTTTTTTAGTTATGTCCCTGGCACCCCCCACATTTGACCCAGTGACCTCATTTGAACAAATCTGAACCCCAGTCACCCAAGGACCATTCATACCAAATATGAACCCATTCGGCCCAATGGAATTTGAGAAGTCATTTTAAGAATTAATATGGTGGGAAAGAGTTATGGTCCTAGCTTCGCAACTATTTGACCTGGTGACTTCATTTGAACAAATCTGAATGTGAGTCATTTAGGGAACATCCACACCAAATATGAACCCATTCGGTCCTATGGATCTTGAGAAGAAGATGTTCAAAGAATTGTTGACAGACGGATGGACGGACCGACGGATGGACGGACAAGAAGTGATGACTATAGCTCCACCGGAGACTTCGTCTCAGGTGAGCTAAAAAGGGTTAATAATGTACTTCATAACAAATGAAGGCCGTAGCTCAACAACTTTTGTGAGTCAATTTTGCTGTATACATGAATTGATTACCTTGGGGAAAAGTTTTTGATTGTTAGCGATGCAAAACAATAATATTAGCTCACAAATGTTGCCTAAATCATGTAATTTCCAGCTGGAACTTCACCTGTTAACTAGGAAATATATTATCTCTATGTTGTTTTTTTTGTATATTATAAAGTTCCCCCATCAGAACATCAAAAAGTTCCCAGGTTTTTGTATATTTGTTCAGGAAAAATAACCAGGCGACAGATAATAAAAGTGCAGAAGGAGTCCAATTTATTGGAGGGAAATGTTCAGAAAATAATTGAGTATTTAGCATAGAAAGGGGTAACCACTAGGCTGGTTCTTGGTGTTACTAATAACCTTGATTTATCACAGAGAACATCCAAGTACCAGATGGTGATAATCTATCTATCTCCATTCTCTGTACATCACATGCTTATCATGATGGAGCCAACTCCTGTTGACTGTGCTGAGACAAAAAATGATTATCATATTACAAGGCAGATAACTCAAGTCCACTTGTGACATTATCTTGCTGTGCGCTGCTGACCTGTTGAATGCAAAACCTTTGTGATGACCTTATCAACCAGCTTTAGCACGCTCAGAGTTATCGGGTAAATGGGAGGTAACTTCTTCTTGATAACAGGCACTTGAATGAAATACCTGGAAGAAGAATCAAAATGCTTAATTACATTTCAGAAGATTCATTCACAAATATACTAGTTGGACTTCACGAGTCTACATTTATATTTAACATAATATGCAAAAATATCACGAGATCAAGATCAAAAGGATGTGGAGCATGTCAACAGGTATCATGCCAGACACAATTGGCAAACTAGGTTTTAGTAAAATAAAAGGCCGTCCGGCCACAGTGTCCCCCGAAAAAGTGGCTCATTGGGGGCATCAGCTTTTCTGAAAAAAATAACAAGGACCCTAAATCCGATGCAACCAGACAAAAATGGGTGGATCGCACCCATATTCGAACTTGATCTGTATTTCGAGCTGATATACTCACATACCAAATTTGATTCAGATATGATCACACAAACTAAAGTTATCATCCGGAAACCAGAAATTGACAGGATTCTAAGTCATAAAACGGCCATAACTCTCACAAAAATGGGCAGAGCAAACCCATATTCGAACCTGACCTGTATTTTGGGCTGATAAACTATCATACTAAATTTGATTCAGATATGATCACACAAACTAATGTTATCATCCGGAAACCAGAAATTGACAGGATTCTAAGTCGAAAAAGGGCCATAACCCTAGCAAAAATGGGCGGATTGTACCCATATTCGAACTTAACCTGTATTTCGAGCTGATAAATGCACATTCCAAATTTGGTTCAGATATGATCACACAAACTCAAGTTATCATCCGGAAACCAGAAATTGACAGGATTCTAAGTCGAAAAAGGGCCACAACTCTCGCAAAAATGGGCGGAGCAAACCCATATTCGAACTTGACCTGTATATTGGGCTGATAAACTCACATAACAAATTTGGTTCAGATATGATCACACAAACTGAAGTTATCATCCGGAAACCAGAGAATTACAAGATTCTAAGTAAAAAAAGGGCCATAACTCTCGCAAAAATGGGCGGAGCAAACCCATATTCGAACTTGACCTGTATTTTGGTCTGATAAACTCACCTATTTGCTTTTGATCTAATAACCGAAACTAAAGTTATCATCCGGAAACCATTTCCGGACGGACACCGGCTATTTTAATAGTCCCCCCAAATATTTTTTTCGGGGAAGAAAACAAAAACAACAACAACAAAGAACACCTTCAAAATATCCCTGGCAACATCGTTCCAAAGAATTCCAGAAAATATCGCTCCCTGGAGGCACCCATAATCAAAGTGTCAATGACACTGTAGCTTAACTTGGATAGGTGATAATGTCATACATTATAGTTAATGAAGCGATAAGGAATGTGGTTTAAGTTTAAATGTTTAAGCAATACTAAGTCCACCATCAAGAGCTGTATGATTTTTTTTAATCAATTGGATGAGAAATGTTGGCTGTAGGGCATGCCAAAGTATTTAGTCATGCAAAGAGTGAAATCTAAGATGGCTTCAACAAAATCATTTAAATTTGATAGCTCCCATCTAGAAGTGATCCTAAACAAGCCTGTAAATTTTCAAAACATTTATCCAATAAATGTGGGTTGAATGATGTGCCGATGATTCAAATGTGAAATCCAAGATGGCCACTAGAGGACATGTTTTTTAATGAAAATGGGAAAAAATTGATGGCTCTTATCTAGAGGTCACCCCGAACATCCATATAAAGGTTGGTGGCGATCATATGAGAAATGTGGCCTGTAGGGTGTGCTGAAGGGTTTAGTCATGCAAAGAGTAAAACCCAAGATGTTCAAATTCCATAGCTCCCATCTAGAGGTATTAAACATGCCCGTAAGTTTGCAAAACAATAAAAGTTGGATGCAGGGTGTGCCGATGAATGAAAATGTAAAATCAAAGATGGCTGCTGGCAGCTATGTTTTGTAAAAAAAATTGGAAAAAATTTATGGCTCCCATAGAGGTTATCCGAAGATCCATTTTGAATTTTGGTGTTGATCAGGTGAGGGCCGTGGCCTGTTAAGGTGAGCCAAAATATTTAGTCAGGTAAACAGGCAAAGAGTAAAATCAAAGATGGCTGTTGATGGCCATGCTTTTTAAAGGAAATTAAGAGAAAATTGATGGCTCCCAGCTAGTGGTCACTCCGAACATCCCTATGAAGTTTGGTAACAATCAGATGAGAGATGTGCTCTGTAGGGTGTGCCAAAGGATTTAGTCATGCAAAGAAAATCGAAAATCAAAAAAGTGATGCCTGTATATTTTAAAAACATTTCTCCAATAAATGTGGGCTGCAAGATATGCCGATATTTCACAACTGAAATTCAAGATGGCCACTGGAGGCCATGTTTTTTAACGAATATGAGAAATAATCAATGGCTCCCATCTAGAGGTCACCCCGAAGATCAATAAAAAGTTTGAAGATGATGGGATAAGGGATGTGGCATGTAGGATGGCATGCAAAAAGTTAAATCTGAGATGGCTCCAGCAGCCATGTTTTTAAAAATAAATTTAGGAAAAATTTGATAGGCCCCACCTAAGGATCTATATGAAATTTGGTGACGATAGGATGAGGGATGTGGTCTGTAGGGAGTGTCAAAGTATTTAGTCCACAAAAAAAAAGAGTAAAAAAGGTGACTGCCAGCGACCATATTTTTCACTGAAAATCGTTTAAATTTGATAGCTCCCATCTGGAGGTGATCCTAAACATGGCTGTAAATTTTCAAAACATATCTGCAATAAATGCAGGCTGCAGGGCCCAGGTGTGCCAATGGATTCAAGTTTGAAATCCATGATGGCAGCTGGCGTTTTTTTTTTATTTTGGAAAAAATTGATGGTTCCCATCTAGAGGAAGCACCATATATCCATATGAATTTTGGTGACAATTGGATGAGGGATGTGACCTGTAGTGTGTGCGAAAAGAAATTGTTGATGGATGCACAGATGTCAACCCATGGCAGTAGCTCAAACTTGATAGAGCTCAAACTTTCATTCAAATTCGATAGCTCCCATCCCACATTTATTGAACAATTGTTTTGAAAGATTACAGGCATGTTTAGGATTACCTCTAGATGGGAGCTATGTAATTTGAACGATTTTTTATATAATTGTTAAAAAATTTATGGCTCACCCCGAAGATCCATTTGATGTTGGTGACTATCAGATGAGGGATGTGGCCTGTATGGGGTGCTGAAGGAAATTGTTGACAAATGGATGGACTGAGGCCAACCCATGCCAATAGCTCAAATTTGACTCTATCCAGGTAGTACCCCATAATTCTTTCCAAAGACACGGTTTTTTTTTTCTCAAAAAGGGCACACAATATATTTTGAGCAGCACTATAAAAACCATGTTGAACTCCAAATAGAATGAAACAGGACACATAAATTAAAGACGTGTCTCCTGAGGTATACCTCTGTCAGTTACCATTCAGCAGACCATTCCCACCTTCACCATCCATGTTGGAAAACCAGCATATTTCACACAATGAAGTGACACCAAACTATGCATGCCCAGTGTTCACGCTGTCGGTAGCCAAATTAGCCAATGGCTAATCTTTTTCGAATTTGGCTAATAAAAATTTCATTTGGCTAAACTTTTGGCTAAACTTTTTTTTACCCCAAATGGAGACTGAAAGCATGGAGTCAGAAAGCTAATTCATAAAAGCGCTCAATAGATCGACATTCAAGACGAAGTTAGGTGACGAAAGTATTTCATTAATTTCGTACTTATGAAATATCGTTCCGTAACAGCAAAAGGTAAGCTCTAACATTTAGTGTACAGTAAACATATTTTTATTTCCAGATCTAACATAAATTTTGGCAAGTGGGTTTTCAATTCTGTGATGTGAACGATCTAGTCCGAAAATATCGAAAGTGGGAATATATTGCCGATTGTACAAAGGGAAACCCGATCGCGGACAGTACAAAGGGAAACCCGATCGACAACTCTATCAACCAAGCGATCACACAGTGATATTCAATCATCTTTAGTTTTCACAAGACGGACATTCAAAGACGTATGGACATTAAACCGACCGTGGTTGAGTCATGACAATGTGAAGAAAGCAATATTTTGTAAAGTGTGCATTGACGCTGGTATATAAGCAATTTGTTCGTAACAGGCTGTTTTAATCTGGAGAAAAATTACGTCATTCTGCACGAAACAGCAAAAGGTTATTATTTTACATTTAATCCCCTAATCCCCCATTGTCTGTCTGGTCATTCACGGGACTCCCGCACAATGCATGTTTATGATGACATTGTATTTATGACGGTCGAGGTTTATGAGCACCAAGTGTAAGACAATAGCTTAATCAGCCAAATGTGAATCACGACAGATATTTTGTGGCTATTTGTCGTCAATACCGATACGGACAAAATAATATGCATGCTTTTATGACAGATTGTAATTTGATAATGGTGGCGCGTAACATTATTAAGTTATTAGTTTCCAGATGTCACTTAGATATTTTCGCAAGGATAAATATTTAATGATTTACAAAAAGATATTGATATAAAACAAAAAAATAATGACATTAAGAAGGACAATCCCGGGTTACCCCCCCCCCCAATCACTCTTTCACATAAAGATTAATAAATTTTTAATAAATGATATATATAAAAAATACTTGTCTGTTGTGTCTGTTAGATTTTACGTTTTAGTCATTAATTGTGAACCGACCAGAAAACGATGATTTAATTTGGCCAAAGTTTTTTTTAATTTGGCCAAAAAACATTTGGCTAAAGTTTTTTTCATTTGGCTAATAAAATTTTCATTTGGCTAAACTTTTGGCTAAAGTTTTTTTCGGTCCAGCGTGAACACTGTGCATGCCACACCATAGTCGGCATTACTAAAGAGTGGCTCACCAAACTATGCATGTCACACCATAGTCGGCATTACTAAAGAGTGGCTCACCAAACTATGCATACCACAACATAGTCGGCATTACTAAAGAGTGGATCACCAAACTATGCATGCCACACCATAGTCGGCATTACTAAAGAATGGATCACCAAACTATGCATGCCACACCATAGTCGGCATTACTAAAGAGTGGCTCACCAAACTATGCATGCCACACCATAGTCGGCATTACTAAAGAGTGGCTCACCAAACTATGCATGCCACACCATAGTCGGCATTACTAAAGAGTGGCTTACCATTGATTAGCCACTCAATTTATATTAACTCACTTGAATTCCTCATAGTACTGTTCGCGGATTGCCACGATGAGTCGCGGACTTTGCTCAATAAAAGTGAGGATGACAGACAGTTGCTGGTAAAGTAGAATAGCTTCAGTAGCAGAGAACGGATCATGACACGATGGACTCAGAGTTGTCAGTACCTGCTGTATGACCCGACAAACAAACTGTTCCTGAAACATTAAAAAAAATTTGCAATAAACTGTCGTAATCATATGTGTAACACTCCTTCGACAATACAAACCGATTACATCGACAATGTCAACCGTAACAGAAAATGTCTTTACTAAATTATGAGATATACTCTGTACTCTAGTTTGTTCACTTAAAGGATTACACCAGTGTAGTTTTTCTCAGTCATTATCAATGCCCGCTGATCGATCCACTGAGCACGTTGACGAAAAGATTTTGTGATAGGCTGCCCCTAACTGAAGTTATGCCAATTCATGCGATTGAATATTATATTATAGATTATGCAGTCTGCATCATTAATCTTCCTTCATGTGACATGACATGAAGGACTACTAGCGACACACAGTGTCAAACTTGAAAGGCTGTCGCAATTGGCTTTTATCTACTGATTGTTTATACAGAAACGGCTGGACCCACGGAGCTGAGAATTTGTACATATCGGTAATTTGATCCGGGGAGTCTTATGTTGACATCAGATTTCTTAAAAGAACAGTAATAATTAATTTAATTAAATAATTAATTATAAACCCAAAATGGGAAAATCCAGTAATCCATAGGCAGGGTTCGCGCTGCCACTTGCCAAATTTGTCAATGGCAAAAATAATTCACATTTGGCAAAAGTTTTGGCAAGTCACTTTTTAATTTCTCAATAAAGCAGAATAAAGTTGAAAAATATCGGTCAATCAATACCATTAATTTTAAGAAACTATTACAATGGAATTATGTTAGTGGTGTTTTATATGGTTTTGAAAAAGTTAACACCTCTATTATGATGCAGTTAATCTGGTAACATTATTATCGCTGGGTGGAGGGATTACCAATATTTAGTGTGATGATGGTGTTTACATAGCTAATCCTCTTGTGATGTTCCCCTCTGATGAGGCAACTCTTCTACCATTTTATTGTCATTCAAACCGCGAGTCGAAACATAAAACCCAATCAAGGTGGCAGAAAATTATACTAACGGTGATAATATTTGGCAAATTCTAATATAATTTGGCAAAAAATATTTTCATTTGGCAAATTATTTGGCAAAAGTAAATTTTAGTCCAGCGCGGACCCTGTCCATAGGTAAGATGGACGGGTCGATGAGACAAAAAGCGGAAACAAAACATTTGCAAACTGACCAACCAGTCTCTTTGAGAACAAAGTCTGGTGACAAAAATAAGGAGAAAGTTTTACTTACTGTAGTACGGACTTCCTCTAAAACTTTCACCATCCATGTTATGTTAAAATAGTTCCCCTCGCTGTGGTCCCAGTTTGCCTAAAGAAATATAAATATATAAAGAGATATATAATACATCAGTGATCATAGGGTTTAAAGCCACAAATAGTATTTGAAACTTATGGCCAAACAAAATTAATGATGTTTCTCAGATGTCACCCCCTCATAAAAATATAACCCGCTGGGTGTTTTTTATAGTCCACTTGAAACATAGCAAGAGGAAGAACTCTATATTGTTAGCAGTCTCCATCAAGGCAAAACGTCATTTCGATTCAGATATTTTGATTGGCTACATTAGGAATAAACCACTTTATTATGCCTTTATACACAAATGATATACCCTTTAGTTCTGTGTGTTTTATTAACCCTTTACCCAACAAACCGGCCAAAACCGGCCAAATAAAGCTTCAACAGCCTAAAATATCTTCGGTCTGTCTCAATAGAACCATACAAATATGGATATCATTGGAACCGGCTCCTTGACCACATTGTGATAGTTACAGTTAGCCCTGTGCCAATGCATTCTCTTATATATGCGAGTCGACCATAGGTCGCCTCGCATATATAAGAGAATGCATTGGCCTAAAAAAAATCTTTTTTTAACACTTTTTACCATTTTTTCTTACATTTTTTAACAATTTTATAATTTTTAATGTGTTAAGCCAATGCATTCTCTTATATATGCGAGGCGACCTATGGTCGACTTGCATATATAAGAGAATGCATTGGCACAGGGCCCTTCTGTTGGGTAAAGGGTTAACAGAAAAAGGAATTTGTAGTCTTAAAATCGGATTTAATAAAAACTAAGTTGTTGTAATTGAAGAGATACACAATCATATATAATAAAATAGTCTAAGTTTCCTTTAACATAAACCAGGTAGTGAGATCGGTTGGGATAATGCTGGTGTTACGTCAAATTCCTGTGTATATGTCTTTCTAGATCGGGGTTTAGTGTTTGTTGACCTGCTCACCTGAAATCCCCAATAACTGTAATAAATTTCACAATTGTGACAGTAAACCGGTATATTTCGTAATTGATAGAACATGTTATATGTATACATAAAAGCAGACTAATTGATCTCGTGAAGTGGAAGTATGAATTAAATTTAAACAAACCAAGGTTACTCGTAAATATGTTATGCGCAATTTAACATGAACGTTAGATTATAATACATCATTATGACCGTAAGATGTCACTCTTTCCAATGCATATACTATCATATATTGATTTGTTGGGTAAAATTGATTAAAAGTGACAAAATATCCCGCCACTGGATCTGGGCGTAAAGCCTGCTATAGAAAGATATATAAACTGGACTTCCAATGTAAAACCAGCATTATCCCAACCAATTTTACTAGCTGGTTTATGTCAAAGCAAATTGGGATTAAATCTTTAATAGATAATAAAACATTACAGTTTATAGACTTCCAATTGGTTAAAAAGAATAACATAAAATATTATAGTAGAAGCAATGGTTTCTCTCTGTGACATACAGTAATGCCCTAAATAATCAACTCCTTAACCACAGCAGAATTATGGGTAATTTTTCAGGATTTAGTTGGAAATATGGCTTGTTGCCATTCATCGGAAAGCTCTCACTGCTGTGGTTAAGTAGTCAATTATTTAGGGCATTACTGTAGATCAGTACACTTAGGTGAATATGGTAAAACCAAGCCTTGAAATCGTATGTCTGACATTTACAGAATGAGGTCCACAGAGGTTGAATTTAGTGACGCTACCCTGCATCACTAAATTCACCCTCTGGAGACCTCATTTTTTTTAGGCCTCATCTTCTGGGAAGTATCTATAGTCTCAAATTAACATTGTTTTTAGTTAATTTTTCCTGTCTGTTCAGTTTTTATATCCCCTAATTTGCAGAAGATAAAATGCATAATCGAGGTGACTAATGGATGAACATCACGAACTTCAACTGGGAACTTCAATCTGATCCTAGGTCTCCCATAGCAGTTGGGGCTTCAGCAGCAGGAGGTTCCCAGATGGGGAAATTGGTGACACTAGCCCACTGTGCAGGATAGTGTCACTAAATTCACCCTCTGGCAACCTCATTCTGCAAATGATACACATTTTTCAAGGCTTGGGAAAACTACTAGATATGCATCACTAAAAACTACTATTTCTATGATTTCTAAGCCAATTCATGGGATGTTTTGATGGTCAGATATATTTGATTTTTTGGTCACATTAATGATGAATATTAGTGCATTCATAATGAAAGTGTCAATGACACTGTAGCTCAACTTGGAAAAGGAATAATTTAATGTATTACAGTCAATGGAGCGATTAGGAATGTAGAAAGTTGAATGTCTAATACTAGTTTATAGACATGAAGAGAAAAGTAAAATCCAAGATGGCTGCTGACGGCCATGTCTTCGGCCGAATGACCCCAAAATGATTATATCCCATCCACATGTCATCGTTAACATCCAGGACAAATTTTATGATGATCAGACTAAAAGTACGACCTGTAGCCGTGCTAAATGATTTAGTCATACAAAGAGTAAAATCCACGATGGCTGCTGGCGGCCATGTTTTTTGGCCGAATGACCTCAAAATGACTCGTTCCAATCTACATGTCATTGCTAACATCCATGACAAATTTTAATGATGATCAGACTAAAGGTACGACCTGTAGCCTGTGCTAATGGATTGAATTTTGAAATCAAAGATGGCCACTGGCGGCCATGTTTTTTGGACGAATTACCCCAAAATGACTCGTTCCCATCTACATGTCATTGTTAACATCCAGGACAAATTTTATGATGATCAGACTAAAAGTACGACCTGTAGCCCGTGCTAAATGATTTAGTCATACAAAAAGTAAAATCCAAGATGGCTGCTGGTGGCCATGTTTTTTGTCCGAATGACCTCAAAATGACTCGTTCCAATCTACATATCATTGCTAACATCCATGACACATTTTATGATGATCAGACTAAAGGTACGACCTGTAACCCGTGCTAAAGGATTTAGTCATACAAAGAGTAAAATCCAAGATGGCTGCTGCGGTCATGTTTTTTGGCCGAATGACCCCAAAATTAATCGTTCCCATCTACATGTCAATATTAACATCCATGATAAATTTCATGATGATCAGACGAACAGTACGACCTGTAACCCGTGCTAATGGATTGAATTTTGAAATCAAAGATGGCCACTGGCGGCCATGTTTTTCATCCGAATGACCCCAAAATGACTCGTTCCCATCTACATTACAATTTTTAACAGCCATAAAAATTTTTATGATGATCAGACTAAAAGTACGACCTGTAGCCCGTGCTAAATGATTTAGTCATACAAAGAGTAAAATACAAGATGGCTTCTGGTGGCCATGTTTTTTGGCCGAATGACCCCAAAATGACTCGTTCCCATCTACATGTCATTTATATTAACATTCATGACAAATTTTATGATGATCAGACTAAAAGTACGACCTGTAGCCCGTGCTAAATGATTTAGTCATACAAAGAGTAAAATCCAAGATGGCTGCTGGCGGCCATGTTTTTCGGCCGAATGACCCCAAAATGACTCGTTCCCATCTACATATCATTGTTAATATCCATGACAAATTTTATGATGATCAGACTAAAGGTACGACCTGTAGCCTGTGCTAAAGAATTTAGTCATACAAAGAGTAAAATCCAAGATGGCTGCTGGCGGCCATGTTTTTTGGCCGAATGACCCCAAAATTACTCGTTCCCATCTACATGTCAATATTAACAACCATGACAAATTTCATGATGATCAGACGAACAGTACGACCTGTGGCCTGTGCTAATGGATTAAATTTTGAAATCAAAGATGGCTGCTGGTGGCCATGTTTTTTGTCCGAATGACCCCAAAATGACTCGTTCCCATCTACATTCTAATTTCAACAGCCATTACAAATTTCATGATGATCAGACTAAAGGTACGACCTGTAGCCCGTGCTAAAGGATTTAGTCATACAAAGAGTAAAATCCAAGATGGCTACTGGCGGCCATGTTTTTTGCCCGAATGACCCAAAAAAGACTCGTTCCCATCTACATGTCATTGTTAACATCCATGACAAATTTTATGATGATCTGACCAAAGGTACGACCTGTAGCCCGTGTCAAAGGATTTAGTCATGCAAAGAGTAAAATCTAAGATGGCTGCCGGCGGCCATGTTTTTTTGCCAAATGACCCCAAAATTACTCGTTCCCATCTACATGTCAATATTAACATCCATGACAAATTTCATGACAATAAGACAAACGGTACGGCCTGTAGCCCGTGCTAATGGATTGAATTTTGAAATCCAAGATGGCCACTGGCGGCCATGTTTTTTTTCCGAATGACCCCAAAATGACTCGTTCCCATCTACATGTCAATGTCAACATCCATGACAAATTTCATAATAATCGGACCAAAGGTACGAACTGTAGCCCGTGCTAAAGGAAATTGTTGACGCATCACGCACACACGCACACACACACACACGCACACACAGACGACGGATACCAAGCCATGGCAATAGCTCAAACTTTACAAAGTAAAGTTGAGCTAAAAATGTGCTTCTAAACTCATTCTTATCATTTATTTCAATGTTCATGATGCCTGTGTAGTATGAATTACATTGTTTATAATTAATTTTCATGTTTTTTAAAGTTGGAAGTTTGAAGGGCTGTAACAATTCATCGTGAATTCAATGTATCACGATACACTTTCAAACGATATGCATATCATGTGTGTCATGATACAGAAAATCAAGTAATTTCTGACGATGAGCATCTGAAAGGAGCAAAGCCTGCAATGTTCTCTCAAGTTTAAATATCTATTATGTGTATTCATCTAACTACAATAATGCCCTAATTAATCGACTCCATAACCACAGCAGAATTATGGGTAACTTTTTCAGGATTTGGTCGGAAATATGGCTTGTTACCATTTATCGGAAAGCTCTCCACGAGAGCTTTCTGATGAATGGCAACAAGCCATCTTTCCGACTAAATCCTGAAAAATTACCCATAATTCTGCTGTGGTTATGGAGTCGATTAATTAGAGCATTACTGTAACTATCAACTGGATTTTAGTTAAAAATGTTACTCTATCTCCAGTTATAAACATGTTGATTCAGATAATTCAGATGGTAATCATTTCAAAACACTAATTTAGTGTACCATGGTATGCATCCTATTGTTGATCATGCATCGACATTCGCGTCGTATCATTTGATGTGGAATGTGGAGTATTTTTACAACTCTATAAACAGGTTTTTTTTCTTCTTAAGAGTGTTAAATTCTTAGGGAAATATCTGAACTTCATAAACACTTATTTTAATGAATATAAGGATACATGTACGGAAGGCACATACCTGTCTAGCCATGAGGAACAACTCAAACACCCCTCGCACTGCCACGAAAGTGAATTCTTTCATCAACTTCTCAAGCTGAAAATATGGAATTAAAGTATTTAGAAAGAGTTCAGATACATTGAGTTATTACCTAGATTGATGTAGTTATTTCCCAGATTACTAACGAGTAACATACAATGTCATTTTCATGTAGAAACAAGCAGGGTTCGCGCTGCCACTTGCCAAATTTGCCAATGGCAAAAATAATTCACATTTGGCAAAACATATTTTCATTTGGCAAAAGTTTTGGCAAGTCACTTATTAATTCCTCAATAAAGTTGAAAAATATCGGTCATTCAATACCATTCATTTTAGGAGACTACAATAGAATTATATTAGTGGTGTTTTACTTGGTTTCGGAAAAGTTAACACCTCCATTAAGTCTGATAGCATTAATATCGATTGGGTGGAGGGATTACCCGTATTTAGTGTGATGGGGGTGTTTACATAGCTAATCCTCTTGTGGTTTGCCCTTCTGATGAAGCAACCCTTCTACCATTTTATTGGTCGGTGATTTGTTTGTGTTGTATGATAAACCATAATAGAGATGCGAGTATAATTATTAACGAACTGCTTTCGTATCGATATCAAACGTCGATCAAACCACGAGTGTCGAAACATAGCATCCAATTAATGTTGCTGAAAATGATACTATCGGGGATACAATTTGGCAAATTCAAAAAGAATTTGGCAAAAAATATTTTCATTTGGCAAATAATTTGGCAAAAGTAAATTTCAGCCCAGCGCGGACCCTGGGAACAAGTCTGGATATAGTGTGTCTGACAATTGCAGAATCAGGTCCCCAGAGGGTAAAAGGTAGTGATGCTACCCCACCTGGCAGGCTAGCATCACCAAATGCACCTCATTCTGCTAGATTCTACAGTTTCAAATTAACATTGTTTTTAGTTACTTTTCCCCTTCTGTTCAGTTTCTATATCCCCTAATTTGCAGGGGTCACTTATGGGTGAACATCACCAACTTCAACTGTGAACTTCAATCCCATTCTAGGTCCCCCATAGCAGTTGAGGCCGAAGCAGAATGAGGTTACCAGAGGTAACAGGGTAGCATCACTAAATTCACCCTCTGGGGACCTCATTCTGCAAATGTCAGACACACTGACAAGCGCTTGTGAGTACTGGAGATAAGCGCTATTATTATTATTATTACACTTTGTCCCCACATCCGGTTGTAAGTAGCAATCTGATTGGTTACGTTTAAATCACTATGTTCCCCGTCACCCTTGGCAGTGGGAATAAGAGAATGTGCGCGAAACATCCGGTGTATATGAGAACGTGAAACATCGGGGGAATATGAATGACCTTTGAACTGGCAGTTTCCACCAATCATGACGTTGCTCTCGCACGCCGAGTTTGACGTCACCTGATGCCGGATCCTTAGGTCGGCTACTGAATTATTCTTATTGGTGTGAATACTTAATCGGAGAACTTATAAAAAATACACTTAAATTAAGGAGACATGGCTATTGTTGTGGGGACAAAATCATTATCTTTAGCAACATCATGGGGTACATGGAGATTTAATACCTGGATGTCTCTTTTTGAACCACTCGACTCCGCCTCGGGGTTCAAAATCAACATCCAGGTATTAACCCTTTACCCAACAGAACGGCCCTGTGCCAATGCATTCTCTTATATATGCGAGTCGACCATAGGTCGCCTCGCATATATAAGAGAATGCATTGGCTTAACACATATTAAAAATGATAAAATTGTCAAAGAATGTAGAAAAATATTATAAAAAATGTAAGAAAAAATGTAAGAAAAAATTATAAAATTGTTAAAGAATGTAAGAAAAAATGGTAAAAAGTGTTAAAAAAGATTTTTTTTAGGCCAATGCATTCTCTTATATATGCGAGGCGACCTATTGTCGACTCGCATATATAAGAGAATGCATTGGCACAGGGCATAACTGTAACCATCACAATGTGGTCAAGGAGCCGGTTCCAATGATATCCATATTTGTATGGTGTTATTGAGACAGACCGGAGATATTTTAGGCTGTTGAAGCTTTATTTGGGCGTTTTTGGCCGGTTTGTTGGGTAAAGGGTTAAATCTCCATGTACCCCCGATGTTGCTGAAGATAACTAATAATATCCAGGCTTGTATACAGTGGTATCAAGCCATGAAATAGGGTGTCTGTCATTTGCAGAATGAGGTCCCCAGAGGGTGAATTTAGTGATGCTACCCCGCATAGCGGGCTAGCATCACCAAATTCACCCTCTGGGGACCTCATTCTGCTGAGGTGTAAGCAGAATGGGGTCCCCAGAGGGTGAATTTGGTAATGCTAGCCCGCTATGCGGGGTAGCATCACTAAATTCACCCTCTGGGGACCCCATTCTGCAAATGACAGACACCCTATTTCAAGGCTTGAGTGGTATACTACTTCTATACTTTTATTTCCTATGTATCATGTTTTACAAAACATATTTACACTCACACCGGTTCTCGTGTATTCATTGGTTGGTAGAAATTATATCACTTGCTTCCATATAGTAGACGCAACTTGCAATGAGCTACGAGGATAACATTGGAAATTGGTGTTAAATGCTCTTTTATTCTGTCAGTTGACTCGGTTGAGTGCAAATATAAGTAATGAATGTTGATTTTGTTGCATCCCATAGAGAATGGATGCAAGTTGGTCCGACATATTTATGTGTGGGATGCTATTAACATCTAGCGGTCTAACTCCAGGCAAATTCCCACCCTGATTTGTTTTTCTTAAATTGATTAACAGTTCTTGACTGGCCACAGGAGAGGGACCAGGACACATGGTCCCAAAATATTGAAATCCGAACATGAAAATACTGAAATCCTGGCATCTAGACTGGGCTCAAGTGTTGGAAATTTCCAACCTGACACTCCCTTAATAGTAAGAAATTTCCAACTGATTGCCAGTCTAGTCCAAACTTTTAAACAAAAGTAAGACAATATGCAAATTCCTCACTACTAAATTGTTGGAAAATCAAACTATGAGAACAATTTCAACTTATTGTTGGTGAGAAATTTCCAACTAATGTTGTGTCAAACATGAAATTTCCAACTACAGTCAAACTTCGTTTAGTCGAACGTCGGTAACTTGAATACCCCACTTAAGTCGAAGCTATTGCCTGGTCCCGGCTGAGCTTGTGTGCAAAGCCAATAGAATAATCACGGTTAAGTTGAAGGTCTCTTAAATTGAAATTCCCGCTTAAGGCGAAACAAAATTTGGTCCCACCAGCCAGCTTATCACACTAATTACTATGGTTAAGTCAAAGTGCCGTCGGCGATGCATCACCATGTGATTTTAACTCAGTGTGCTTCCATTCAATTGCATAAAAAGTTGTGAAGTTTCTTAGATTCTTTGTTTGTCCTAATGCATTATATATTTAGCATATATTAACGAGGTGTGTGGGTCAATTTCCACCGTGTGAGGATTAGTATAGTGTTGACAGACGAAATGAAAAATCATATTTAAACCGCTTGATATAGAGAATAATTTCATTAAGTTTTGTCTTCCCAAAACAAAAATGATGTTCCAAATGAAGAAATGCGCCATCCATTTGATGACGAAAGAAAAAGTTGATGTTAAAAGCATCGAAGAACGGCTTTTTGTAGCGATTGGTGGCAAAGGAACGCAAGATGATGCAATGCATGGCTGTGACCTTGTAATGCGATATATGATGACGCAAGCAAACACAGCCGACGACCTAATGAAAATGCTGGAAATCAGCGATAAACTGAAGAAAGATTCAACGACTAAATATATGCAGAAACCACTGTCCTTGGATCACCAATTATTTCCAGTCCTGAATCATAATTTTTGTAAATACTATTCATGGTAACCACTTCCGGGTCAAATGAAATGTACTTTTGTTATCTCTACCACGAATTTGTTGAATTTTTGCTGTCATATTCTGTGTTTTATTACATTATTCAATAAATAAACAGAACAAATATCATCCCGTCTGTTGTAGTTGGAATTTTGGGTCACCAAATGGTCGAAATGGTTAAGTCGAACACATGTATAATTCAAAGTAATCAAACGGTCCTTTACGATTCCACTTAACAAAGTTTAACTGTATTGAACATTTTGACGAAAGATTTTATGATTTCCATAAATGCAGTGATTGACTTTCAGACCTGGAAATCTAGCGTGAGAGTTTACATCGCTCGTGTGCGGTGTACTGCTTGCGCAACTTTTTCGCCCATGAAGATTTTACGAACCTAAATTGTTCAAGCATATTACAGATGCAGAATGAGGTCCCCAGAGGGTAAATTTGGTTATGCTAGCCTGCTGTGCGGGATAGCATCACCAAATTCACCCTCAGGGGACCTCATTTTGCAAATGACATACACA
This sequence comes from Siphonodentalium dalli, assembly GCA_032622095.1. Classification (NCBI taxonomy): domain Eukaryota; kingdom Metazoa; phylum Mollusca; class Scaphopoda; order Gadilida; family Siphonodentaliidae; genus Siphonodentalium; species Siphonodentalium dalli. The sequence continues at coordinate 242,559,567 of CP136061.1, read as the reverse complement.
TTATTTGCAGGCTTGACAATGTATACAAGTATATGAGAGTGATAAGACTGCTTTCGTATGCTGTTATTAACATAGCCTTACCTCCTCATCTATGCATTTCTTGTTCATGGATTCATGGGAGCCAAGAAGATTTGCTAATTTCTTTTTAGGAGTGTCGTTTTTACTCATCGGTATGTCTGGATTTGTTGTAAATAACATAAGTAAATCTAGCACTGCTTTCCCTCTGAAACAGAAATGCAAATGAAATTACCAACAAACGAATGTACTCTGGTTAACTAACCCTTTCCACCAAAAGATACCAAAATAGCTTGCTACAAATAATCAATATGAATGAATAATAGAATTTAAAAAGTGTATATATTCATACAATAACAATAGTATTCCACTATCACTCTCTATACTCCTTCTTTACTACTCACAGTATTCTACACACATTTGTATTTTGTTATGCGACTCAATCTATGATTATGAAACTGTCATATAAAAACCAGACAGACAAATGAACAGAATAATATACACCATTTTAATAGCTGGTGCATAAAATGACTTAACCGATTTTCAATTAGTCGACGATGGAATATTTTGTGGGGGAAATGTTAATGTAAATTCAGGATATTTGCTTATTGAGCAACTTCCTATCATTAACTGGAAGTGTTTTCATCTATTCTTGTTTATATGCTCATGAAATGACAAACTTCCAACTACTAACATCAAGACAAAATGCACTTCAACTGAAAATGAAACTGTTTCAGGTTGTTCATTTTATAAATCTTCCCCAATCTACCTATGACAAATTGTATCAAGATTTTTATGCTTAACCCTTTGTTGAGTAGAACGACATATATGTCGCCATACAGTTTGCGAGCGAAATGACATATATGTCGTTTCAGGAAGTATCATTTTTATATAGACGTATCTTCAATTAATCATCTGATTTATAAATGAATTGTATAGGAGATATTTTGATTAATATAATGTCCCAATGTACAATGCAATAGATTATGATAGCACACGTAAACAGAAAATACACATAAATTAAAACGAATTATTGAACCTTTTGACCCGAATTTGTTAATAATTATTGATATGACATTGGCGTTAAAATCACTCATGACATGTATATGATATTAGAAATACTCGCCAAAGGGTTAATAGTTTGGTTTATATAATCACAAAATCAGGTAGTATTAGTTTTTACAAACCAGGATACTGAAATTTGGGTTGGGGGAGATATACATCAAACAGATCATCTCTCCTACCAGCCATAACCAGAAGAAAATTAGAAACTTTTACTTGACTGTTCTCAAAAAACGTTTTTTTAGACTCAAAACTAAATAGTGTAATCTTAAAGTCATCTTACAAGTTTGAATATTGTGTAAAGCAATTAAATTAAACTGACCGTTCTGCTCTGAGAGTATGAATCCTGGCAGGAATAATCTCAGATTCACGGAACATGAGACTCAGTAATTCAACCAGTAAGACGACAAATCTGAAAATACAAACTTTCAATGACACAAAATATCCAATAAACATTGACTTGGTAAGGGAATTTTGAAGAGTATACATCATGCAGATCAAACTCATGTGAACATCTCATACTATGACATGAACATGCATGGTGTTGTGATGTCAAACTGCTTTGCTGATATTATCTATTTGTTTGCTTTGATTCTGTAACACTGAGATTGTGGATTGCTTGAGTGAAATAAACATATATACCTTTAGGCCATTGAAATAAAAAAGCTGTGAAAATCGAAGTAAGCAATGGCTGGGCAATCGATGCAAATTTTCATAAGGTGGTTCAAATAGTCAATAGATAGTCTAGCTGTGTCATTGCTATTTTCGCCGAGATAAAAAAAAATGTTCCTTATTATCATGAGGTGATAACTGATGAATATCTATTGTATTCAAACCTTTTATGATGTGAAGGAAGGTTGTTGTTATTAGACGTGAGGCAATTTATGGCACAGTATGTAACTGACTGCCATTGAGTTAAGTACTGCTCGCTTGTACATCCAATTATGGGACAATGCATTTACATATTTTATCTTACAAGCTGCCTAATCGACAAAAGATAGTCGGTGTTAAAAAAAACACTGATTAGATGTCAAAGAGTCGTGTAATGTCCTATTTACAGCCATCACCATTCAATCAACGCTCCCTTTACAAAATAAATTTGGGTTTTCATGGTACGATATTTCCGAAGTACGAAACCCGCATGTTCAAGAATGGCGACACTTTCGTCGCCTAACTTCATTGGCACTGTCGATCTATTCAGCGCTTTTGAATTAGCTTTACGTCTCCATATGAGGTAAACAAAAAGTTTGGCCAAATGAAATTTTTATTGACCAATTAAAAAAAAAATATGGTCATTGGCCACTGACAGTGCAAACACTGTCAGTAGTTATGAACTCATGAAACATTTTTTGTGTGCAACGTTTCTGTTCTGTCACCGGTTTTCTGTTGAAACGCATGCACTAAAAAGTAAACAAATGCCAATAAACTAAAGCACACATGAAAATTATTTTGTCTGCTCTGATCAAGAGACTCATTAATTATCGCGACATGGGTCAAATATGTAATTAATATCGACACGTTCAATGCGAAAGAATTGTTTGGAAGAGTGAACTAAAGACTGAAAGTGATAGCTGTATTCTCGACAATGTTGAGGAATATATTATCATTAATTATAAACTTCGTAATGTTTTCTTATGGTTCAAGCTGTCCGAGTTTGGCAAACAACAGTCTTGAGACATGGTCAATTTTAAAAAGTGGAATGAGAGCTGCATGTAGCAAAAGAATTAAGTGATATTCAACCAAGGAAACAAAAAAAGGCCTCCCACCCTGGGCTGATTTATTGCCTCAAAACACAGGTTTTTTTAATGACCTTAACTACTGTGATCCCGCAAGAGATGACCAGACAATGCAATACCGGTACATCTACTCCGTTTTTAAATCAAGTATCATGTCAACTTGCCAAAATTTTTAACACGGTGGGGAATCACATGGTTTCGATGTTGGTAAGTACCACGCATTCAAAATGCACAGACGTACAAAAATAGAATATACGAGGAACTGACACAAAACATAGCATTTTGACTGTTATGAGCATATGCTAATTTATTTCTAAAACAAGTTGATACCTTATTTGTTCGGAAATACTCAGTCGTTTTCTATAACATTCTGACCAAAGTTGCCAGTCGTAGGTCATGAAATACAGCAGTCCATGCATATAGAAGAATTCTTCGACTGACAACTTTGGTCAGAATGTTAGAGCAAACAACTGTAAGTTTAGACACAAATGAGGTATCAGCTTGTTTGAAAAATAGTATAGTATATGCTCATAGCTGCGTAATATATCAATATCCTAGTTTATTACCTTTTTCCTTGTTTCTAGTCGCGTTTGCGAATGCCGGGGCCATTTTGAATGCGTGGTACTCATCAACTCGAAACCACGTGATTCCCCACCGTGTTTAAAGATGCTGTTGCTTCCAGGCAACTTCTAACAACAAATCAAATAAAGCTCTTTTTGAAGACAAGCCTTCATTATTATTCAAAAACACAGCAGAAACATATGGTCTTACAAATATTTCACTCAAAAGTGTTTTTAAGATATATTTTCAATCGAAATCATACACACACCACAGTAAAGAATGTATGTTCTAAATATAGTAGCATTTCCTATCACAGCTCATGGAAAAAGTAATTTACTAGTGACAGAAGATTGTGGTGATAAGTATCTAAGACTCAAAATTATGTTCATGGAAGAGATATATCTATACACCATCTATAGGTCTACTCACTCAAGTTCATCTATTCTGGCTTCAAGTTCATTTTGAGAATCATGTGGCACTTTGGATTTTGGAAGGTACCTCTGGAGACTCCGAACCATGAACATAAACACATCCGGGTTCTGTATAAAATAGAATGGATAACTGCTGAATAAGTGCATATTAACCCTTTCATAACGAGAGCTGAGCTGGTGCAGCATTGAATATCCTGTGTCAGTGCATTCTCTTATATATGTGAGTCTCCCATAGGGAACCTCGCATATATAAGGAAGCTTCACAATCAGAGATATGGCGTCTCAAACTAACCCGTGCAAGTAATTACGCCGGTAACTTGATACCGCCATTTTGGAAAAAATATTATCTCCCTTTTTGTTTGTGACGTCACAGCCTCACTTGGTTGTTGAACGCTAAACTGTATCGCGTACGATAGTCTGTTTTTAGATATGAAAATAAATAAAACAGCAGAGTGATTGTTTGTTGTACACAATAAATGATTATCTGTTGTGAATAAATTAGTTTTAATTCACGAAAGATTGTTTGGTTGTCATATTTGCACATATAGAAGTCAGGTGAGTTTGGCCGAGGTTGTCACATTCAAATCATAAATGTTACTGGCTGTAAATTAATTGTTCAAAATTATAATGTTAATCATTTTGGTTTATAATACATGTATGTATCAGTAGTCTTCAATACTGTGATTGCATGTATTTTGCGCAGAATAACAAACAAACACGCCAAAATGAGTTCAGTGTGATAGCCTTTATAAATAGACCTTTTAATTAGCTAGGTGGGACTTCACACAATGTACAAAAGAACTTTGATACTTAATCACTCTTCACAATTTAGTTTCAGTCTTATTTTGAATCCTGTGAAACTGCCGATATATGGATTTTTACCACATATTTCAACTTCAAGGGTAATTTAAGGATGATTTTGTAATTCGATGACTTTTCCAATACCGTCAATATTGAAGTAAAGATTTCCTTTTTCCAAAAAATTTCCTGGTCTGGGACAGTATTCTAAAATTAAAAAAATGTCCATTCTAGTTTAGAGTGTGAACAGGCCTGCAAATAGTGTGTCTGTCATTTTCAGAATGAGGTCCCCAGAGGGTGAATTTAGTATCCCGCACAGTGGGCTACTATCATCATATTCACCCTCTGGTGACCTCATTCTGATTAGGCCTCATCTTCTGGGAAGTATTTAGAGGCTCAAATTAACATTGTTATTATTTACTTTTTCCCTTCTGTTCAATTTCTACATCCCCTAATTTGCAGAAGATAAAATGCATAATCAAGTTATGAACATCACCAACTTAAACTGGGGAACTTCAACCTCATCCTAGGTCTCCCATAGCAGTTGAGCCTGAGACCTAAGTAGAATGGGGTTCGCAGATGGTAAATTTGGTTGGAGCTCATTCTGCAAATATTAGACACACTATTGGCTGGTTAGAGTATGAACTATGAATCCTGCAATATACCAAGCTGGCACAGGGTTCATACGATCCAAGGATAAAATTTCATGACATTTCAAGGATTTACAGAAAATTTCCATGACTTTTCAAGACGTCACTAGGCATATGTCAGTTAAATGTCTGATAGAACTGGTGCAGCATTAAAGATCTTGTGCCAGTGAATTATCTGATATATGCAAGTCTCCCATGGAAGGGTTAAATAGTTCATATCTGTTCACATCGTGGCTTCAGTATAATTAGTTAAAATAGTCTAAATTGTATATTGCGATAGTGACAATTTACCCACATGCTTCGACAAGGGTAATTCATGGATAATTTTGAAATTCCATGAAATTTCCAGATTGGCAGCTGGGGGTACATTTTTCAAAATCTTTTCCAGGCCTGGCACTAGTTTTTTAAATTCCAAAACTTTCCAGAATCGAGACTACTGTATGAGCCCTGTGGCATGGAGAGGGAATCTTAATCCAGACAGAATAGTTCCCTCAGGAAATATTCAAATTAGCAAGCCTGTGAATAGTGTGTCTGTCATTTGCAGAATGAGGTCATCAGAGGGTGAATTTAGTGATGCTATCCAGGCTAGCATCACCAAATTCACCCTCTTGGATCCTCATTCTGCTCAGGAATAAACTGCTATGGGAGACCTAGGATCAGAAAAAAGTTACCTAGTTGAAGTTGGTGATGTTTACCCATTAGTCATCTCGATTATACATTTTATCTTCTGCAAATTAGGGGAACTAGAAACTGAACAGAATAGAAAAAGTAACTAAAAACAATGTTAATTTGAGATATAGATACTTCCCAGAAGATGATGCCTAAGTAGAATGAGGTCCCAAGAGGGTGAATTTGGTGATGCTAGCCCGCTGTGCGGGATAGCAGCACTAATTCACCCTCGGGGGACCTCGTTCTGCAAATGACAGACACACTATTTGCAGACTTACAATTAAGAAGTTCAATAAACTACCATTGTTGATCTGTCTATTGTCTGCTTACATTTTCTGAACACCCCTTCAGATGAATAATAAATATACTATAGATTATTCTAGACTATATGGATTATTGGCATTTGTATAGACTCAATAGCAGACTTACATTCCAGAATATTTTCTTCAATATGAAGTGCTTCTCTGTCGCGGTTTTCAACTCATCAACTAATGAATACGTTTCATCCAGCGAGTTATCTGGATTAAACAGTTCTCGTTTTAATTGGTCAAATAGCAGCAGCATCTTATCTCTGAAAGTTGAGATAAAAGTGTACATGGTTACTAGACTATATTTCACATGGACCAGCCAAGAGGTAGGGCCCTACGAATTGATTCGATTCAATGCAATTCAGAATTGTTTGTCTGATTCGATGATTTGATTCAAAATCGGCTGTCCTGATTCAAATTTTATCGAATCTGTTCTCTCCGGTGCATTGACAGCATTCCCATGGTTTCTATAGACTCCAGCTAGAGTACTTACAATACTGCTCTTGTGCTAAGAAACTTTGCGATACTAGCGAACGCATGCAGAGAGATAAGACTGTCGCCAATGATCTATAAATAGACGGCCAAATTATTTAATTCATTATAATCTCAGTAAGAATGATGTAAACCCAACATGACTCCGGGATTCCAGGAGTTGAATGATACAAGGTAATTACTGCCAAAGTCTCCATCATATACACCGTATACTGTCAGTCTGTCATAGGTCAAGGAGTTCAGCATGATACAATTCAAATGGCAGATGTCAGTAAAACACGGAGATCGATGAAGTTTGACGACTGCAAAAGTTTGAAAGCACATTATAAAAAGTTACTCCCCATCCACCGCTCATCGCATTCAATGATTCACATCCATTAGTATTTATGAGGAAAATGAGTCATGCATATTGTGCAGAAGACGCATTAATATGGTTAGGTAAAATACAATCCATTGGTGATCAGTTATTAATAGTTGTTCGGTTCGTTACAGCTACCAATTTAAGTGTTTCCCGAACTTATTCACCTCTTCAATGATGATACACTCGACATAATGATTTGATTCGATGCGATTTCGAATCATTTGCCTGATTTGATTCGATTCATTCAACATCAACCTTCTATGATGCAATAAGTATTATATAACACAAGGGCCCATTTATATAACCATTATAGTTAGTAAGAACACCATTATAATCAGTAAATATACTTTAAATATTCTGTTGGGACATACATGCATACTGTTATATGAGAGAGTAGTCACTTCTCCTTGGGACAAAAATAGGGAGAAGTGGCACATATTAGAGCGAAGTTGTCTCCCAAGTCGCCCTCGAGGCTGGTCCCTATAAATTTACATTTATCACACAATTAGCCCCTAAACTCGGCCTCATATTTTTTAGTAAGATATACAAGTATTATTGGCATGCGCAGTGATGTAGGAGCTTAGTGCAATGATGTTGATATCATGCTGGAGCTTTATTATTATGTTAATTAGAATATAATTATGATATTAGATTTGTGTTGGGTTATTTAGTGTTGACTGTGAAAAAAACATGGGTGATAAGGGTGGTTGAACAATTTTGTCAACAATGAAAGACACATTTAAAATGGAACTATCTTTTTTTTTTAAGGTGGCTTTACTTCCTCTATGGTTGTGATAAGGAAATCAATATTAATTTTATTTAACCCCAGCCATTTCGAGATTCCTTGCTAAAATGTGATCATGTGATAAAATGGATCTCAAATTCAAATTCATCGCAATCGTCCACTAAATTTGATTCGAATTTAATGCACTCGGTTAATAAATTTTGTATAGAATTGCGACTCATTAGAGATCCTCTATCTATCTAATATTACTTCTATTTTCTCATCATGTTAACCCTTTCTGTACTGAATACACATATGTGAGTAGTTCCCTGAGGAAATGTTCAGATAGGTCGTTTGTTGAACTTATTATATGAACATTTCCCGCCATTGAATATGAATCCTTCTGCTCTTGTAATATTGGTTTTTCTGCCTGTTGTCTGCTTATGTATCCTGAACACCCCACCAAATTAATAATAAACTGTCGAATGTATACTTTTACAACTGAGTGGGAGAATCATTATAGTATAGAAACGGTTAAGGCAGCCACGCCCCTTATCATGTTTGGATTTGGCAGTATCAGAAGGAATCTGTTTTGGGCTAATGTGTTTTACGAATGGATGAATTTAGTGATTAGCCACACATGGATTCCATTGAAGTTGACTAGGTTTACAGGGCAGCCTTCGTTGTAGGTTATAATTTAGAAATAACATTATGAAATTATGATAGTTTCCTCAAGAATATACTAATAGTATAGCATAATTATGATATAAATGATTTTATTATTCACAAAACACACTTTGTGTCCGAGAGAACATACATGTCGACTGTTGTTTAGTTTCTCGCAAAAAGTGCAGTGGATTGTTTATAAGCAGAGTCACGATATTGCACCATTTCCTTATCTAGATTAGCGCACTTTACGTCGGTTGTAAAACTCCTAATTTGGTGCACTTAGTTGTAATATTCCTTATTTGGTATGTATTGCCATATATATGTTAGGAGAAAATACTAACTGGATTGAAAAATATTCATCTCTTTGCAGGAACAATTATATTATGTACACGTTTTCTGTCTGATCATTTCCCAATCATGAAAGTAACTTGGATTAGCTTCATTTTGAACTGACAGCGGGTAGAATGGGTCGATTAAAATAAGATTTGAATGCGATTATTGATTGCTTCAATAATTTTATCTACGCAATCCACAGCGCCACGGAACATTTTCATTGAACGATACGGTAGTTCCCAGTGTTTGTCTATAAACAATTGTCATGTAACTTTTTTATGTTTGTTTACAAAACCAAGGGTACGAACATGACAATAACATATCTACGATTTGTATAAGAACAACATCTGTCTATTATATAATATTATTTCTGTTTTTGGCGGTTTTAGTGGATGTGACTATTTTAAAACCTATATCCACAGGGAAGGCCGACCTGTATCTTTAATTCAAAGAAGCTATAAAATATATTTAAAAAAAATCCAATTACATGTATGCTTCAAAATCAGTTTGTTTTAAGTGCATCTGTACTTTATCCTTCGTTTCCTAAATTAAATGGATTTCTGGTTCAGTTATAGAAGTATATATTGGAATGGTCTATTGTGGATGTTAAAGAGATATAAGCAGACGAGACACTGAGAAAACAAGAAATACAAGTGTAGAATAATTCCTATTCATTGGTGGGAAATTTTCAACATGACCCATTTGTTGAACTTATTATCTAAACATTCCTAAATGAACCACTCATCAATGAGCATTTAGGAAAGAATGAGCTATTGCTATTAGTACCAATCATAACACTAATCTGCTTATATTATCTACATATCCCTACATCTGAAGAATAGACCATTCCAATCTCTATTTGTAGAACTGAATGGGAGATTATTTCAGATATCAAAGGGGTAAATAGAGTGAGAAAGAAACTAACCTGTGGCCCTGATTACTCCGTATAACCTGAGACTTCATCTTCTCAAATTCAGGATCCATCATTAGCGTAGCTCTCTAAAATATGAAATTAAATTAGGACTAGTGTAATAGAATGCAACCAAATTCAAACTAAGATATAGAGTTATTCCCCTTCCATTTAAAATTATAGACTTTGCAGTACACACCAGATGAAACTTAAGCACAAAACACGTTGGTACCTTAACACAAACAACATGCTCACAGTTTATTACACCTGATAAGATGATAATACGATGTTTTGTAGCAAGCATGAGGAAGCACAATTTAAAACAAGACAGTCAATGACTGTGGGGTAGCCCACTAGACTGTAAAGACAGAGAAGACTGGGACTCTGAAGACTACAATAGTCAGTAAGTTGTTATAACGTAATAAATGTTTCTAAATTTTAATTTTAATTGAAAGGAGTAAAATTTAAATGTTTTTTTTTGTTCATTTTAAATTTTTTGTTTGTTTGTTAAATTGAAAAAGGAGTTAAATCTAAAATATTAAATCTAAATGTTTTTTTTTTTTATTGATACTGACACTGGCTTTGCCAATGTTTGCCCCAGTGACCCTCCATACCAAATATAAGCTTAATAGGCCCAATGGTTCTTGAGAAGAAGTTGTTTTAAGAATTACTATGGAGGGAAAGAGTTATGGCCCTGGCGTCACAACTATTTGACTTGGTGATCTCATTTTAACATATCTGAATATGAGTCACCTAGCGAACACCACACACCAAATATGAACCCATTCGGTTTTATGTGTCTGGAGAAGATGTTTAAACAATTTTTGATGGACGAGGAGTGATGACTATACCCGGTAGCTCCACCGGAGACTTTGCCTCAAGTGAGCTTAAAACTATAATCAGTACCAAACTTGAACTCAACAACTCAATTAGTTTATCTTATGTAGGGGGTTATTTAAAACTGGTTCAAGTTGTTGGAGTGAGTGGCTGATTCTTAAACTTATAAAGCGGTTTCCATTAGAAACAGTCTCAATCAACAAAAGGTGGTGGCACACACAGAACTACAGAACCATTCATAGGGTAGAAATTAATTCACTGAAAGGAAGTGTTAAAACTGTATAAATAACCTATTTCAACAGACCCACCATTTGAACAAATTCCTTTACCTGTAACCAGTAATAGTTCATATGAGTAGAGACTGAAGGCTCCTGGGGATATATTTGACATTCAATTTCAAAATTAATTACCAAAACAAAACCTCTCCAGTCTGGCTAGAGAGAGCTGTGTGCTTATTGATACTGCACTGTCAGATTTGACATGTGGATAATTATCAACAGAGCAGACTGGCCTTACTGACTTCCATTGTAATAGATAGCATTCTAGCATATGCACAGGGTGTATTGTATTGTGACTGTGAAATAAATTTAAAACAAGTGTTTGATAACAGGTACCCTAGAAGCACCAATGGGCAAGGGTGATGGGCTTCTTTATATATTTGTGTCTTTAATAATTAACTTGAAAAAAAAATTTATTGAAGTAAATAAAAAAAAATAATTATTTTAATTAATTAAAAAAAATTGTTTTTAATCGAGCAAAGGAGTTAAATCTGAATTTATTTTTATTTTTTTTTAGTTATGTCCCTGGCTCCGCCCACATTTGACCCAGTGACCTCATTTGAACAAATCTGAACCCCTGTCACCCAATGACCATTCATACCAAATATGAACCCATTCTGCCCAATGGAATTTGAGAAGAAGTCATTTTAAGAATTAATTTGGTGGGAAAGAGTTATGGTCCTGGCTTCGCAACTATTTGACCGGGTGACTTCATTTGAACAAATCTGAATGTGAGTCATTTAGGGAACATCCACACCAAATATGAACCCATTCCATCCTATGGATCTTGAGAAGAAGATGTTCAAAGAATTGTTGATGGACAGACGGTACGACAGACGGGAAGTGATGACTATAGCTCCACCGGAGACTTAGTCTCAGGTGAGCTAAAAAATAACATGAAAATTGAGTATTTCATGTGCCTAATTCCCTTTGAATTGAATTGTGGTGAACACCAGTATTTCAATTTTGAGATGAGCAGTTGCTTCTGTACACCATTGCTTCTGCAATTTTTATCTTTTGCATGTTAACAACAGTCTGAGTGGGTCTAACCAGCAAATGATAAATAATATAAATAACATATTTCCAAACTTTTGGAAAACAAATAATATAACTACTGGTAGATTCCATAGAACTTACTATAGCAAAATTAGACCAGGCACTGCGAATCAGCATGAGTAGAGGTGATGTTAACGTCAGCAGATAGATATTAACAACAGCCTTTCTCCGTTCCATGAATGATCCATCACTGCTAAGGTTCAAACCCTGTATTGAGCTACCGAGATCAGACATAGAGGTTGAATACAACCCAAGAGCACTGAAATAGTCAAAAGTTAACCCTATGATTACTAAATTGATTATCCCATAATGGACCCATATATACATTGGAATGGTTAATTGTTATCTAGATAATCTCCTGTTATATTCAGCCTAATATTAACTAGCAATTGAGATTATGAGATATTCATGAAAATAGGAAGTGAAGGCAGGTGATGGTACAATATGTTTCGACTAAATGTTATATGTGACACACTATATGTTACATGGTTATCTGATAACTTAAATTAACCCATTTCTATACTAAATACTCATTGACAAGCAGTTCCCTTAGGAAATGTTTAGATAATAAGTAGCTTATTATCTGAACATTTTCCTCCAATGGATATGTATCCTTCTGCACATCTCTTTCCCCTGTTTGTCGTATAGTTTTATAACCTGAACATCCTTCCAAATGAATAATAGACCGTTCCATTGTATACTTTTATAACTGAAATGGAGAATCCATTGAGTATAGAAAGGGTTAAAATGTCATTGCTAATTATTCAAAATCCATGAGAAGGAATATCGGTAAGTAAATGCTTTATATTGTGTGTATATATATATGTACCGTTATATTTTGTATATTTACATGTATATTGTGTATACATGTATCTACATGTATATTGCAAATAATTTTAGCAGCATTTCATAAGTAATACGAGTCATTCCCTACACTCTACTTTATATTACTTTCACTTTAAAGGGCATTCTCTAGTCCATTAACAGACTTTTTCAGGGCGTTCCAAATTAGGTGAGCGGCAGAGACCCCAAAAAATTCGATTTAATATACCCACTGTACTTAAGGACAAATTTGGTATCTTTGGAAAGGTGAGGATGTAGGCTAATTGATATGACCTACTATCGGATCTGAAAGTGGTGCGGCTGTCATGGAAACGGGCCCCCAAAAGTATTGTCACATATTGACGGTATTGTCAATAAATGCCATCGATCGAATAATGAAAGGCTGCATTTTTCAACATTCATTTTCATTTTAAGTCAATTCAGGTTTAATGGTATAAGGACGATATGTGAATTCAGCTGAACGTTTCTATTGGAGATATGAGTCCGTATGGTGGGTGGAATGCAGTAGTTATTGGGTAATTTTAGTGTTTTTTAGTGAGAAAATTGTGATTTTTGGAATCGCAGTGCTGGTTGAGAACAACACACTATCAAATGGACTGTGATATGTCATTTTGAAGATCTTGATGTGGCCTACCCGATTAGATGGTTTAGATTGTTGGGCGTTGATTTGGTTGTCATGGAAACGATTCTAATATTTCCAAATAAATGTGTGTATAATTCCTTGAAATTTCATGAAAAGTATATCGATAGAAACCGACAATCTACTACAACAATAGTATTGACCTTTATAACATTCCCTAGAATGTTCTAGAATACATCTACCGGTACTTTCGAAATAAAGGATCATTCTGATTTAAAGACCAATGTTGGTATTTTTTTTATGTTATTTTGAATAAAAGTTAGTGAATATTTGTGAAATTTTAATTCTTCAGCAAAATTGAACGAGGCAATCAAAATATGTTAATATTCTATTATTTTCAATTTAGTGATGCTAATTGGATTAGAACATTGGTGTTTATAAATGAAATGCCAATGGCGATATCAGAATTATGTACCATAAGTTGATGACAATGATGGACTACCAATGTGTTCATGTACAACAAATACGCTACGGATTGAATGTGGTCATGGGATTTTAACTGTGAGAAACATTCAACAAATTGCAAGAACCCTGAATGAGTTTGCTGGATTTTTATCGCGGTCAAAATCCCATGACCACGTTGAATCAAGCGTTTATTATTTATATTTATATACTTAAATTCATTATGAACTAGGATTGTTTGGCTATCACCCTATTTATTCAACTTCAGTTGAACACATATAGTTCAGTTGGGACAGTTCATTTTATGTTGGAATCTTCGATGTTTAGAAAACTAAACAATTAAGTTTTGGAACCGTAAACCCACTCCTGGTGTAGAATGGTTTTATCTCAGTCATAACACCATTTATGCTCAACGCATTTTAATTGCAAATTAAAATCAATAATAATGCAAAATTAGTGATGCCACGGTTCGTGATTGTTACGCATTAAGGTTGGGGTTTATAAAAGGAGAGTTTTCAAGAATTGTCAGGGTATAGATGCACGGTCAGTACCAGAGTTGGCTGATTTAAATTTTGAAATGATTGCATATGTCAAGAATTTGCAATATCTAACAAGGTTTTTTGTAAACTATAACATGATTATGATTAAACAATATACAAAATTGGATAATAATTGTCAACCCTATAGAAACAGGCATACTGCATGGTTCTGTGATTAATGCTCCAGCAACGGCCTGTTCGGGTTATTTGTATTAAACTACAATCAGATTCAGCAATCCTCATTACACTATTAAATTTCCTTTCCTTTTCTGATTGCCATACATGTAAATGCCAACCAAGTAATTCTACCATATACTCTGCCATCTAAACTACTCTAGTTGTCTAATGTCCATACTTGATATATGGTGTGATTACATGTATGTCCTCAAGTCACCGAGGAGCAAAGGTGATTGATAATATATTCAGTTCTCAGCTAAAATTTACTAAATTTATAAGTAAATCTTTAAGCACAGGTTTACCTATCCAGATATCACAACATTGGAACTCACATGGACCTAAGTGTATGCATAAATTAAAGTACATGTTCACTATATCTGTTCTACTAGTACCATAATATTGTGCTTGATACATGTACATGTAGTTATACAATAAATAATAATAGAATTTTGATTAATCCAGCCTTGGATATAATAAGCAACACCTTTTAGAACCTTCATTTATCAAAGACATTGCACAATTGCATATTTTCATAACAATTAGAAAAAAAATTGATTTAAAGGCACGTGCGGCCTTAGTTGTCGAAAATATTCTTATTTGTTCCAATCACCGTAAACATAAAAACATTAAAACGCATACAGTTTCGTTCATATATACCATGACCATCGCGTAAACAGCATGTTATCATAAAGACATACTATATTTTACCTAAGCAAAAGCCTGATTGTGTTACAGAAGACAGCACAAAGCTACTGGCTAATCACACACAAATGGCATAAACGCTCTTTATTAGTTCCATATCAGGAATTATCCAACAAAGAACGCTCTTTATGTTTACCATCATAATATAAACAAACACCAGAAAAGTTACTTTTTATGCTCTTGTTTACATAACAATAGTCAAACATATGACAATAACATACTGTTTATGCGACATTTCTTATTTGTATACGGACAAAGTCTGTCTACATTTTTATGTTCTTTCTGTTTGTGGCGGTTTTTGACGGGTGGAAAATTTTTCACAGGATACCCACCGCCAAGGCCAACCGTATCTTTAAATCAAATAAATCTGATTTAAACCCTGGTCAGTACTTCATATTTTTTATGTCGAATATTTTCTTATCTAATTTGATTATCAAGTGGGACATATATACACCGTTCAGGCGATATCAGATTATTAGAGTTCTTCCATTGCTACGTTCCAAACATCAAATGTCCCAGTTTTAGTTTTTATATTGTTTTGTTCCATAGCGATAATGAGTCTAATTAATGTTTAGTTATGACAAACGTACACAATACAATTGATGGTATATGTTATAAGTAACCACTACTGGTCATTAGATAAACGATCGCACATGTTTATGCAATAAATTATTCAAAATACATGTATAATCCATATTAATCGATAGATGCGTTTAATGGCAGTGGTCTTCGTTTCACATGTATTAATTTACACCCAGGAATCAATATAAAACTTGTTACAGCAAGAGATAGAACTTCTTTAATGGTTAAGGACCTCATATGGGCATCAGCGGAGATGATATTAAGCTATGACATGTTGCATATGGGATGGTGGGGTGAAAAAATTCCTTCCCGACACTCTTCGGAAAGAAGCTTCGAAAAATGTAAAACTGAAATAAATAAACTTGTCCCGATCTAACTAAAGCCTGGATCATCGTGTGTATGGAAAAGGAGCGAGCAACTGTCTCAAACATTAATGTGACTATCAATGGCTAGAAAATAACTCATCAGTGCATCAAGCCAATCAGTGAATTATTTGCATGTCTATCAACTCAGACGATCTCTCACAAGACCTAAAGTGCTGTGACTGCTTAGGCACACAAACTTCTTGACAAATTGATGGGAATATTGCAGATTTGAATTCATATAGTACCAGTCTATCAGAATCAGACTAATTTTTATATTTTAGTCATTTAGGGTCGTATGGACCATTTTCGCCGGACCCAAATACTCCAATATTAGCGATGTATAGGGTATGTTCTGTCAGCTTAGGTGCACAAACTACTTGATAAATTGAAGGGAATATTAGATACTTGAATTCATATACTTGTTTGCAATGATTTGTGACACAATATTGAACATTCAAATGGCAAAATAAATATCTGGAACACATCTAGACATTCCTATGAATTGTTGATGCTTCATGTTGAATTTCAGACGCTTGATTGCATAGCGTTTCACTTTTAGTACATATTAATGGATTTTGGACAATGGCGTCATAACAACAAATCGAAACAAGGTCAAAAACAGACCCTTATCTCGGAACAAACAGGCATCTATATTTTATGAAGTTATTTCAACGATGATGAAAAATGCTTTAAACTGACGAGTAATCAGATATCGGCGATCTGCGCTATGTGTCACTTTCAAAATAATGAATAATTTATATCTGATTGAAGTATTTGATAATATAATCTTGATTTCGCCAGAACAGATCATTGATTCAGTGTATTGATAAACTAGGCGTAAACAAGATAAAATCCATTTATACTTGCATCATCCATAAAATATATGATGGCTCTGTTTTATTCTGCCCACAGTCCTTGCCATATCTAATTTGCCCTTGAAAACGACCATCCGCAGGCAGAATTATGGTAGAAACCACCAAAAGTAGGCACTAACCCTCTGGGCGTTATTGCTGATATTGTCGAAATATCCCATCGCTCCGCTGAGATACCACTGCCACAAGGACATTTGGTAAGGATGTCTGACATGATCTTAGTTCTTATGTTCTTATTCTTATTCTCGAACATGCACCAATTAATTGACTACATGTCGCACGTATTCATGGTGTACATGTATTTAAATTCCGATATGTATAGGTACACATTTATATTGGATAGGGTTTATATTGGAGCCAGATTCGGCATAAACTTACAATAACACTGACAGTAACTGTAGGCCACTGACTATAAGTGGTTGCCTCTGATGTGTCAGTAACGTAATTGCCTTACTCCAAACCACCGGGGCCACAACAATAAATGACCAGCAACCAAATGTCGGTGCTAAATTTTAAATGTTTATGCCATAATGTGTCAACAGATCTTCATGGAAATAGGTTCATATAGGACCTAAATATTCACATAGGTTCATATGGAACTTATATAATTCTGAAATAAGCTATTTTATGGCTCGTACCCGCTCATACTCATATTCCGTTGAATGGCGCATGCCGCAGTTAAAACACATTATAAAGAGCATTTAACTGGTATGCCGTGTCGATGAAAAAAGTAGATTAAATAGTGTCCATATGAGCATATATGTATACGACTGTTTTGATTGTGTCCCATTTAGGTTCATATAGAGCTTAATAACTGATTCAATTAATCCCTATATGGGCCTATTAATCCCTATATGGGAGCTATAGACGTAAGATGCCGAAGCTCTCTATGGACATGTGTACACACAGCAAATTACCAATGAATAATAACAATCGCAAACAGACGCGAACAGAGCATTACAGTGCGACATCGCGTTATTGGGATAACAACAAAGAGAATATCTAGCGTTTTTGATATTTATTTATTTATTTTTGCGAGCGACTAGTACTTTTCTCCGGCGGAAATACATTATTTCTGGCAGTAGCGACAGAAACTCATTACCGCAAAAAACTTTGTACATTCATAACACTAATCCTAATGAAAAGGTCGAAGATGCTTGCTTACCCACCTGAGGCTCTTGCTCTCATGGCTCATGCAGGTGTTGATTTTAATCAAATTACGCACAGTTGGAACTACATGGTCTAATAATGGCCACAATAAACACAATAAACACTAAAATGTTTATTCACACCATAAACCTCACATACCATATGAAATTCCCCATATAATGTTGTCCAATTGAATCAGTGACCATGATTGAGGTCAACTGTTATTCCTAGAGCTGGATTCCAGTTTTCACTTATTTTATATTCGAAAAAGTGGTCCCCCAAAAAAGAAAGAAAACGCAGTTCGCACTGATCATGATGAATGATAAAAACTATAGTCGGCAACTCTGTGATGTTGAGGATTATGACACCTACCGCAACACCTATCAGAAACAATAGATGCCAGATGAACAGGACGACCACCCACTGGTGTTATATGCGAAAATCACAATTTTTTATTAAAACTCCAATTTCCACCCGAAATCCCAATAACTACAACATTTTATACAGACCAACGATGTTTGTTGTTTGACCAACTTGCTACGCTGGGTGTACAAAATATTAACCTCGAGAAACTCTTCCTTGGAGATACTTCTCTGAATAGTACACAAAACCGGAACATATTTAGGGCTGTCCAATTATACATAAGCTCGACATCGCGGTTTAAACACCTTAATGTGCAAACCTCTGCCGCAAAAAGTTGCAAAACTTGTGTCTCAATCCCGTTGCGTTATTATGCAATAAAATGTGTTTACACTAACCACAACACTTGACGAATTACATGTATGTAGATTAATCACATTGAAAACATAAGTATATATAAATAAAGCTATAAAATTGCATCCATTGACGAGGTATAGTATGTTTTTTTTGTGGATTCCAGAATTCTCTCATTTATCACAAAAAATGGTGATTTTTACCCAAAAATGAACCCTAGAACATTACGATAACACAAGAAACACTTACAACATGTGAGCATGCCCAATGACCATAGTCTACAGTTTAGGTGAGTTTCCAACAAAAAATAACGTGATATGTTAATCCTGCAGCTCAATTCCAGTTTTCACTGATACATATATATATATATATTTTTTTTCCCCAAAAAATCTCTGTTCGCACAGATTTAGGTTTCTGGCTAACTCAGTTTTCATATTCCCCATATCCGTGCGAACAATTTGATATATAATACGTCTTGGTGGTTGGCGACATGATTCAACTAATAAAAAAATAAGGCCCGTTTCTGGTCTCTGCTGCTCCACTATGTAATTAATACTCCATCCGGTTTCAACAAAGTGTTTGAACCCTCACGTGATGCCATTACGTTGCCAATGTCATTACATCGTTAGCCAAATATCCCTAAAAAAAAACATTCCCACACATCCCATGCTGTCATTTCTGTGAATTCAAATAACATTAATACATTCTGATAGATAAACTGTCATTCTCAAAAAGGAATGTCATTCCAATTTTCACGAGTTTCCCCATAAACAAAACACTTAAATCACTTAAATCGCACCAAAATGGCGAAATATTTCAGAAAAAAAAAGAAGCGAATGAAGTCTGAATGCACAGGGTAGTTTGGAAAATGAGCCTGTCGTAATACAACACACATTTGGTCCTCATTCTAGTGGAACAGTATAACATGAACTGTATTTTATTGTGATAGTGGCTACAATTATTTGCTAATTTCATGAAGTCGGGTCACCGTTTCCATGGTTACCGCACCACTTTCAAATTTTTTGACAGAGCCTATCTTGTAGCATATAATCTAACCTTTCATATGACATATAAAAATCGCTTAAGTACCATATGTATATTAAACTCCTTAAATACAACCATTTTTGGGTCCTGGCCGCTCACCTAAATAGTGTAACGTCATTGAACACCGGGCCGATAATAGAACGCTCTGTTCATTATCGACCCACCAAGTCAGTGATAATAATAGTAATAACATTACTTCATTGGGCATTATGGTTTATTGATGGCCCTCATGGAATGATTAACAGCTCTTGGGCCTATTAGCTGCCCTCAGGCTGCTTATAGTCACTTGGGCTGTTAATCATTCCTTTTGGGCCGTTAATAAACCATAATGCCCTAAATAAATCATGTTATTGTTATATTGTAGCTTTTGCATATGGGTCTTCATACAGAACCCACAAGCAGATTGTGAAATGTAAGGGCAATATCACAACTCAGTTTCATTATGACAAAACTGTCACCAGACATGTAAGCTGCACTTACCTTGAAGTATCTAGTTCCTGAGCAGGTGTGCCTGACCTTGACCCCTGAGGTCGGATGGTTGACAAAGATGATGTTGTGGAAGCATGGCGATGTCTATTGGACACAGTATCAACAGTCACGGTGGGTGGACCCTGTCCTTCAATTTGAGTAATCGTAGTTGCGTTACTATTGGTAGAATGCTCGTCGACATCCGGCAAAATTTTATTGGCTTTCTTTCGACGGAAACTCCCACAACCACATAGAAGGCACGGCGGTTTGCTGTCAGTTTCTGGCAGGTTAGCATCCTTTACATTGCCATTACTTTTAGACTCATTCAGAAGTGGTTTCGTCCCACGGTTTTCACTCGAGGACAAGGCATTTTCTCGATTCTCGTCAGCATTGTTCTCCTCTATCTCCTCCTTCAACGAACGCAGTAAATTCTCTTCCAAATTCTCCATTTTATGATTTTTCTTCTTCTTAATTCCATTTCCTGGAGGGAGTTTGGAGTCAACAGATGTTCTACTGCTCGACCGACTGAGTTGGAGACTCGCTAAGCTTTGTGAAAGATATCCACCATCTTCAAGGTCCTGAGACGATGCCACAGGCGTAGAATTTCTGGAAGCATCAAGCTCTGAAACAGACGGACTTCTCGGGGATTTTTTCTGCCGCCTAACAGATCTTTTCGGGTCAGTCGTCCAGTAAGTTATTGCGATATGCTGAGTGTTTTCTCTTTCTGACTCAGCTAAGAACTCGGGATCCTCCTGTATCTGAAAAATAACATTTTCAATAGAAAATACATATTCCCTAATAAGATACTTACACACTGAACTACATGGTATATTCATCTTTATTCACAAGAAAGGATTCTATGAGTTAAAATTTATTATTTTGGTATGAAATAGCTTAAGTACCTTTTGAATCATTTATTATTATGACGTAGCAGGTCAAGGTCATTTGTCCACTCGTTATGTATATAAGCAAGTGGACCCACAGTAAACGGCCTCTTTTTATCCTCTTACAAGATTCGAGGGGTGTGACCGAGCAGCGGGGAGGGAAAATCCCAATTTGGGAGGGACATGTGAGTTCAGTGTGTAAGTATCTTATTAGGGAATATGTATTTTCTATTGAAAATGTGATATTCCCATCAAAGATACGTTACACACTGAACTACATGGTAGAATCAACTCATAGGAGGAGGCTGCGAGGAATGAGATACTATGGTATTTTAGTTGAGAATAATTCTTTTGACTCAGCTAAGAACTCGGGATCCTCCTGTATCTGAAAAACAACGAGTACAGTTCAATTAATTTCAATCATGATTTGTATCCAGGGCTCGATTAGATCATGCCATGAATCTCTACTATGGCTAACACCCGTAGAGATCATATTCCACCAGTACAAAACCTTGGAACTTTTTGAAGTTTTGACAGGAAACCTTATAAAGTCGAAAAATATAATATATTTCTTGATGATTATCTGTTCCTTAATAGTGTACTTCGCTATACGTGAAGGACCCAACTCGAAATTGCATGCTTTTCTGTGACTTTTGAGAGCCGATATCACAATAAACATTCCATAATAGTAAGTGAAGTACATTATTAAGAAACAGATAATAACAAAGAAATATATTCCCTGTGTTATTTTTTCGATTTTATGAGGTTCCCTGTCAAAACTTCAAAAATTCCAAGGTTTTGTACTGGTGGAATATGATCTCTATACGTCTATTGCGGTGCAGTTGACAGATACAATATTTTTAAAAAATTAGAATTTAATAATATAATTGCACAATGAGGATAATTTAGTATAACCCTTTGCCATTGGCTTTGTTTTCACACTAGAGACCAAGAGAAAACTTCAACTGGTAGAATGGTTTAACCCTTTGAGTGCCAGGGGCCGATCTCATCGGCCCTAAACCTACACAATAAGTCTGTTAAAGAATATAATAAAATATATTAAAATTGTAAAAAACTGTAAAACAAAAACAAAAACAAAAAAACAAATGTTAAGCCAATGCATTCTCTTATATATAAGAGAATGCATTGGCACAGGGTATATGGGTTGATACAAAAATCGGACCTGGCACTCAAAGGGTTAAAGGTACTCAATCCGATCAGACGGTCCCCATATCATCAAGATACAACAACAACATTTCTTCAAAATATGCATTAGTTACCAGAATCGATTAGCTGCAACAAAATAATGCTAACCACTGTCAACAATGGTATTAAATTTTCCAAAACATGTTATTTATCAACATTTTGTTCAACGAAATATGGCCGTATTTATCACTTGAGTATCACAAAATTTGGCCGTATTACCACTTGATTTTAGAGCTATCCATCTTCATCGTCAATTTTTTCTGAGACCGCCCATTTGACGATGTTTTTCTGGGCCACAAATAATTGCACATCGCGAGAAATAACAAACTTCAAAAATCGATATCTGATCACTCTGAGCTTTGAAGGGTGGGTTCCTTGTCTCGAATCAAATATTTTTTAACCTGAAGCCAAAGAAAAAGCAATTTAGGAGCATTAGCCTCTTCGCTGCTATGATGTCCGTAACTATTACGGACGTAAAAGTGCACGCTGTGTGCTATATGGTCCGTAGGTACTACGGACCTACTTCAGCACACTAGAAGTAGGCCATTATACATAACTGGAACTCAGAGATTGGTGCATCGGAATAACTGTATCTCCAAGTTTCTGACAGTGTATGATGTTCCACGATTGTGAACGATAGTAGCCTTTCAATCGAGTCAGTTTTATAGTTCTTGTGGTATTCCCGTTATAGTTTCCTATTGGAAAATGGCAATAACGTCAGCAGCCCAGCACACGACGTCATAACGTCATTTAGCAGCGAAGAGGTTAATTCGGATAATGCATCTTTAACATCCCAGCACCACAGCGTCTATGGGCTTGCCACCTTTTTCTCCACCTGCTATTTTATATATATCGCACTATAAAGGCATGTTAACCCTTTCATACTAAATACACATTGACGAGTTGTTCCCTTAGGAAATGTTCAGACATTGTTGAATTTATTACCTGAACATTTCCCACAAATGAATAGGAATCATTCATGCACTTGTACTATCTGTTGTCACTTATATTTCATGAACATCCCTACAAATGAATAATAGACCATTCCAATATATAGTTTATAACTGGGTTGGAGAATCCATTTAGTAAAGAAAGGGTTAAGATAGGCCAAGTAGCACTGTACCCCGGTTAGCAGCTAGGGACATTTAATATTAAAGCATGAGCTTCTTGACAACAGGTTCACGATAAGTGTGGCGCTTATGCACTGCTGTACATTGTATTCAATATTGAGCCACTGAATAGCTATTATTCGAACCTGAAGTATAGAAATGATAATTGGCTGGAAATATCAATGAGGTACTAGTACCATATCGAGCAATGAATAGTAAATACTAGTACTGAATAGCAGGCTATAATGACAGTCATCGACTTCCACCCACCAGCCCCTCAGTGAGATCAAGTAAGCCTTGTCCAGGCTACGTTTTAAATGCCAGCTGGTAGTTTCCTAGCTTCCTTGAGGAAACTAAGGTCTAGGTACACCGCATCTGTTGGTATCCAAGCCTGAGTTTAGTGTGTCTGTCATTTGCAGAATGAGGTCCCAAAAGGGTGACGCTATCCTGCACAGTGGGCTAACATCACCAAATTCATTCTGCTTAGGCCTCATCCTCTCTGGAAAGTTATTATCAAATTTCTCTTCGCATAGATTCTATTTCTATTTCTGCCCCAAATTGGCAGACGACACATAGCATAATAGAGCTTCCCAATGGGTGTACATCACAATATTCACCATTTGGGAACTTCAATCTGAGTCTACATGTATGTCTCCCATAGAAAATTAGGCCAAGCAGAATGAGGTCCCCAGAGGGTGAATTTGGTGATGCTAGCCAAATATGCAGGATAGCGTCATTAAATTCACCCTCTGGGGACATCATTCTGCAAGTGACAGGTACACTAAACTCAGACTTGGGTACACCGCATCTGCTGTTATCAAGCCTTGAAATAGCGTGTCTGTCATTTGCAGAATGAGGTCTCCAGACGGTGAATTTAGTGATGCTACCCCGCATAGTGGGCTAGCATCACCAAATTCACCCTCTGGGAACCTCATTCTGCTGAGGTGTAATGATAGCGTCATTAAATTCACCCTCTGGGGACCTCATTTTGCAAGTGACAGGTACACTAAACTCAGACTTGGGTACACCGCATCTGCTGTTATCAAGCCTTGAAATAGCGTGTCTGTCATTTGCAGAATGAGGTCTCCAGAGGGTGAATTTAGTGATGCTACCCCGCATAGCGGGCTAGCATCACTAAATTCACCCTCTGGGGACCTCATTCTGCAAATGACAGACACACTATTTCAAGGCTTGTATCCAGGTTCACGCTGCCAGTGGCCAAATTGGCAAATGGGCAATTTTTTCGAAAATAGACAGACACTTTCATTTGGCCAAATTTTCTTGCCAGCGTGAAGCCATGAACCCTGTTGTTATGCATCCTCAAGCGTTCAGAACCAGTCATCTTGTACACGGAGTAGCTGAGGCCAAAACAAATACATACCTGTGTTTCTGGTGAGATACAAGAAAAAAATAGAGCCAAGAGGGTGGCATTTCATTTTATTTTATTATTTCATTTTATTTTCAACTTATGCTCAAAATAAATATGAATACCCCCCCGAGACTGCTTCTCCTTGTTTTTATTGTACTATAAAATAATAAAACTAAGTATATAATATTAGAATATAGTGTAATTTATTGTTTTATTGAATAAAACATGAAAATATAAGTTTGATTCGGCAGTGACCAAATTCAAGTGTGGTATAAATCCAGTTTATCAGTACATGCGATATGTCCGTTTTACACAGAAATGAATCGGTTTACACAGAAAATGAAATCTGATTTTGCAAAATTTATAAAATGAAAACAGTCGGGGGCACCAGAATAGGGGTGGGCGGTAACACAGGATCTTTTGACACAAAACCCATGTTGTTTATGTGGCAAACAAGCCTTGAAATAGTGTCTGTCATTTGCAGAATGAGGCCCCCAGAGGGTGAATTTAGTGACGCTACCCTGCAGTGGGCTAGCATCACTAAATCCACCCTCTGGAAACCTCATGATGTTTAGCCCTCATCATCTGGGAAGTATCTATAGTCTCAAACTAGAGGTGTGACTGTCCCAATGGGACTAAGGATACCCCCCCCCCCCCCGTGTTTTTAAAATACTAAGATGTTTCACATGTCAGTAATCATTTAGTTAAAATAATAAAATAACAGTTCCCATTGCAGGTGCACAACCCTGACCCTAATCTTAAACCTATTGACCGAAAAATGTAGGAATAAAAGCTCGGACAAAATTATGCATGTTGCGAAAATGTTCTAAGTCGAAAAAGAGGAATAACTCCACAAAAAAAAGTCGGACAGACATCATAATCACAGGTGCACAGGTTCCCATGGTACCTAATATCAGTGCCAAGATTAAAAAACATTGACCCAAAAATGTAGGAATAAAAGCTCGGACAAAATTATACATGTTTCTAAGTCGAAAAAGGGGGGATAACTCCACCAAAAAAAGTATGACAAATGTCATAATCGCAGGTGCACAGGTTCCCATGGTGGTTGATGTCTGTGCCAAGTTTCACGGAAATTGATCAAAAGACAACTGAGAAAAACTCCGTACAAATTTGTGTCCATGGACGGACGGAATAGCGGACGGACAGACGGACAAGCTGATTCCAGTATACCCCCCCCTAACTTCATTGCGGGTGGTATAATAAACATTGTTTTTAGTTACTTTTTCCCTTCTGTTCAGTTCTTACATCCCCTAATTTGTAGAAGATAAAATGCATAATCAACGTGACTAATGGGTGAACATCTGACCGAAGGTCTCCCATAGCAGTTAAGGCCTCAGCAAAATGAGGTTTCAAGAGGGTGAATTTGTTGTTCCTAGCCTGCCATGAAGGATAGCACATCACTAAATGCACCCTCTGGGGACCTCATTCTGTGAATGACAGACACTATTTCAAATCTTGATTGTAGTTCATGTGTTTGACTACATGTACTAGTTCTTCATCCCTGATGATCCCCTCCATTACATGTACTTTATGTATGTATTACTCATACCACTACTGCATGTAATCCCCATTAACCCCATTATCCCCTAGCATCACCAAACCAGCGGACCTCATTCTGCTTAGGCTTCATCTTCTCTCGAAAGTATCTTTATTGTCACATTAGTTTCTTTAGAAACTTCTTCCCAAAGACATTCTTTTTTAGTTTAGTTTCCCTGTATCCCCAAATTGGCAGATGCAGATTGCATAATCGAGGTTCCCAATGGGTGCACATCACAATATTCACCATCTGGGAACTTATATCTGAGTCTATATCTTCCATGGCAGATGAGGCCATGCATAATTAGGTCCCCAGAGGATGAATTTGGTGATGCTAGACCACTGTGCGGTATAGCGTCATTAAAATCGCCCTCTGGGGACTTCATTCTGCAAATGTCCGGCACCTTATTTTGAGGCCTGTACGGTTCATTAATGAATGAAAACATTATCAACCAAGAAAGAGTGATATAACTAATGAAGTGCATTTTGCTTTTTACGGATAACATGATACGACTCATTAATGAATGATCGCATAAATGTGACCCACCAAGGAGTTATTAGGAGACCAATAAGATCAATATGACTATAATGGACCTTGCCTAATGCATGCCCGCGGGATGTTTTAGAACAATGTATTATTTGTTTCTCAGTTTCCATGCCGTCATTTTTGTCTGGATCAAATATTAATTTAGTGTTGACAAAAGACATCTGAGGAAGACTATGAAATTGCACCCGATGAACTCATAGTGGACCAAAAATGAGCTTGCGAATGTTATGACTGAAGCTATTGCTCCACCAAAACATCTGCTTTAAAAATTAGCCATGAATCACCAACATGAGAAATCATGACCTTCAAAATTTCAACTCTCCAAATAAACTAGTGGCAGCGCAGGACAAAACTACTTATTTGACATTGACATGACTTCACAGCAACTCCCCAAAATTAGTTACATGCAGTGCAAGATTACTAGTATCAGTAATATAAAAAAATTCCAACCCTACTCTTGGTCCCCTCCTCAATATTTTTTATTTGGTAATTATTATGTACCGTAACAACGTTCTGCCTGTAACCGGTCTTAGTAAATTGCAATAACACATTAGTCACTCAAGTTTAATACAATTTGGCAGTTTCAAATCATAAATTATGAGATAGAGTATGGTAGATTACTGCTTCAATTTTCAGAACTGGCTATGACTCTTTATGTGGGAAGTAAGAATGACAAATTTTGGCCTTCAAAGGTGGATTATCTCTTTGTAAACATGTATTATATAGTTACCGGGGTATAAAATATTAGATTTGAATCGAAGACTCCTGTCCGGAAATGCTTCTATAGATTAATATTAATTTTATTTCGAATATTTTCTGGTCTAAAAAGGTGTGTTTGTTCAGCTAACGAACAATAGTGGTTACTGTTATCATAGACCAGAAATTATATGTTGCAATTTTGTCACAAATAAACGTTAATTATACTCATTATCGCTTATATCTGTGGAACAAAACAATACAAACAATCAATCTGTGACATTTGACATTCGTTGCGTAGCCGTAGGAACAGCCCAGTGCTCTATATCGCAATACGGTCTCATCCGAATGGTCGGTTCTAAAAATAGTAACATAAATGGGCCCGATTTAATATTCGAAATAAAATCAATATTAATTGATAGAAGCTTTTCCGGACATAGGTCTTCAATTCATATCTATTATTTTATACCCACGCAACTATTTAAAATTTGTTATTTAAAGAGATATTCCATCTTTAACTGTTATAGTACTGGTATATTGTAATAACACATTGGTAACTCAAATTAATTAAAATTGGGCAGTTTCAAAGCACAAATAATGAGATAGAGTATGGTAGCTTACTGCATGCATATATCATGTTTCCGATTCAAATTCCAGAATTAGTTATGAATCTTTATGTGGGAAAGAATAAAAAAGTATTTTTGGCAAACCGTCCAAATTAAAAAACAAGAGGCATTGCTAGGGCGTGACAAAATACGCACGTGGTAATTTCAACAAAGGGCCAAGAACCCAAATTCGAACATGACCTGTATTTTGGACTAGTAACTCACATACCAAATTTCATTTCATTCAGTGCACACTTACTAAAGTTATCATCCAGAAAAGAAAATTGAGTGCAAATTCCAACAAAAAGGGCCGTAACTCTGTTGAAAATTGGTGGGCAGAAACCGAATTTGAACTTGACCTGTATTTTGGGCTAGTAGATGTAAATCACATACCAAATTTCATTTCATTCAGTTCAGACTTACTAAAGTTACGAACGGATGGACTAATAACATAATAGTAACACGTCCAGTTTTCTCAAATGGGTATATAAAAATAAGATGGGAATCAGTGAGAATGAAATTATTTCTTTATTGTGGCCCAAATGTAGGTAACCCATGATTTATTCCATTCTTTACAATCGATTCTCTCAATCAGTTCTATAAGTATACAGTAATGCCCAAAGTAATTGACCACTTTAATAACCACAGCAGAATTATGGGTAATTTTTCAGGATTTAGTCGGAAATATGGCGTGTTGCCATTCATCGGAAAGCTCTCGCTGAGAGGCGAAGTGTTCAGGAAGTGGAAGCAGACGACAAACATTCAAAATAATAATACAAATTTAGAGGGATTCTTATTCATTGGTGGGAAATGTTTAGATAATAAGATCAACATGAGGTTTCACTGGCGGTGCTGGCATACCCCCATGGTGGCAAATTCGAACTGACAACGTATGATTTATATATCTGCTCAGACGGAAACAAAAATTCATATAAACAAAGATAAATAACTCTAGAATGGAAAACATGAACAAAACAATTGAACACTCAAATGATTGTCATCATAGTAGTGAACAACCATACCAAATTTCAGTGATATCCGTCAACCAGTGGTGGAGATAAGGACAAAGATAAAATTGTCAAAGAATGTAGAAAAATATTATAAAAATTGTTAAAAAATGTAAGAAAAAATGGTAAAAAGTGTTAAAAAATGAATTTTGTTTAGGCCAATGCATTCTCTTATATATGCGAGGCGACCTACATGTACATGTATGGTCGACTCGCATATATAAAAGAATGCATTGGCACAGGGCATAACTGTAACCATCACAATGTGGTCAATGAACCGGTTCCAATGATATCCATATTTGTATGGTGTTATTGAGACAGACCGAAGATATTTTAGGCTGTTGAAGCTTTATTTGGGCGTTTTTGGCCGTTTTGTTGGGTAAAGGGTTAACTCATGGCCATGCCAGTAGTGGCCGATAGAGAACAAAACTTCAAGGAGTGATATACATTGAGATTATTGATTATCTCTGGAATATTAATCTTTATGCATTCATTCAGTAGGATGACTATTGTAGCTGAAGGAGATTTCAGTGTAAAGTGACATGACCTTCATGTGGTTACTTGATATAGTGATAATGTTGAGGAATTGTGTACATTTGTGTACAATCAATGTCTGTCCATCAACCGTGATCAATATCTGATTAGTG
Organism: Siphonodentalium dalli; assembly: GCA_032622095.1. Classification (NCBI taxonomy): domain Eukaryota; kingdom Metazoa; phylum Mollusca; class Scaphopoda; order Gadilida; family Siphonodentaliidae; genus Siphonodentalium; species Siphonodentalium dalli. The sequence goes on along the minus strand of CP136061.1, from coordinate 242,529,553 downwards.
TAGAAACAGGCTTACTGGATTTGATGTTTATATTGTATAACATCATGTATTCCAATCAGCTGGGGACACGGTGACAGGGGGGTCAGGTACAGTAATGCTCTAAATAATCGACTCCTTAACCACAGGATAATTATGGGTAATTGAGCTTTCCAATGAATGGCAACAAGCCATATTTCCGACTATATCCTGAAAAAATACCCATAATTGGATATACATGTAAGCTGATCAGTTGATAATCCTTAGTCAGGGTTGAACAACTGCTTTCTATAAAGATCTGTTTTCTATTCATATTTATGTCCAAGATTATTGAACGTGCCTGTATCATTTAACCCTTCCATAGGGAGCCTCACATATATAAGAGAATACATGAGGCCTAACAATATTTACCTTGGCCTTGTAAGCCACTGTAAAGCAAGTGCATTTGTTTTATATATGCGAGGCTCACTATGGGAAACATATATACATGTATAAGAGAATGCACTGGCACAGGATCTTTAATGCTGCACCAGCACTGAATGGGTTAAAGTGTGAACAATGGCAGCCCACCACACCCCCCCCCCCCCAATTTCCTCGGGTTGGAATTTTCTAATTGTTACCCAAAATTTCCAACTTAATGCTCTAATGGTTGGAGAATTCCAGCTGATAGCCATCTCAGTCCAAAAATTTAATTAATCTTTTGGTCTAAACAAAATGACAACTTTAGAAAACGAGAGGCCGATCACGATTGGCAGATGTTTAACCCATACCTTGGCAATAGCGATTAGCTAAAACTGATAATTTTTCAATTCAAAGATATGATCACAGGAATCCATACATCAGTACCAAACTTGAAATCAAAAGCTCATATCTTCCTGTTACCTATTGCATAGATAAATAATATTGGCTATCAGCCATTATTTTAATTTCAAATTGAAAGCATGTGTCTGAAGGGTTAATATATTTTTCAAAAATCAATTAATCAGTCAATACCAAAATCGATAGAAGTGAATAGTGTGCAAAGATAACCATAGATAAGAGATATGCGGGAGAGTCCATGTACTAGTACATTATAGCATGTGTATAAGGGAACCTAGAAAAGGGTTAATTATTTTCAAAGCAGATCAATGGAATATGGAATAGGAGAAACAAGAGTCTCATCCTGCCATTTCCACCAAATTGATATATATTCTTCTTCATGATACAAGGAATCTAATTGTGCGATTTAACAACGCCAAATTATTGTTTTTGGATGAGAGATTGGGAGGGGGTGGGCACTAAATTTGATAATAAGTCGCCGATTGCCACTACACTTATACAAAATCATCCCCATGGTATGGTATGAGGAGTCTAATGGTGTGGCTTTTATCTGTCAAATGTGGCCTCATTCGAGTCAGGGTTGCATTGAAAGGGACAGGGGCACCAAAATTGATGCACAATTTTTTTAGCGCCAATTTCCACCAAATTGATACACGTTCTTATCCATGATACGAGGAATCTAATCATGATTTAAAGACGCCATAGTGGTGCTGTTTGAGTGAGAGATGGAGAGGGGAGGGATTGGCACCAAATTTGATAAAAAAAATTGTTTAGTCGCCGATTATCACCAAACTTATAAACAATCATCTCCATGATATCAGGAGTGTAATCGTGTGGTTTAAGGATGTCACAAGTGGGGCCATTCGAGTCAGTGGTGTATAGAGATGAGAGGGACACAAAAAATTATATCTATATGTTTAGTGCCGATTTCCACCAGATTGATACATATTCTTCTCCGTGATACGAGGAATCTTATCGTGTGGTTTAGATACACCAAATTGGTGCCCTATGGGTGAGAGATATGGGGACCTTAAGTTTGATACGAATTTGTATACTCGCCAATTTACACCAATTTCATATATATGCATCTCTAATCTCTAATGAGTCTTAGTGTGTGCAGCTTGAGTCCGAAATAGGGACGGGAGGGTCACCAAAACTGATACAAAATATTTTTAGTACCAATTACCATCAAATTCAGACACGTTCTTCTCAAATGATACAAGAAATAAAATCGTGCTGTCTGTCTGTCTTTTTGTCTGTCTGTGTGCGTTCTATATATCACTTCAAGCGGTACAATCGAGATGGCACCAAGGCGTTCCAAGAGGGGTAACTTTTTACAAGGAAGATAATGGTGCGGGTTAAAATTTTCTAAAATGATGCTGTTGGTGGGAGGGGAAATTAAAAAAATATGGTGAAGTAGTTTTGTCGCTGATTTCCACCAAACGAATACATAATCACCTTCGCAATATGGCGTTGTTTGAGTCAGCGTTGCATCAACAATTGATTTAATAAACCAAATTCCACCAAATTCATACACGTTTTTTCTCTAATGATATACATGTACCATGAATTAAATCACATTTGGTGTCATTTGTGTCACGGATGGCGAGCGGATATGCACTATCATTGATAAGATTGCTATTCGCCGATATCCACATATAAGTTATATACAGTCACCAGGCCATCTCCATATCATTTTAAGTAGTTGGGCGACATATGGTGACCCACATAAGTCACTTGAACAATTATATCTTCTTAACAGTCATATTTATATGGGAATGGCAATCAAGGCATTCACACAATGAGCTAGCAAAAAGAGATAACTAGAAGAAGCAGTAAACGTATATTTATCATTCTATTGAAGAGATACATATATTCGTGCAAACTGAGAGACCTCGAACCGTCAGAGGATTGCATATATATAATAAAAAAAATTTAGTCTGTTCCATTCAATATAGTTTCCACAAAAAGTTACAATTTGTCAAGAGATATGGAAGGCCTGTTCAAAAATAGTGGTCACAGTGTGCAGTCAAATATAGTTTCTTCTGATATACAAGAAAATGCAGTTAGTAGCACAAGACTTTTCAGGATCCTACCAATACGGACATCTGACAAGGGTTTTAGAACAGACTCATCGACTGACATAAACAACTCAAAATCTCGCTCTGTGCCTGGCACATGTAGCTGATATATGTGCGCAGCAACATTTCGTTTAAACTAAGAATATTTAGCCAATATATAGCACCATGAACAGAGGAGCACCTGGAAATTTCTTTGAAACATCTGTATCTTCATGGAGATATGATAGCCATGTGTCCTCGAGATCTTAGTCCAACCCACTAGATTGATTGATACATCTCAATATGTAAAACCCAATTATCATCTTTTATCGAACTAATGTGTTTATGATGTTCATGTATCATATTATAACGTCTAATGTATACGAAGTTGTAATTAAATAAATACTTCATTATTGGTGGAACGGATTAATCGCGATAAACAGAATGACAATTGATAAGGTGAGCCACTACTTATATTCCATGACTGTAATAATAATGTTTTGTGATGCTATTTGAATATACAATTTATGAGAAAACGTATAACACTTTAAGCAAGAGCATTCTCTATTCCCAACAAATATCCACAACATACATTAACCTGGGCAACGCTGGGTAACCCTGCTAGTAGCCTATAAGTACAGTAATGCCCGAAATATATGACCCTTTAACCACAGCAGAATTATGGGAAATTTTTCAGGATTTAGTCAGAAATATGTCTTGTTGCCATTCATCGGAAAGCTCTCACCGAGAGCTTTCCAATGAATGGCAACAAGCCATATTTCCGACTAAATCCTGATAAATTTCCAATAATTCTACTGTGGTTTAGGGGTCGATTATTTAGGACATTACTGTACCATAGTTCAGTACAGATAGGAAAATTAATACCAGATCAATAGTGTGATTAGACTCTGGGGTAATATAAGATTTTCATCAGCTATATGCGTTTTATGATCAGCAAACACAAAGACAGCATGCTATATCACGACTCCTGAGGGAATGAACTTCACTCAATACACAATGATTCACACTGATCATGCTTCTCTAAGGATCACTCGAATGTTCAGATATGCCCATAAATATCTGTTTTACAAACACCAAATGACGCATACTATACACTTTTTTAGTGCCATGGCAGACTAGATGTAGTAGTGCGACTACTATGTCGAGATGAAGGAAGCTTGTACAGTAATGCTCTAATTAATCGACCTCTTAACCAAAGCAGAATTATGGGTAACTTTTCAGGATTTAGTCGGAAATATGGCTTGTTGCCATTCATCGGAAAGCTCTCCCCGAGAGCTTTCCGATGAATGGCAACAAGCCATATTTCCGACTAAATCCTGAAAAGTTACCCATAATTCTGCTTTGGTTAAGAGGTCGATTAATTAGAGCATTACTGTATATTATGCATACCGTATGTGTATCCAGGGGCTATACCCCGCTGGACAAAACAAGTGTCCATTGACACCGCGGTGTATTTGCCGTTCGGCCGCGGTGTCAGAGTTTGTAACTGCAGTTGAGCACCGCGGCCGAACAGCAAGTACACTGCGGCCGAACGGCAAGTTCACTGCAGCCGAACGACATCTACCCTCGCGGCCGAATGACATGTACACCAAGGTTAGATTTCTGGTTTGTATCGTCTTTAATGTTTAATGAAAGTACACCGCGGCAACTACACCATGTCAAATGGCAAGTACACCGCGGCCCAACTGTAGTTAGCCGGTGGAGCCGAGGTGTAGTTGTATTTCGGCCGCGGTGGCAAGGCTAACCGCACCGCTGTTAAGTGGACATCTGGAGCTGATCCTAATCATGCCTGTAAATTTTCAAAACATTTCTCCAATAAATGCGGGTTTCAGGGTGTGCCAATGGATTCAAATTTGAAATCCAAAATGCTGCTGGCGGCCATGTTTTATAACGAATTTCAGAAAAAATTGATGGCCCCCATCTAGGGGTCACCCCGAACATCCATATGAAGTTTGGTGGTGATCGGATGAGGGATGCGTAACAAAGTAAAGTTGAGCTAAAAATGCCATATGTTGTGAATTTAAAATATTGTTTGTCTGCACAAATATTCACCTGGATCACAAATGGTGAATCTGGACATTGTTCTAACCATGCAACCAGAAATTGGTAATGAGTTTATTAATATTGTGTCTTTTGCACTTTCAAGAGAAAATTATCCAATACATTTTTAACACTTTTCTACCAGTCCTCATTATTTTGTTTGCAAGGGTGAGGTGAGAATACATGTAAAATTAATTGTACCTCTGTTAAAAAGCCTAGGATCTGCTTAGTTCCATGTTTCACTGTGCTCTACACATTCATGTGTAACTTCAGTTTACAATATCAAGTCAAACTTTGGTTGGGTCTGTTTAAAATTGCTGATTTATATCAAGATAATCCTTGTTAACTCAGTCCTTTGCATTGAACTTTTGCTATTAAGTACAGGTACATAATAATTGATATTCACCTACAACGTGACAGTCATGCCAAAAATGTTGCGATATGTCTTCAATGTGACCCTAGGTCAGGGTTGAGCCAATTTAGAGACGGCACACACCTTTCCCATAATTGGTGTAAATTCACATAACTGATTCACAATACTCTCAAATTAACCCTTTAACCAACAGAACGGCCCTGTGCCAATGCATTCTCTTATATATGCGAGTCGACCATAGGTCGCCTCGCATATATAAGAGAATGCATTGGCTTAACACATTAAAAATTATAAAATTGTTAAAGAATGTAAGAAAAAATGGTAAAAAGTGTTAAAAAAAGATTTTTTTTAGGCCAATGCATTCTCTTATATATGCGAGGCGACCTATGGTCGACTCGCATATATAAGAGAATGCATTGGCACAGGGTATAACTGTAACCATCACAATGTGGTCAATGAGCCAGTTCCAATGATACCCATATTTGTATGGTTCTATTGAGACAGACCGAAGATATTTTAGGCTGTTGAAGCTTTATTTGGCCGGTTTTGGCCGGTTTGTTGGGTAAAGGGTTAAGGGTCTCACTCGACTGTGTTAGAACCGCCGTGAGACTGCGTTGTTTACCATCAACACGGTTCTAGTGTTAACACAACGCGGTCACATACGGGTAGTTACTTGTTACATGATTGCAATGTTCCTCAACATGGGGGAAATAACCGTCAACATACAGGTACATGTAACACGGTGATGACCATTAACGAAAAGGAATGATGCCTTATAGGTTCCACCAGCGTCTGTGTGCCAACCTGACATGTCTGTTTTGGCGGATGATCTGCATGTTGACAGATATGATGGTCAGATATATTACCATATAACGGCGATTTTCAATCTGTCTTGTTGGCTTATAAAATCAATTAATTAAGAAATTGGACATGCATTTGTTCCTAGAATGAAATATTATTTTTGAGTATGAACGTCCTCATTGGTTGAGGTCATCGTGTAGTTGGTCAAGTCAGTTATGTACTATGTACATGCCTGAATCTACTTTGCGATTTTGAAGCTACAAATTTGTAAATAAGTCCATATTTAACACATATACCTTGATTTATTCACATATAAATGTCTATATGAATATGAAGTGACAATGACACTTTAGCTTAACTTGGGAAGGAGTCTATTTTTTGCTGAGCAATGAATAGAATGATAAGAGGGAAAGCCAAAAAGTTACAGTAAAGGTCTTGTATTGTGTAGATGAAATTATTTTCATTTCAAACATTTTACCAATAAATGTGGGTTTCAAATTTGAAATCCAAGATGACTGTTGGCAGCCTTGTTTTATAACGAATTTCGGAAATCATCGATGGCTCCTATCTAGAGGTCACCCTAAAGATCCATATGATGTTCGATGACAATTGGATGAGGAATGCGGCATGTAGGGTGTTCTAGGGATTTAGTCAAGCAAAGAGTAAAATCCAAGATGGCCACTGGCAGGCATGTTTTTTAACAAATTTCGGAAATAATCGATGGTTCCCAACTAGAGATCACCCCGAAGATCCATATGGAGTATGGTGACGATCGGATGAGGGATGTGGCCTGTAGGGTGTGCCGAAAGATTTAATCATGAAAAGAATAAAATCCAAGATGGGCACTGGCAGCCATGTTTTTCTACAAATTTTGGAAAAAATTGATGCTCCCATCTAGAAGTCACCATGAAGATCCATATACAATGTAACCAGGCTTTCCGCTAGTAGGGCAGGGGGTCCCTTTAAGGGTCCCATTCCCCCAGCCAATTTTCCCCCTTCTGTCATACCACAGGACATATTCCATATGTATAAAGATGTTTATTTCTCAATTTTCTTGGGACAGTACTAAGAAATTTAAATAGTTGACAACTTTATTTGATTTCTAGAGAGAATACACACTCGGACTGATCTAACACTAAAAGTTGGATGTCAGTATGTCAGTAGGCCGGAGCTAACATTCAAAGTGCAGGGTCGGTGTGTTCCATTTAGAATATAGAGTACACTTTATTTAGTTTTTACTGAAATGCTCCGGATTATGAACGAGCACACCCGGCTCTGCACGTTGCATGCTAGCTCCAACCTGCAGACACAGTTAGATGAACTGAGGAAGTGATCAAACCCGATATCGCTAGAACACATGCTTTGGAGTCCACTGGTTACGTTGACCGCCGATAATTTAATCATACCCACTGATTCTATCTTCATGTCGTAAAATATATATATCACTCCATTTTTTTAAAAGCATCTCATCTATGTTTATTATAATTTAGCTTGATATTTAGAACTAAAACATTGTGCCTTTATTGTATTCCTTCATTGCTTCCAACCTGCTAATCGTCTATCTGCTGAGTGTTATATTCCGGCATGTTATGCATCCGAACTATCTGCCGAGTCTTGAATAGTGAGTCGTTTAACTTCAACGGGCGCGTTTTCGTATACTGGGAACAACGCAAGGCCTTCACCACCGGTGATCTATAACCTGGCAATTAATTTTTATCTAATAAATTTTCTAGGTTTTAAAGTTATTGCGGTTGATAGCATAGTAACTTGGGTAGAAAATGGATGGAAAATGATCAGCAAATCTACTCTCTGATTCTTCTATTGGACATTGAAAACATTGACTGCATTTTCCCCTCGGCGGATACAGGACCCGTTCCCCAAAACCTGACAGAAAGCCTGATATAACATTTGGTGATAATCGGATGAGGTATGTGGTCTGTAAGGTGTGCCAACCTACGGCAATAGTTCAAACTTTACAAAGTAAAGTCATGCAAAGAATAGCATTCTATGGCTCCCATCTAGAGGTGATCCTAGAGGTGATGCTGGCATCCATATTTTGGACGAATTTCTGAAAAAATTGATGGCTGCCATCTAGAGGTCACCCCGAAGATCCATATGAAGTTTGGTGACGATTGGATGAGAGATGTGAACTGTAGGGTGTGCCAAAGGATTTAGTCATACAAAGAGTAAAATCCAAGATGGCTGCCAGCAGCCATTTTTTCATAAAAAATTGTTCAAAATTTGATGGCTCCCAACCAGAGGTGATCCTGGTGATCCTAGAGGTGATCCTTCAGCCATGTTTTTGACAAATTTCTGAAAAAATTGATGGCTCCCATCTAGAGGTCACCCCAAACATCCATATGAAGTTTGGTGGCGATGTTTTTCATCAAAAATCGCTAAAATTTGAGAGTTCCCATCTGGAGCAGTTCCTCAACATGCCTGTAAATTTTCAAAACATTTCTCCAATAAATGCCGACTGCAAGTGTGCTGATGGATTCAAATTTGAAATCCAAAATGGCTGCTGGCAGCCATATTTTTTAAAGAAATTTTTGAAACAATTGATGGCTCCCATCTCGAGGTAAACCTGAAGATCCATGGATATGAAGTTTGGTGATGACTACGGCCTTGGTGAATATTGACTTCCTCGGGTTGACAATTCCACGTGTCAACCTCGAAACAATGCGATAACTGTATAATGTTTAATAGCGATTTATAGGTCAAATCATCAATTATCTAGGCCCGACAGGAATGATTAAAGGTACTCAATCCGATAAAACTCCTCTCCATTACTATTTCAATGTCTTCGGGGGTCAAAAATATTTGATTCGAGTCGAGGAAGTCACCCACCAAAGCTCAGATTTGTTAGATATCGATTTTAGAAATCTATTATTTTTCATTATCGGGAATTCTTTCTGGCCCAGAAGACAGTCAAAATTTCTTTATTATTACCACTTGATTATAGAGTTATCCATCCTTGTCTGTTTGAATAGAGTTTTGGCGTAAAATCTCGAGCAGGTTACCAAATTGATGACAGTTATTAGTACTCATCTCGAGCAGTTAACAAATTTCAAAAATCAATATCTAATAACTCTGAGCTTTGTTTGATGGGTTCCTCGACTCGAATCAAATATTTTTTACCCCCAAAGCCAAAGAAATAGTAATATAGGACCCTCTGATCGGATTGTTGTTGTTGGAATCTGTTGAGATGGGGACCCTCTTTATGGATTGAGTATCTTCAACATTACTAATATTAGAGGCCCGAGATGTGCACAGTCGAGGGCCGCTAATAGGCCCGAGGGCTGTTAATCATTCCTAGAGGGCCGTTAATATTATTATATAATAAACCATGATGCTAGACAAAATCATGTTATTACTATTATTACCACTTCGTCCTCGTGTGATCACGTGATCCAGCCTTCATAATTGGCTACGGCAATCAGCATTGCCAAAGCAATTTGCTGAAGCAAACTGGGCCACGGCATACTGTTGCCGTAGCGGATTGCCGAAGCCAAACAATCTGAATTAAGAGGGCTGCGTGATCGGTGATTTAACCAGAAGCGGGCGTTAAACTAATGAAAACAAAGCTTCATTAACGCCCGCTTCCGGTCAAGTTGGCCTCATTTTTCCAGGAACCCGGAATTTTCAGGAATGTCCAAATTCCAGGAATTTTTGCCGAACCTGTGACTTCTTCGCCATGGTAGGCTCCTCCTATATAGACTATAGTGTGGTCTGGAGACTGGAGTATTTCATCTTACACCTATGGGATTGGGAGGCCATAAATTCACATTTAAATTTTAATTATTAATTGTGCTTAAGCGCAATCAAGCACAATTAATTATTAAATGTGAATTTGGCCTCCCATACAATGATACATGTACATGTAGGTATAAGATGAAATACTCCACACTATATCACCAGTGGTGACATGGTCTCGAAGAACCTCGATCGAGGTTTTTTACATCGATTTTGGGTTCTCCCTGACCTGTCTGTGTTGCCCTCGAACATCGAAGAAAAAAAAACACAATCCCCAAATTATACTAGGCTAGCACTTACAAGATCAACCGAAACAATGTCACTGAAGTTAACTGCCGCCTGAATCGTTTTCGGCGGGTTTTCTGTAAAATAAATCCATTGATCCGTGAGCAAAACATATTTGAACGCTTTGTTTTCTTTTTCGGAAACGACAATGCACGATTCGTATCCTCGGACTCGCTCGAAAGTTTCATCTGTAAGTGTCCGCTTCAGGAAACTTTCGAGCTTGCTATTCTTTTTTACAAATAAATCTGAGCCAGCGCGCGCCATACATCACTCAGATTGGTCACATTGAAGACCGCACTATATGGAAACTGGAAGAAAACATGTTGTTTATCTAGAAATTCTTATTTCGGCTTCAAGAAGCTGCGCTGTCAGGAACGCAAAACCGCCTCATTCCATTGGTTCCAAGCATAAGGTCAAGGGTGAAAGGACACGTCGGAAATGGGAGATAACACAGCGCACCTGTTCCGCTCAATCGGCAAACCTCGGTGATTTCCGTAGCAAGAACGATAATCCGAGAAGTTGCGATTGTTGTTCCGCTATTCGGCAAACCTCGTCAGATTCCGACGAGGTTTACGAATGCATGTTCCTCGAACCTGAACATCGTTCTATTATCGCCGCATATATTGAAGACCGGATTTTATCTTTTTCTTTTATACAATTTGAAAACATTTCTCGCATTATGAACAGCCAGCAATCTGAACTTTTAAAGAACTGTGGTTTTGTTAGAGAAGAGGTAAATAAGATGACATATTTACTAACGCGGTAAGATTAACGAAGAAACAAGATGCGAGCCAGAGAGTCTCCGTTTGCCGGTTTGGGGAGAAAAATAAGCCCGCTAATAGTAAATCGACGCTATCAGTATCAAACTTTAAAGTTCAGGTACTACTCGACTACGGTACCTATTTGGATTATGTAATTTATGATGACAGATAAAGAGCGTTTATGCTTTCTGTCTGCAGGCCAGAGAGTCTCTGTTGGAGAAAAAAATAATACGGCTTTCACGACACAAATTCCATGTAGCAGTAATAAAAAGCCAGTATAGACAAGAAATCATAGCCGGTCAGAAATCTGAAATGGTAACGCCCTCATGATTATTATAAATTAAAAATATAATTATTATACTAACAATCTGAATTAAGAGGGCTGAGCGTAAATACTATCCTGGGTTACTATATGGGTCTGTGTCGACTCAGCCCAAAGACACCTCACTATAATCTATCTGGATGGGATCCGTGGTGATTCGGCTAGAGACAACTCGCCCCAGGAAGTTAGGTGGATGACCATATAATAATTCTTTTATTTTGTTTTTATGAGTTACTAGCTGGGGTACTCAGCATTGCTCGGGTAAAGTATGAGTAAATTATTAGTGCCCCTTCAAGCCATTTAAACGTACCGGTACTCAATCTGATCAGATGGTCCCCAATACCATCAAGATACAACAACCACAACATTTCTTCAAAATACGCTTTTTATTGCAACAAAATAATGATAACCACTGTCAACTATGGTATCAAGTTTCCCAAAACTTGTTATTTATCAACATTTTGTTCAACAAAATATGGCCATATTGTCACTAAAGTATCACAAAATTTGACCGTATTACCACTTGATTTTAGAGTTATCCATCTTCATCCGCAATTTTGTCCAAGACCCTCCGTTTGACCACATGTTTCTGGGCCACATATTATTGCACATCTCGAGGAATAACAAACTTCAAAAATCAATATCTGATCACTCTGACCTTTGATGGGTGCATGCATGGGTTCCTCGACTCGAATCAAATATATCACACCCCTGCCAAATGACTACTTAGCTCTGTGGAGCCATTTGAATTGTAATACCAAACTATTGATGCTAATATTCCTTAGCCATGGGAGGCCATTTTCCCATTCTAATTATTCGGCACATGGCGGATAAAATTACAACCAATTATATAATCCATGGTGAAAAAAGTAACAGAACTTGTGATGAAGCGCAATTGAATTTTGCTTAAGCACAATGGACAGATATGTGAGTAATTGCACAATTAAATTACGCTTTAAAATCACAATTTAATTGCGCAATTGTTTTACACTTAAGTCTGATTATTTATAAATTTATGTGAAAACGGCCTCTCATACTTAGCCATTTTGGTTATTTACTTGGTGGGTGTTGTCCATTACATGTGTCAATAATTGCACTGAAGCTTAATTCAATCACACTTCAGGACAATTAATTTTTAATTGCTCTGAAGCTCAATTGAAATTTTGATTATGCTTAAGTACAGTTTGATTGCACATTGGGCTTCATTGCAATTATTAATAATTGTGAATCTTCATCATAATTAATTGTGCTTCAGCGCAATTCTTTTATGCATTTTGCGCTCCAGTGCAATTATTTTAATAGATGTGTATTTGGCCTCCCATAGAATCACAAATATTTGTGCTGAAGTGAAAATAAAAAATGTGAAAAAGGCCTCCCATAGCAACTTCCATAAACATTCATTTATATCTGGGCGATTTGTGATCTACATGTACATGTATACAAAGGGAGTCTGAACAAGTTTGTTAGTTGTTTACTTGTATAGGTGGTCATTGTTTCTATGAGCAGTGGTGTGATATTTCTAAGTGAAATAAACCTCTGTGGTACGTATTTCATCGACCATTAATAGCTGAACATATCTACAAATGAATCACTGGGAAACAGATAAAGCTCTGATCATCGGTGAGTATTCTGATATCAAAGGGTTAAAAAAAACTTTTTTTTTCTAATTTTTTCTCTCATTTCCAGCAAATTGCATCTGGAAAATGGCTGTCATTGAATAACATCACCTACAAAAATCACAGAGAAGAAGAGCGGTGGGTAAAATTATCTATCAGTAAGCTGTTCATTGATGTATAATTTGATATTTGACCCATTTCAGATATTTGAACAGGACCTGCTTCCTCATTGAGATAGGATACTTTACTATGTAGTGATATTGCCACTTCCTACTTACTGTGCTCACAGTGGAGGTGTCATCTTCTCTTTAAAGAAAATCTTTAAATAGTGAACTGGTGATTATTTGTGTGACTAAAACTTATACACAGTAGAGGAGCATAATGTTCCAGTCATGGTCAGTGAATAGAGTTCCTTATGTCTACAAACACTATATTTGTAATTTACCACTGATTGACCAGGCACCATGTGTGTAAGCCTGCAAATAGTGTGTCTGTTATTTGCAGAATGAGGTCTCCAGAGGGTGAATTTAGTTATGCTATCCCACACAGCGGTATAGCATCACCAAATTCACCCTCTGTGAACCTCATTCTGCTTAAGCCTCAACTATGGGAGACATATTGAAGTTCCCCAGTTGAAGTTTTTGATGCTCCTCTCGATTATGCATTTTATCTTCTGGCCAAATTGGGGATAAGAAACTGCCCAGAAGGGAAAAAGTAACACTCATGTTCTATATGGTTGCAGGCAATGGGAGGCTGTTTCTCGGACAACAAGGTTCGATGCTGAATCTGATGGTATGTTTAGTTATTTAACATAATAAAATTACTGCCTGTACAATTCTTATTTGGCCATATACATTTATAATTGTTGGTTGTCAATGTATTCATTCTTGGATCTCTTCAACTGAGGTCCCAGTTCAAACTGACTGAAAAGAGAAGTTGGAACTAAGACCAAAAAAATACTCATTTGTTTCCTATTTGGTGGTTAGAAAAATCCAGACAGGCAGGGATTTTTTTTTTTAGAATTTTTTTTTTAGAGCAAGTTTTGCATGGAATATTTAGAGGCAAGTAGTGGGTTTCCTTGTTTAAATTCTACAATCATGTATAGTAGAATGAAGAATCCTTTATATTCAATACAACTGTGCTCAACAAAGCCATCTAGAGTCCCCAAAATTGTAATCTAGACAGCACTTAGTCAATGTCATATGCATAATAGTAATCTTGTAGTAGGGCCCTGCGAACCTTCGAGAATTCGATTCGATTCAAAATCGCCACAAAGCTTTGCATCGATTTGATTTGAAAGTCGGTACTCAAAATATTGGAATCATAGGGAATGATGAACTTATACCCAGAAGGAGCCATAAACATGTCTTGATTAGCACTATTCAAAGTGGCTATTTTCATAGGCATTAGCAATATAGCCGACATCAAAGGGATTATTGCAGATGACGAAGACAACATTGTCACACTCAGTGGCAATTATCTACACACAGTTACATCATGTTCATGGCATGGGTCAAGAGCTGCATGCTTTAATAGTGTTCTGTTAAGATACCGATACATACAATGTCTGGTATCAAATCAAAAGCCCTTCCTCAGACTGAGATGGCCTCATGTTGGATTCTCATGATGGATAATATTTTATTTAACTGTATAGGGAAGAAAAACACTTGATATAAGATTTTAGTAACAATCTATGCCATAAAATATGATTAAAATACTATAATTCATCACCATTTGAAACGTTTGTGTCTCAGAAGATGCCCATAGGGAAATAGAAAAAAGCTGAGATCATAGAAAGATTTCCCCCATTGTGGCTCCCAGAATGCAACAGAATTCAAACTAATAATGTATTTTCAATGGAAGGGGAATAACTATATTTTAAGATATAGAGTTATTCCCCTTCCACTGAAAATAATGAAACTTGATTACAGAACCCAAGGGCAAGTCGATATCTCAACAAAAACAATAAGTTCACAGTTCATAATATGGCATATATATAATATAAAATTATTTGGGGATATGAAAATTAAGTGGGCCTTTAATGTTTTACTTTTAAATCTCCTTGTCGCAGTGATGCCAAAAACCAAAATGTAAGTGTTCATGGTTGTATAAATCAGAATTTGATCACCCCCCCCCCCCCCCCCACCTCTGCGATGTATAAGTTGCATGCACATTTTGAGGTGAAATACTGGGTCAAAAAGTTGCGATGTATAGTCAAAAATCTACTGTACACTTTTAAGCAGTTGCAGAACACGCATGTGTACAAATTATACATTAAACATCTCGACCCTTCATCTTGATGCACGGTATACAAAGTTTGATGAATTGTGACACATCGTGGTCTGATGACCTATTTCTCTGCCATGTCCACCATAGTCTCAAAATGCTAACCGGAGTCTCACCATAACTCCGTAAAAGGACTGATTTGTGTTTTTTCATAATTTCTTAAAAGTTTCCAAAACTAGTAACATCCCTCTAGGCTAGACTAGACTAGTATATTTCTCATAGTTCCAGTACAACCCATCACCAGCAATTCGAGAATCGATTCAAACAAAAATCTGAGATTTGCAGGGTCCTACCATGTAGGTGAGACACAAAGGCCAATTATACAATTAAAGACATTAGTAAAATTCATGATCATGTTAAATTTTACACAAAGCTTTAAAGATGCATTATCCGAATTAACGCTCCTAAGTTACTATTTCTTTGGCTTCTGGGTAAAAAATATTTGAATCGAGTCGAGGAACCCACCCACCAAAGCTCAGAGTGATCAGATATCGATTGTTGAAGTTTGTTATTTCTCGAGATGTGCAATTATATGAGGCCCAGAAAAACATCATCAAATGGACGGTCTCGTACAAAATTTGGGATGAAGATGGATAACTCTAAAATCAAGTGGTAATACGGCCAAAATTTGTAATACTCGAGTGATTTCGTTGAACAAAAGGCTGATAAATAACACTTTTTGGGAAATTTGATACCATAGTTGAAGTGGTTTATAGCATTATTTAATGCAATTAATTGATACTGATAACTAAAGCGTATTTTGAAGAAATGTTGTTGTTGTATTTTGATGATATGGGGACCGTCTGATTGAATTGAGTACCTTTAATTTGCAAAATTGGTAGCTTTAAAAATTAGTAGAATGCGCTGCTGTATTTCTGTATTTTGTTTGCTGACAGAATGGCAGCTGGCAGAATGCTTGCTGGCAGAATGCTTGCTGGCAGAATGCTTGCTGGTAGAATGTTTGCTGGCAGAATGTTTGCTGGCAGAATGTTTGCAAGTCTGCATCATTGTTCCAGATAGGTAGGCTAACTGGAAACAAGTATGTTTTTCATTTTTGGCTTAATATAAATCTCAATAAATAACATGGAAGCTCGTGTTCACAATCCATATCTCCACAAACTTATGAATATGTGATTCCTAAATAATAAACTTATAAATACAAACTTGAAGCAGATATTTTGAGGAATTAAATCTTGTTTGTTATGGCACCAATACAATAGTTTAATTCTCTAAAGTACTTTACACCCTGTTGTACAAGTATTATTGTTCCCTCTTCTGTTTGTTGAATTTTCAACCCAAAACTACATGTATAATTATGCATTTGAGAGCAAAACAAATCTGGCATTTGGAATTTAACTCTTTCTATACTGAATGAATTCTCCCACTCAGTTATAAAAGTATACATGGAATAGTCTATTATTCATTTGGAGGGTTGTTCAGGATAAATTAGCAGCCGGCAGTGTGACCAAAAGATAATTCAATGCTGAATTATTCCAATTCATTAATGGGAACTACCCCTGTTTATGAGAATTTATATTGAAAGGGTTAAAAACTGCCATTCGTGCTGAGAATTTGTATTCAAATAATTTAAAACTGGGATATTAAGATATTGTGAGTATCCTTGGTCTTGAAAGGCTGGAATGGAATTTGGTCTCTATACCATGGTACCTGGTTCAGTCGAATGTGAGTATTCAGCACTTTATTACAAAGATGAAGCTTAAATGATTAAATTATGCAAGATATTTTAAAAACAGATACATGGTGATTTGAATGTCTCCAGGTTTATTTCACTTTGAATGCATTGGCTCTTTATGAGGTGTTCATAAGGTGTTCATTGCTTCTATTGCATGTGAATAAATTCTTATAACTTACTTAAATGGCCATGTGAATTGGCATATGATGTTCATCAATTAAGAAAAACATTTGAAAAAGAACCAAGTAATCACCCAATATGAATATGAACAGTTAATTTTATTTCAATTTTATTCTTAGAACAACAGTGATCACAATCCTGATATTACATGTATATTACAGATACCGGTATACAGCAATAACATTTGAATTTAACATTCTTTAACAACGACTCGTTGACGTTTTGTTCCCATAGGAAATGTTCAGATAATACACCATTTGTTGAATTTATTATCTGAACATTTCCCAACAATGAAGATGAATCTTTCTGTATTATCTGTTCGACTCTCTGTCATCTGCTTATATTTCCTGAGCATCCCTCCAAATAAATAATAGACGTCTCAAGTGTATACTTTTATAACCGAAAGGGAGAATCTATTGAGCAGTCCTCAAAATTGGCCATGGCAATAAGCAATACTGCGGGAAATGCCGTGGCAACATGTGGAATATAACATGGCAGAGCATTAAGTTTGCTGCCTTGGGACATTTTTCCTAATTTTGAAGGCTGCATTTAGTAAAGAAAGGGTTAATTGAACAGATGTACAGTAATGCCCTAAGTAATCGACTCCTTAACCACAGCAGAATTATGGGTAACTTTTCAGGATTTAGTCGGAAATATAGCTTGTTGCCATTCATCGGAAAGCTCTCCCCTAGAGCTTTCCGATGAATGGCAACAAGCCATATTTCCGACTAAATCCTGAAAAGTTACCCATAATTCTGCTGTGGTTAAGGGGTCGATTACTTAGGGCATTACTGTAAAGGACTTCAAATAGAGACTTTAGAGATGCATTATCCGAATTAACGCTTCCAAATTAAATTACTATTTCTTTGACTTGGGGGCTAAAAAATATTTGATTCAAGTCGAGTAACCTACCCATCAAAGCTCAGAGTGATCAGATATCGATTGTTGAAGTTTGTTGTTTCTAGATATGTGCAATTATTTGTGGCCCAGAAAATAGTTGTCAAACCGACGGTCTCGGACAAAATTGCGGATGAAGATGGATAACTCTAAAATCAAGTGGCAATACGGCCAAAATTTGAGATACTCAAGTGATAAATACAGCCATATTTCGTTGAACAAAATGTTGATAAATAACATGTTTGGGGAAATTTTATACCATAAAGACAGTGGTTAGCATTATTTTGTTGCAATTAATCGATTCTGATAACTAAAGCATATTTTGAAGAAATGTTGTTGTTGTTGTATCTTTGATGCTATGGGGACCATCTGACTGGATTGAGTACCTTTAGTAATGGATATCTCCATCTACATTTCAGGTGTTGAAATTATAGCAATATTGAAGAGACAACTAAAATTTGACTGCATTATCCTGGTAAAGCAGTACAGACCACCCATGAAATGCTGCACTATTGAGTTCCCTGCTGGTAAGGACTAAACAAAATAATGTTGCACCATTGAGTTCGCTGCTGGTAAGACCTAACAAAAATAGTGATGTTCTGGTGGGAAAAAAGTAGTGAAGGCAGAGATTAATTTCATTTATTTCAAAAATAAATTTGTGGAAAATACCATATGGAATATATTCTTTATGCCCCTAACATCACGATAAGCACATTTCTGTGGGTATGAAAGGGAAAAAGCCTTCTTAAAAGTATTCTTAATAAAAATGATCATGACATCAACCACCAGTTGAACTGTACGGCTATATACAAGGGCACCACCATCTTAAAATACCGACTTCCAGTGTAAATAGTGCAGATCGGTAACTGATCAGCACAGTTATACAACAATTTGAGATTGATAAACCGGTAAATTTAGTAGGGGCTGTGGTCTGGAAAAAGAGTAGTGGGTGGGTTATTGGAAACATCACTATTTTATTTAGACCTATGGTTCACTGTTCCTCACTTCCATGCTTAAACAACATCTGATATTGCCAAGCTGCTAAAAGAAGGCTCAAGCCATATTCAACCACTATAAATAAGCACAATATGGGACTCTGAAGCGGCCTTGATCACACATATACAGTGTCAATCATTTTGTTATCCGGATATCTCATTAGAATATCATTTCCACTTGAGTAGACTATTACTTGTATCGTGACGACGTAATAGTAAATTATGTCAAACCAGAAATGGCAATCGCATTTCTGCTAGATCGTTCATATATTAGGTCTGAGCGTCGCGACCAAGTTTTCCAATTACTTTTCTCTGCTACTGTTGAATATGATTGAACTGAATGGAATTGTATTCCTCTAACTTGTATATTGAAACTGAACATTGAGTTGATTTCTTCGAGTAGTTCATGCTATTGACCCGCCAATGTGTGAGTATGGCATGATTATTGAACTGGTTTGATGTTACGGTGTGCATAATTATTCTGGATGACATTTGACCTCAGTAAACTTTATACTTGTCTGATGTTATGAGACAAGATTTAAGACTCAAGTGATAAACATTACTGGCAAAAGTTTATTTAACATTCACCCCATTTCGTCGCCTATATATTTTAAACTAACGTGTTATAACTTGCAATATTTTAGTATTTATTTCATTGAATTTCTAACATAATTCCCATGTTCTACTTACCTGTGTTCTTTGTCTTTCATCTAATCATTCTCTTTTGTATCACCCCTATATTTTATCTCTCGTTCTTACTTTGCTATTATACCCTATTCTGCATATGGTTTTATATTTATTGTCTGTGGAATTGCATTGATACTGCATTGGTAATTGAACTATGTATGTCACACCCATAAGGTCTATACGTTTTGAATTTCCGATCCTTTTTATTATAATTTTTTATATCCATAGCGCATGTGTGTGGTCGAGTTTGCATATTGGTTACTTATTGATAGCTCACATGCATACAGCCTTGTTTGTACGATCAACTATTTTGCTATGTAGCACGCATAAGGACATGTTGGAATTTATTGATGTTCTTGCTATGTGTAAAATAATTTGTAAGTAGTGAACTAATTTTGTAATTTACGTTCCAGGTTGAAATCATTAAATACATCATTTCACAACCATGGCGTGGCTTCATCTGTCGGATCCCAACTAAAACATTACTTGATTAACCTATTGTCTATATCGGCGACTTCCTTTTAAACATCATTGTTGAAACAGAATCATCTGATTGGGAATATAAATATCATATTGTTACAATGCCAGCCATATCAAGTTTTACCCAAGTATTGTGTGACGACTCTATTTTTATCGCTAAACAATCAATCGTATCTGATCTTACCCAGGTTAAGTGTGAAGTGAATCTGATTTAATGTCAGAGCTATTAGACTTCTACATTGACATACATGTGTCTTGAGAAATTGGTATTTACTTTTCCCCGTCTTGTGGTTTCAGGGTTGACAGATAAAGGCGAGACGGCTGAGGAGAGTGCTCATCGAGAACTTAAAGAAGAAACAGGCTACACAGGGGTCCACAAACATACGTCTCCAGGTAAGAGTGGTTTTAAAATGACGAACGAAGGTAACCACTTCTATTCCTGAGTACCTAGTACTATTACCAGGTCGACTAACCTTTTCTATACTAAATGGATCCTCCTACTCAGTTATAAAAGTATACATTGGAATGGTCTAGTACAGGCCTTAAATTCCGACGCGAATCACCGAATGATTCGCATTTTGATTCCCGTGACCGACGGTGGCGCGAATCAAAACTGATTCGTGCGATTGTTTTGCGATGATTCGCGCTTAAAATGTATAAGTTAATATTAAGCGGTAACAAAATGCCATAGCAGTGGGTTTCTAACGAATCACAACAATGAAATAACGTATATTTGCGCTCGTGTGTGCGGTACCGGAGAGCAATTCCCGTTTTACAATTACCCATTACCCCGGATGTATTAATAGAGTACACACCGGAAGGGAGATAATTCAACTTCCGTTATGGGAAACTTTTGAGTTAAAAACTCCGCAAAAGTTTGAAATGTCTTTAAAACATCGCGGAGTCTCAATAAAAACTGTGAACAAATGGCCGGCGAAGTTAAGCAGTCGTATTCATTCGAATCAAAAGATGGCCAATATATCAAAGCCGTGTGTAATATTTGTTCAAAAAACATTTCAAAAATATTAAACAAATATCAAGGAAAATTAGTCACTTCACTCTTCAGGATATTGTAATGTTGGGCACGTTACTCTTGGGATCCAAATAAACATAGGGGGTAACAGTATAGGGCGAATTTTCCTCAAAATTTCAAAATAGTACAGGGGCACTGGGTGAAATAATGTCATCTTCTACCATATTTGATGTTTAAAGGACCAAGATGAGCTGTGTTGGCCTGTGCCAGGCTGTGGCCTCATGGAAGGTATTATTATTAATTGACACAAAACAATTAAAATAAATTTTATTAGAACAAAAAAGACTGTTCATGGCCATCTGGTGTGGCAATCCAATAAGAGTCCTATAATTCTCTTATATCAGCCGCCATTTGCAAAATTATTCTTAAAATAAAAACTGAAAATGTTTAAATATGAAACAATATTCATTGTAATACAGGGTTGGGGTCAGAAATGCATACACAATGTCGATTTTTTGTTGTACATGTATGTACATAAACTCATTCAAAAAAGTTAATCCAATTTGAATCAGACTCCAAGTCTGCAATGCAGAATTCAGATGTAAATCATGTGTAAATTTCCATATTTGGTGCATGATCTAATTTTGGTGCATGCTGAAAGTTAGTCTCATTGGGAAATCTTGAATAAAATCTGAACATTCTTTAATCGAAGCCATGATGATAAATTTTCCTAATTGCAGGAGAGGTTCAATTTCAAATGTTGTTGAAAATTTGAGCAAATACATCTCCCAGAAAAAGTCCTAATAAGGCATCAAGAGGCCCCAGAGTTGCTCTCAGTGCATTGAATTTTCAAAATTTTCCCGTTGGGAATTGGGAGGGGGACACCCCCTCCCATACCCTCCTCCACTTCAGGCCTGCTGCCTTCGGGATATGCCTTCGGCATATCGTGCTAGGATTATGATTCGGATATCAATAAAGTTGGGAATCAATTTTGATTCTCCCGAAATTAAATGGATTTTAAGGCCTGTAGTATTCATCTGGAGGGGTGTTCATGAAATATAAGCAGATTATTATCTGAACATTTCCTAAGGGAACTAATCGTCAATGAGTAGTTATTAAAGAAAGGGGTTATAACACAGACAAACATTTTCAGAGAAATTAAAGAGTACATGGCACAAAAATAAAACAAGATTCAAATTTCGAGGCGTCATCTTTAATCTTTTGATCGTTATCTAAGTTTTCGAATTGTATGTTCACTAGTGGATGGAGTTATCGATTTTTACTACTGTTATGTACTTCTATGTTATTCTTGGAGTTTCTGGATTCATTCCAAATTGTAAACTTCTTTTTTCAGTCAGATTCAACTGGCACCATAGTTGAAAACATTGAAGAATGAGTTGTTCAGCTCATTTGACATATCACAATTTAACCCATTCTATACTAAATACTCATTGACGAGTAGTTCCCTTAGGAGATGTTCAGTTAACCCATTCTATAATAAATACTCATTGATGAGTAGTTCCCTTAGGAGATGTTCAGTTAACCCATTCTATACTAAATACTCATTGATGTGTAGTTACCTTATGAAATGTTCAGTTAACCCATTCTATACTAGATACTCATTGATGAGTAGTTACCTTATGAAATGTTCAGTTAACCCATTCTATACTAGATACTCATTGATGAGTAGTTACCTTATGAAATGTTCAGTTAACCCATTCTATACTAGATACTCATTGATGAGTAGTTACCTTAGGAATTGTTCAGTTAACCCATTCTATACTAGATACTCATTGATGAGTAGTTACCTTATGAAATGTTCAGTTAACCCATTCATTACTAAATAATCATTGATGAGTAGTTACCTTATGAAATGTTCAGTTAACCCATTCTATAATAAATACTCATTGATGAGTAGTTACCTTATGAAATGTTCAGTTAACCCATTCTATACTAAATACTCACTGATGTGTAGTTACCCTATGAAATGTTCAGTTAACCTATTCTATACTAGATACTCATTGATAAGTAGTTACCTTATGAAATGTTCAGTTAACCCATTCTATAATAAATACTCATTTATGAGTAGTTACCTTAGGAAATGTTCAGTTAACCCATTCTATACTAAATACTCATTGATGAGTAGTTACCTTAGGAAATGTTCAGTTAACTCATTCTATAATAAATACTCATTGATGAGTAGTTACCTTAGGAAATGTTCAGTTAACCCATTCTATAATAAATACTCATTGATGAGTAGTTACCTTAGGAAATGTTCAGTTAACCCATTCTATAATAAATACTCATTGATGAGTAGTTACCTTAGGAAATGTTCAGTTAACCCATTCTATAATAAATACTCATTGATTAGTAGTTACCTTATGAAATGTTCAGTTAACCCATTCTATACTAAATACTCACTGATGAGTAGTTACCTTATGAAATGTTCAGTTAACCCATTCTATAATAAATACTCACTGATGAGTAGTTACCTTAGGAAATGTTCAGTTAACCCATTCTATAATAAATACTCATTGATTAGTAGTTCCCTTATGAAATGTTCAGTTAACCCAATCTATACTAGATACTCATTGATGAGTAGTTACCTTATGAAATGTTCAGTTAACCCATTCTATACTAAATACTCACTGATGAGTAGTTACCTTAGGAAATGTTCAGTTAACCCATTCTATAATAAATACTCATTGATGAGTAGTTACCTTATGAAATGTTCAGTTAACCCATTCTATACTAAATACTCACTGATGAGTAGTTACCTTAGGAAATGTTCAGTTAACACATTCTATAATAAATACTCACTGATGAGTAGTTACCTTAGGAAATGTTCAGTTAACCCATTCTATAATAAATACTCATTGATGAGTAGTTACCTTATGAAATGTTCAGTTAACTCATTCTATACTAAATACTCATTGATGAGTAGTTACCTTAGGAAATGTTCAGTTAACCCATTCTATAATAAATACTCATTGATGAGTAGTTACCTTATGAAATGTTCAGTTAACCCATTCTATACTAGATACTCATTGATGAGTAGTTACCTTAGGAAATGTTCAGTTAACCCATTCTATACTAAATACTCATTGATGAGTAGTTACCTTAGGAAATGTTCAGTTAACCCATTCTATACTAAATACTCATTGATGAGTAGTTACCTTAGGAAATGTTCAGTTAACCCATTCTATAATAAATACTCATTGATGAGTAGTTACCTTAGGAAATGTTCAGTTAACCCATTCTATACTAAATACTCACTGATGAGTAGTTACCTTAGGAAATGTTCAGTTAACCCATTCTATACTAAATACTCATTGATGAGTAGTTACCTTAGGAAATGTTCAGTTAACCCATTCTATACTAAATACTCACTGATGAGTAGTTACCTTAGGAAATGTTCAGTTAACCCATTCTATAATAAATACTCATTGATGAGTAGTTACCTTATGAAATGTTCAGTTAACCCATTCTATACTAAATACTCACTGATGAGTAGTTACCTTAGGAAATGTTCAGTTAACCCATTCTATACTAAATACTCATTGATGAGTAGTTACCTTAGGAAATGTTCAGTTAACCCATTCTATACTAAATACTCACTGATGAGTAGTTATCTTATGAAATGATCAGTTAACCCATTCTATACTAAATACTCATTGATGAGTAGTTACCTTAGGAAATGTTCAGTTAACCCATTCTATACTAAATACTCACTGATGAGTAGTTACCTTAGGAAATGTTCAGTTAACCCATTCTATAATAAATACTCATTGATGAGTAGTTACCTTATGACATGTTCAGTTAACCCATTCTATACTAAATACTCACTGATGAGTAGTTACCTTAGGAAATGTTCAGTTAACCCATTCTATAATAAATACTCATTGATGAGTAGTTACCTTAGGAAATGTTCAGTTAACCCATTCTATACTAAATACTCACTGATGAGTAGTTACCTTATGAAATGTTCAGTTAACCCATTCTATACTAAATACTCATTGATTAGTAGTTACCTTAGGAAATGTTCAAATAACACATTCTATAATAAATACTCACTGATGAGTAGTTACCTTAGGAAATGTTCTGTTAACCAATTCTATAATAAATACTCATTGATGAGTAGTTACCTTATGAAATGTTCAGTTAACCCATTCTATAATAAATACTCACTGATGAGTAGTTACCTTATGAAATGTTCAGTTAACCCATTCTATACTAAATACTCATTGATTAGTAGTTACCTTAGGAAATGTTCAGTTAACACATTCTATAATAAATACTCATTGATGAGTAGTTACCTTTTGAAATGTTCAGTTAACCCATTCTATACTAAATACTCATTGATGAGTAGTTACCTTATGAAATGTTCAGTTAACCCATTCTATACTAAATACTCATTGATGAGTAGTTACCTTATGAAATGTTCAGTTAACCCATTCTATAATAAATACTCATTGATGAGTAGTTACCTTATGAAATGTTCAGTTAACCCATTCTATACTAAATACTCATTGATGAGTAGTTACCTTATGAAATGTTCAGTTAACCCATTCTATAATAAATACTCATTGATGAGTAGTTACCTTAGGAAATGTTCAGTTAACCCATTCTATAATAAATACTCATTGATGAGTAGTTACCTTAGGAAATGTTCAGTTAACCCATTCTATACTAGATACTCATTGATGAGTAGTTACCTTATGAAATGTTCAGTTAACCCATTCTATACTAGATACCCATTGATGAGTAGTTACCTAATGAGATGTTCAGTTAACCCATTCTATACTAGATACTCATTGATGAGTAGTTACCTTAGGAAATGTTCAGTTAACCCATTCTATAATAAATACTCATTGATGAGTAGTTACCTTATGAAATGTTCAGTTAACCCATTCTATAATAAATACTCATTGATTAGTAGTTACCTTAGGAAATGTTCAGTTAACCCATTCTATACTAAATACTCATTGATGAGTAGTTACCTTATGAAATGTTCAGTTAACCCATTCTATACTAAATACTCATTGATGACTAGTTACCTTATGAAATGTTCAGTTAACCCATTCTATAATAAATACTCATTGATGAGTAGTTACCTTAGGAAATGTTCAGTTAACCCATTCTATAATAAATACTCATTGATGAGTAGTTACCTTAGGAAATGTTCAGTTAACCCATTCTATACTAGATACTCATTGATGAGTAGTTACCTTAGGAAATGTTCAGTTAACCCATTCTATAATAAATACTCATTAATGAGTAGTTACCTTAGGAAATATTCAGTTAACCCATTCTATACTAGATACTCATTGATGAGTAGTTCCCTTATGAAATGTTCAGTTAACCCATTCTATACTAAATACTCATTGATGAGTAGTTACCTTATGAAATGTTCAGTTAACCCATTCTATACTAAATACTCATTGATGAGTAGTTCCCTTAGGAAATGTTCAGATAATAAATTCAACAAACGTGTTGAACTGATTACCTGAACTTTTCCCACCACTGAATATGCTTCTTTCTTGTCTTGTATTGATTTTTTCTGTCTGTCATTTGCTTATATTTCTTGATCACCCCTCCAAATTAATAATAGACCATTCCAATCAATCCAATGTATGCTTTATAACTGAGTGGAAATATAGTTGTGAAGGAATTGTCAAGGAATTCATGTACGGTACTGAATATGAATGGAATCGGTTGACGTTTGTTAAACTTAGCATGCTAATGGCCATAAAATTGCTATAAATAGAACAAGGGCCATAACTCTGTTATGAAAGTTGGGATGGATCCGTTTTTCTGTTTCTTATACATTGTTATAAACTAACGTACCAAAAATGATCTAGTAATAGATGATTAGGACCGGATGCCCAGACCCTCGGACTCCAACTGTCCCTCGTCAAATCATGATTAAGCGGAGTTTTCAGTAAAAAATTTCAAGCACTCAAGTGAATGTGGTCAACTTATTTTATAATATGGTGAGTGGTGTTTGTATGGGAAGTCAAGTGTCCAATAACATGCATGAAAAATGTTCAGGATTATATGGCCTTCTTATCTTTCTTACGTTTCACTTTTCTTTTAGGCATGATTTCGGTTTGAGTGTCATATTGTTTTGTTTCAGTGACAAGTGTTGATCCTGGAGCAGGAAACTGTACAGCAAATCTTGTTACTATGGAAGTAAGTATCATAGTTTAGTTTGTTGTCTCCCACAAACTGTACAGCAAATCTTGTTACTATGGAAGTAAGTATCATAGTTTAGCTTGTTATCTCCCACAAACTGTACAGCAAATCTTGTTACCATTGAAGTAAGTATCATAGTTTAGTTTGTTGTCTCCCACAAACTGTATAGCAAATCTTGTTGCTATGGAAGTAAGTATCATAGTTTAGTTTGTTGTCTCCCACAAACTGTACAGCAAATCTTGTTACTATGGAAGTAAGTATCATAGTTTAGTTTGTTGTCTCCCACAAACCGTACAGCAAATCTTGTTACTATGGAAGTAAGTATCATAGTTTAGCCTGTTGTCTCCCACAAACTGTACAGCAAATCTTGTTACTATGGAAGTACATGTAAGTATCATAGTTTAGCTTGTTGTCTCCCACAAACTGTACAGCAAATCTTGTTACTATGGAAGTAAGTATCATAGTTTAGTTTGTTGTCTCCCACAAACTGTACAGCAAATCTTGTTACTATGGAAGTAAGTATCATAGGTTAGCTTGTTATCTCCCACAAACTGTACAGCAAATCTTGTTACTATGGAAGTAAGTATCATAGTTTAGTTTGTTGTCTCCCACAAACTGTACAGCAATCTTGTTACTATGGAAGTAAGTATCATAGTTTAGCTTGTTATCTCCCACAAACTGTACAGCAAATCTTGTTACTATGGAAGTAAGTATCATAGTTTAGTTTGTTATCTCCCACAAACTGTACAGCAAATCTTGTTACTATGGAAGTAAGTATCATAGTTTAGCTTGTTATCTCCCACATAGTTTGGTGGGGGATATAGCAGAGCTCTCTATCTCAGTCATCATAGGCTGGATATGAATAGTCTTTGCTATACTCAGTAATTCGATATTGAAAACATACAGTAATGACCTGAATAATCGACTCCTTAACCACAGCAGAATTATGGTTAATTTTTCAGGATTTAGTCGGAAATATGGCCTGTTGCCATTCATCTGAAATCTCTCTGTGAGTGCTTTCTGATGAATGGCAACAAGCCATATTCCGACTAAATCCTGAAAAATTATCCATTATTCTGCTGTGGTTAAGGACTCATAAGGAGTCGATTATTTAGGGCTTTACTGTAACTGCACAATAAATATTTAAAAAGAAAATCAACATGTTGAGTCAAGTTAGGTTCCCTTGTATAGAGGGAAAAGAATAAACTATTTGGTGCTTTGGCTGTTTCATGAAACTATTAATTATCCTAGAAGCTATTGGTACTTCACATGTGCAAACAGTTTAAAACATGTTTATCATCTTAAATGTATTAAAATATATTGTTATTTATACTATGAATTTTAATCTGTCATTAACCCTTTACCCAACAGAACGGCCCTGTGCCAATGCATTCTCTTATATATGCGAGTCGACCATAGGTCGCCTCGCATATATAAGAGAATGCATTGGCTTAACACATTAAAAATTATAAAATTGTTAAAGAATGTAAGAAAAAATGGTAAAAAGTGTTAAAAAAAGATTTTTTTTAGGCCAATGCATTCTCTTATATATGCGAGGCGACCTATGGTCGACTCGCATATATAAGAGAATGCATTGGCACAGGGTATAACTGTAACTATCACAATGTGGTCAAGGAGCCGGTTCCAATGATATCCATATTTGTATGGTTCTATTGAGACAGACCGAAGATATTTTAGGCTGTTGAAGCTTTATTTGGCCGGTTATGGCCGGTTTGTTGGGTAATGGGTTAAATCATGACCATGACTGTCTTTTTTCTTTTCAGGTAGATGGAGACGATCCAATAAACAAAGACGCTACACCCACTCCAGGTATAAATATATAATACTCTATATGCAGCATAGCATACAGTAATGCTCTAATTAATCGACCTCTTAACCAAAGCAGAATTATGGGTAACTTTTCAGGATTTAGTCGGAAATATGGCTTGTTGCCATTCATAGGAAAGCTCTCCCCGAGAGCTTTCCGATGAATGGCAACAAGCCATATTTCCGACT
This sequence comes from Siphonodentalium dalli, assembly GCA_032622095.1. Lineage (NCBI taxonomy): Eukaryota > Metazoa > Mollusca > Scaphopoda > Gadilida > Siphonodentaliidae > Siphonodentalium > Siphonodentalium dalli. The sequence goes on along the minus strand of CP136061.1, from coordinate 242,500,324 downwards.
AAATCCTGAAAAGTTACCCATAATTCTGCTTTGGTTAAGAGGTCGATTAATTAGAGCATTACTGTATGTTGTGACTTTCTATCCATACCAAGTACAGATGAATATCAGTAAAGAGGTAGAAATTAAGTAGCTACAATAATTTGTAGATCGGTATGCCAAGCTGGTATTACAAATCCATTGTCTATTAAAACAAATTTAAAATTTGTGAAATGTTTACATAATATTAAGCATTTAGTAGTGGATACTCTTCTTAACTCATTCAAAAAACCCAAAAGATGTAAAATAGAAATTAAACTCATATGCTTGATTTTCTCTGAATGCTATGATAATATAGTCTGATAGTATAAACAGATAATATAGTCAGATTTTGAATTTTTTAGTTGTGCCAGACCTAGTAGGTAATGAATAATTTACATACAGCGTGACAGTGTACAAGGCATTTCCCCGATGACAAGATGACGAGTTATCAACTATAGGTATATGTATAAGTGATATTATAGCTTATATCATATATGATATTATATTTGCCTCTGACGCTGAATTAGAAGAAAGAAAAATTAATAAGGTTTTCACAAGGTGAGCATTATGAGTGTCGTGATGAAAGTGTCATACACAATACTAGGACATTGCTGTAATTCAACATCACATACATGCGGCGTGTTAAGTGGACAGTTTCTGTCCTTGATGACTCGGGAGATTAATGGAGACACTGGGAATGGATCAATTCTATCCAGGCTGTTTGAGTAAATATTGTGGTCGTTTCAAATTTGATTGTTCCGGATGGTAACTTTAGTTTTAGATATCTGATTGTTTTCATTTTGTACGTGGATTACCCACATGAAAATACAGGACAAGTTCGAATATGGGTGCGGTCTGCCCATTTTTATCAGAGTTATAGTTGTTGTGGACCTACAGTTTGCCAATTATTTTGGTTTCCGATCGTCTGGATGATAACTTATATGTAGTAATCATTATCCGATTGTTTTCAAATTTGGTATATGGATTTCTCACTTAAATATATACATGTAGGTAAAGTTTGAATATAGGTGTGGTCCGCCAATTTGTATCATAGTTATGGTCCTTGTCGACTCAGAATTTGCCTTATTATTTTGGTTTCTGGATGAAAACTTAATAGAATTTGAATTTACTTATTGTTCTGGTTTCTTAATCAAATAAAACTAGGTGTGTTAACAACACAGACATTTGAAAGTTAAGTTTGATTCAATGATTGTTCCCAGAATAAAATATTTCATTTCTAAAAAGTCACCGGTCAAATAAAGCTGCCTTAATCGAGGGATTAGTAGCCTTTTAGTAAAAATATGGACCACCATCCTTCATGGTCGGCACATTTAAAGGGGAACTGTAAACTAAATCTGACCATGGACTATCTCCTATTATACGCAACAGTAGTGCTGGGCGGTTTCCCGATTAATCGTCAATACCCGGTTAATATTTCAATATCGTCAGTAATATCGTCTAAACTAAAATAATCGTAATATCGTCGGCGATTAGAGGGTGCCAGACCATCATAAGCGTGTACAAACAAATAGTTTAACTCAAGCCTAAATCGAGTTATTTAAGTTTTAAATTCCAACTAAATCCCCGTGTCCTGACTTTTTCAATATTCAATATAAATCATAGTAAACAATGTTTAGGACGACTAACAAAATTAGGGGGATATGAAAACCCCGATTACGTCCCCCTTTCGCTCACAATATTACACAAACGCTCCAACTTCCCTGCGTACTTTTTATTACAAGAGAATTCACCAAATGAATTGACGACTGATCGGGTAATAGATCAATATGAATGTCAGTTTTGCCATGTCTCTTCCTTCAGTACAATGATGCACATGCACCGTCAATCAAAATAGTAAATGAGCGAAGATACCGCCCCTTCTCGTCTAGAAGAAACCACTCACGGCGATTGGTTAAAACCAATATTATAGAATTAGGGCTTCAAACCCGCCCAAAATACATGGTGTCCTTTCTTGGCTGAATTCCAAAAGTTATGTACTACGTGTGTGTGGACTTCGCTAAAATTTGTCTTGACGGTAAACCATATTCCATTTGTCAAGCGACGCAAGTGTCATCGGGAACAACATATGTAGAATATACCGAGTTAGAAAAGGATACTGTATAGTATAGAACACTTTTAGTTTTGGCATAGACTAGATAATGGTTTTATTAATTATCGGTATATACCAGAATTTGTCAAGTCACCGGAAAGAAATTGTCCGAATAGCGGAATTTAACCGGTGAATTTACTTTTCATTCCGAATATCGATCGAGCATGAGGTTGTCACTGGTTGAAAGGTTGTGTACAGGTATGTTATTATTGACGTCAACTTGTCAAAATTAATGACAATGATGTGATTCTAGCGAACAGTGAGAAACTGTTTAAGTTACTAGTATCTGATGTTTTAAAAAACCGCAATTATATCGTTAACCGCGGTTTTAATTTCCAAAAATCGCGGTTTTTATTTTCGTTAATATCGTCCAGCCCTACGCAACAGAATATATGCAACAAATGAATAAATTTGAGCCATGGATTAGTGCAAAATACACTCATGTGCTCTATGAATGATGCAAACAACATCGTAGTTATAATGAAAATGAGTTTATGGCTCAAGTCATTAACTCATTTTCATTATAATTACCATGTTGGTTACATCGTTCATACAGCACATGAGTATATTTTGCACAAATCTATGGCTCAAATTCATTCATTTATTGCATATATTCTGTGGAGTATAAAAGGAGATGGTCCCATAAATGGCCGGATTCAGTGTACAGTCCCCCTTTAAGTAACATTACAAATAGAACATGAAGGCTGAAGCCCAAACTATTATGTAAATCAGCGGTAATAAACATGAAGTATTTAATGCCAACATACAGAAATTTCAGATAATGCACCAGTCATAATGCTTACAGCGCCATCTGTGAAGACCATCATCCACCAAGTAGTCTGCCAGCTAGTTGAGCATTTGTGATGTGATCTGATTTTGATTTAGAGATTGTATTATGATGATCCTCTGACCTAGGGTATATCTTTTATTGTATGAGTGACATCTTGCTAAGTAACCATAATGTTAAGTCAAATGTTCTTTTCTTTTCCATGAACCATTGACACCACAGAAGAAACAGGTAAGAAAATGTTTTAAATTCACAAAATATGGTGATTAAAAAGAATAAAGATAAATTCTTGTCCCCATATTACAATTGGATTTGAAGTTATTGGTTAAATCTTATAATGCGGACACAACACGTACAAACCTCATGAAGACAATAAACAGCTGACCTAAAAACATTTACAGAGTTTTGTATCGAGCGCATGCCATGAGATGTTACATGTCAACTCTTTGATAAAATTACTCTAGCACAATGAACTGGTACTGTTGCGATCAGAACTACATGCATGTTCCAAAACTTACAAGTAGTTAAAGACATATTGTGTACTTATTCGGGTGCGTGAAACTGATAAGTTAGCATTAATGTGCTATGCCAACTGGAGGGATGTAGCATTCTACTAACATAACCAAAACTTCAAGCAAATCAACCGTACCGCTCCGTAGAAAACATTGTCAGAACTACGCTAAATTGTAAATATTTACTACTCGATTCGGGACGCATCTATCGGCGATAAATTAACGAAAATGATTTCGTCGTCGACAGTCACTGCATTTAATTAATATATAAGAATGGCGATATGTGTTGTCAATATACATATAATATTTGTGAACATAACTTCTTTGAACAAGATTGTTCTCCATTTCTATTTTATCACCCTACCGGAGTGTTTCATATCACTTTAATCATAACTCATACACTTTTTCTATTGCAACCAAATGCTTCACGCTGGAGTATATCATTATTCAGGAATCACCACTCAAGTGCTAGCACCTGTTATCTCTTTTGAAAATCAATTATCAAAGACATCAGTGGAAACTGTTTTGAAATAGTGTTAATATGTTTCTTTGATGTAATAATGTAATTGACCTTGAAAGCATACCAAAAACACTGGCGTAATATATACTGAGTTCGATGATTGTACAGATTCAAACTGCCAACATGCATGTATAATCATGACTAATTGGATAATAACGTTATGTCAAATTCAAACCACCTTGAAGTCATTTAGTCCTGGAGCTTATAGTGTACCTACCCCTGCAGAGCTAGGACAGAGATTATGGCTATTTTTAGAATTTTTTAATTGGAAATCTATCTTTTTAAAACACCTTTAAGTGAAATATGTACCTAAATGTTTATCTCGTTTGCTTTGGTAATAGTAATTAAACTTACCTTGAAAAGGAGTTTTCATTGAAATTTGTTTGTTGTTGGGAGATGCATGGGAGAGATAGGGCATTTTTAATGCCAGGGAGAGATAGGGCATCTTTAATGCCGGGGAGAGATAGGGCATCTTTAATATCACCCAGGCCTGAGAATAAGGTGCCTCTCATTTGCAGAATGAGATCCCCAGAGGGTGAATTTAGTGATGCTATCTCGCATAGTGGGCTAGCATCACTAAATTCACCCTCTGGGGACCTCATTCTGCTTAGGCCTCATCTTCTCTGGAAAGCTTCTTTGTTATCAAATTTCTATAGAAACTATAGAAACTTCTTCAGTTTCTCTATATCCCCAAATTGGCAGACAATACATTGCATAATCGAGGTTCCCAATAGGTGTACATCACAATATTCACCATTTGGGAACTTCAATCTGAGTCTGCCTCCCATAGCAGATGAGGCCATGCACAATGATGTCCCCAGAGGGTGAATTTGGTGATGCTAGCCCGCTATGTGGGATAGCATCACTAAATTCACCCTCTGGGGACCTCATTCTGCAAATGACAGGCACACTAAACTCAGGCTTGATATCACCCCACTCAGTTTCTTCCCTATTATATTCCTCAACTTGTAAGTATCAGAGCCAGGACTCTACTTCACTAGTGTAATCTCTAAACCGTCATTTCAGATGTTTGGATAGTTGCTATTTGGAAACTCATGCAGTGGAGAAGCTCGATATTTATTGCCGGAGTTATTGTACTTATAAGAGAAATGGATTATGTGCATTTTATGAACATCTATTAAATGGTTGAAGTGTTTCTGATGTTCAAAATCAGGGCACAATTGATACCTATTCTCCTTGTAAATTTCAGGTATAAATAGGAGATTTTAACGATTACTGTTTTTTGAATGTGCATTGTTAAAGGTACTCAATCCGATCAGAGGGTCCTATATTACTATTTCTTTGGCTTTGGGGGTAAAAAATATTTGATTCGAGTCGAGGAACCCACCCGTCAAAGCTCAGAGTGATCAGATATCGATTTTTGAAGTTAATTATTTCAATTGTTTCTAGCCCAGAAAGTCGTGTTCAAACAGGTTCAAACGGACGTTCTGGCAGATAAAGATGGATAACTCTAATGGTTTATATTACCACTTGATTTTAGAGTTATCCATCTTTATCTACCAGAACGTCCGTTTGAACCTGTTTGAACACGAGTTTCTGGGCTAGAAACAATTGGAATAATTAACTTCAAAAATCGATATCTGATCACTCTGAGTTTTGATGGGTAGGTTCCGAAGCCAAAGAAATTGTAATTTACGAGCGTCTGATCAAATTGAGTATCTTTAATTTCCACAGCTCATGTGCTAGTTTATCTCATCAGACAAACGTTTATATGTGTTATACAAATTTAAAATAAAAAGTGCTTTGGGTAAGAGACTTGATTGGTGATGTCGGTTCCTGGCCCTCAAGATGGCATCCAAAATTGTAGCTATTTAAAAAAATAAGCACTAAGTCAGTTACGCAGGCTCTAGTTAGGTAACTTGGAATATATTTATCAATATCATTTATTCCGGAACAAGTCCATTGACTTTTAGTTCCGATACTTTTCCGTGCTATCAATTTTCACATATATAATGGATTTTTGTTTTGTTTTTAGTTTGAAGAATGAAAGTCGTATCTCAAATCATGATAGAATGAGTCAGCTAATGTTTTGAACTCTTCTAAGGATTCGGTTGCAACGATGAAATCTGGTAAATTGTTCCAGTGCTTATCACCTGCTACTTGAAAAAATATTTTCCCACATCCTTCTCTGATCGGGGCAAATGCAGTTTGTGATCATGACCTGTTGTTCTGTCATAAAATGCCTTCTGGAACTGCTGGCTAGGTTATATTGATTTTTAATAAACTTAAAAGTTTCTATGAGGTCCGATCTGAATCATCTATACTTCACAAACATCAAGTTATGTTTTATCATCCATTCACGGTAACTTAGTTTGTTTAATTGTGGAATCATCTTTGTTGCCCTGCACTGCACCTGTTCAAGCTTCACACTCTGGTATATTCCAGAACTGGTCGGACCATACTGGCATAAAGTTTTTGGAACGTATCTGGAGTTTATTCCTGTATTCACAACCCAATATATGAATTAATTTTCTCTTTCAGAGTGTATTGAAGTTTTACTTGTACCAATAGACCAGCTACTCCAATGCCTTAATGGTACGTACCACAACATGTTTGTACACAGTAATGCCCTAAATAATCAACTCCTTAACCACAACAGAATTATCAGTAATTTTTCAGGATTTAGTCGGAAATATGGCTTGTTGCTATTCATCAGAAAGCTCTCACTGAGAGCTTTCCGATGGATGAATGGAAACAAGCCATATTTCCGACTAAATCCTGAAAAATTACCCATAATTCTGCTGTGGTTAAGGAGTCGATTATTTAGGGCATTACACTATGTAACCAACAGACCAAAGATTTGTTCAGTTGGTTGAGTTCAAACATAGTAAGACCAAAAAAAAAGTTTGTTTCTCAGGCCCTGCCGCATTGAATAAAAATCACTGTGTTTAGTGTATTAGTTGTTTTTATTTTGTTGTCTGATGCTATGACAAAACAGATGAAAATAGAAATGATGTCATGGCTAAGTTAATTTAAAAGATGGACCGCTTATGTAGAACCGCCAAGTTATTAATAGACTGCTTTTGAATGAGGATCAAACAAAGTGATGCTGTTTGCATTTTCCATTATGGGTTATCCTTCTTTGATTATTTTTAATTTGGGTTCCGTCCTGACCATGTTTCAATTTAGCACCTTGGGAGCATGCCAAGTTGGCATTGCCAACACCCAAGGTGCAACTTCTTGTTTGGCATCACCTGTAACCCAGTTGGTTGGTCAGTTATTGCATTTTCTATGTAGACATTGATGTCATTGAGAGAATTGATAAACATCTCAAATTGATGTGGGGACAAAAATGCTTTGTACCTTACTTGTATTTAAATTCACGCAGTTCTATTTTTCGCTCAAAAATGTTTTCGTGAAAGACTTGTATCTGGTGACAGTTTCAGTTCTTAATGGTTCATGAATGGACATGTCTATATTAAATACCAAGCATGACGAACATTGACATCAAGTTGATTGTAACTGCATTAACCCTTTACCCAACAGAAGGGCCCTGTGCCAATGCATTCTCTTATATATGCGAGTCGACCATAGGTCGCCTCGCATATATAAGAGAATGCATTGGCTTAACACATTAAAAATTATAAAATTGTTAAAGAATGTAAGAAAAAATGGTAAAAAGTGTTAAAAAAATATTTTTTTTAGGCCAATGCATTCTCTTATATATGCGAGGCGACCTATGGTCGACTCGCATATATAAGAGAATGCATTGGCACAGGGCATAACTGTAACCATCACAATGTGGTCAATGAGCCGGTTCCAATGATATCCATATTTGTATGGTTTTATTGAGACAGACCGAAGATATTTTAGGCTGTTGAAGCTTTATTTGGCCGGTTTGTTGGGTAAAGGGTTAACATTTTGTTGGAAGATGGGTGATTATATGCTCCAAACAATCATTATAATATTCAAATGCATGGTTATGGACATCATTGAAATGATCTCGAAAGAAGTAATACCACAAGCAAGTAGGTGGTTGACTTTGAGAAAATCATTAATTAGCTGCGTGTAATTCAAATAGTTGGGTTTACAATTGTGCACTTGTGATTGTACGTATAACAACACGCTTTATACGTGTGGCTTCTCCAGAGTGTGAAAATCAATTAATACCAGTCACAGTTCACCACTGATCAATCTTCAATAAGAGGGAACATCAAAAGTTACCGACTGGTACATTGATTGAACGTTAATGTGTGAGTATTTACGGTACCGGAAATCCATGTAATTTGGGAAATCCCCACATACACGAATTTAAAAAACAAAACAAAAACTTCGTTTTGGAATTTTCAATGCGGGGTTTTGATGAATCCGGGAGATATTGGGGGTAATCCGTGTTTGCGGAATTGCCGTGGGATTCCGTGAGTCTCACGGAGAATCCGTGAAACTTAACAGCTCTGGTTTACATACATGTATTTAACTCAGGTTGTATGACCACAGTGTCACTTCAGTGATGTGGATATGGAGACATAGTTTCAAGTCCCTTCTTCATGGAATATATGTATATTATTTACAAGCATTTTTCCGCCAAGGAGAAGCCCTCAACTGAACTATATGGATTACGTCTCCGGCCTTGTGTCAATCAGGAGGGTTAAAATTTTATTGCTGTGCCGACCCCACTCACATCCGTGTCCAGATTAGTCTCGCATGAATACACCCGCATTCTATCTATTGTCTAGTCAGTTTTTATTCCTCCTCGCCAGGACAGGATCGTTTCTATTTTCTCAAGGTTGTATCTTTCTGTGTTGCGAGTTTATCGACTCAATATTTATTGTTGATATTACAAACTTGCAATTTATTGTACCCGATAGTTAATTAATATTTCTCACATCCGAAACGGGAACTTTTTTCGTTTCACTGTATCCGTAATTTGTTTCCGTGTTTTCTGTTTTCCTCAAGACGGCTTTATCTTCCAACAATTGGAATTAAGATGGCCATCTTGACAATGACTAAAGAAGCACATAGCTTACTTGTGGCAAAACCACATAGTGCATATTGTGCCACACATACGGCGTGATGACTATCATGACTTACAATTGAGGACGCAATGTAGTACGGTATGCGATGTCTCCTAATTTCGTGCTACACGTGTTTCACTTTACATAAGTTTCCGTCGACTCGCTTCGGTTATTTCGTAAGTTCCGTTGCTTTGTATCCTAATGTATACTGCCAAATCATACATGACACTGCTCTGTTAATTCGCAGAAAGTTGCACAGGACAGCCATATCCTCCTTTGTAATAATTTACATGAATAAATACGAAGATAGTACTTGTTATCACTATCAGATGACAATTCACATTTCTTTCGACTGAGCGATCTGTAATATTGTTTTAACGATCAATACCTGCGAATCTACGCCCGCCAGTATGTATGAGCGCGTGGTCTTGTTAGACACATGACAAATGTAATAACACATTACATCGATTTCAAGGTATTTAGAAAATTCTACCTTGTCTATCACGATTAAATATCATATAACTCATTGTATCATCAGTACAATAGTTACTAACACTCCGTAACAGGGGGATGGTATTCGTTATCACATATATAACCACACTTCGAATTGATGTGTTGTCTGACGTTCTAAATATTGTGTTGCATTCTTTACATCCATGTATGTACAGTTTGGGTTCCTACGAATTATTGTTCACCAACTGCAATGAAGTGAAAACTTTGTGGCCTGACACTAAGCCATCTTACCGTGGGCTCTAATATGCCTCGGCGTGGGCGAGCTTGCAATGATGTATTGCACGCCGTAATAGTTCCATACATTGTACATGACAATCATATCATATCAGGGCCTCATGTATGCTGTCAGGACTGACTACTAGTATGCTTACATATGGTGCACAGTTTTCATCCCAATACTGACATACTTTGCAGTTTCATCAGTGAATGATAACGGCAAACAGCGAAATAGAAAGAATACATATTGTCACGTGCTCCAGATTCACTGCCAATAGTCTTTCCAGTAGAGACCATCACTTGGCTCACTAACTTCTATTTCCACATATATCAAAACGATATTCTGCCACATAGCTTTCACTCATGTATGATGCGCAGTTACATGCAACACATTTATATTGCGCAGAATATCAGAAAGGACTGCATTTGTATTGTTACATGTCTAAAGCGAGCTTACATGCGCAGCGTTTATATTGCGCTCATCTACTGCCAATATATTTCCGAAACCGGCCATGACATGGCTCTTCGTCTATGGCGGCTGTTCTGGGTGGGGAAGACTCGTTGTCACGTGACGCTCTTGCTCTCATAGACATAGCGCACCAGCCAAATGGCCTTCTGACTCTTCCCCATGGTGCAGTGGCCCACATCATTACAAGATGGGGTCCAGTCGATCCCCTGGAATAGTAATACCTTCGGGATACATCCGGGCCTGCTCCTCCGCAGTCATGTGATCATAGTGGTATATCATCGACATATCCACTGATTATGTGACAAAACGATTCGATACAATCATGACGAAAATACAGGCATTCGTATCTTCACGTCCGCTGTAAGCGCACTTTCCTAACGGAAACCGCCTAGTTCTTGCCTATGTGCATTCGGAACTCATCGTCCTCATATACGAGAAAAGACAGTATCTTACCTGTCATAGCAGGTAAGATCACGTGGCCAGGGGTATAACGTGATTTTATATTAACCTTACTTTATACTCAATAACCTAGGTTGTATTGTGTTATGTATATTAACCTTGCTTTGTTATAACTAACAGCATGTCTTGCAGTCGAACATGATTCGAATTTGATGGCCACACACCGTGCAGGTTGCTCATTCACGGGTGTATTACTTGTTATAGTTGGGTAAGGGCATATTAGTCAATGATTACCTACTTTGAGCAACCGTACCAGTCTTTACCTCGGGCAGGACCAGTTCTGGCCCCCCAGGTCCTGCTACGGCAGTTGAACCAATGGTAGGCGGGTGCTGCAAGTGGTTGATTCGGGAAACCAATCTTCACGGGCGATTGCTCCGGCACCTTTCTCTCAGGTGCCTAATGGTAGTGGCAATACGATTATTAAATTTCGAAAAATTCACATCGATATACTATTATTCCACATGGAGTGAAATTTCCATCAGTATTTTGATTTCGGCCTGGATTCCTGCCACGAAGATCTGTTTATTGGGCACCTGGGAGTAGCCTTTGGCGGCTGTTCTGGGTGGGGAAGACTCGTTGTCACGTGACGCATATGCTCTGATAGACATAGCGCACCAGCCAAATGGCCTTCTGACTCTTCCCCATGGTGCAGTGGCCCACATCATTACAAGATGGGGTCCAGTCGATCCCCTGGAATCGTAATACCTTCGGGATACATCCGGGCCTGCTCCTCCGCCGTCATGCGATCATAGTGGTATGTCATCGACATTTATTCCAGTTTGGTCAGGACCACCTGCATTTGGGGGATTCCATGGAAGGGGCTTCCTCTGATCAAATGGCTCATCAGAACTTATTCCCTCTGGCCTTGGGGGCGCAGCTTGATGATGCCCCAGAATTTGAGGGGGTGACCTTGGACAGGCCATAGCTACTTATCCCAAATGCAAGAGCATTTGTCTTGCGTCGAACCATTTCAGAGTAGGCCTCTTCCACAGTCTGGTATCCCAACCTGATGCAGCCAATTCTGTTGGCTGGCGTCGATCTTGACATGCTTCTCTGCATCGCGTGGCGTCGGCAGGTTTGACGACGATGAGCAAGAATCGCGGGTCGACAGTGGGTCGTCAGGCACACTGTCGGACGAGGATTCTTTTTAAAAGAAGAAGAAGAAAGAAGAAAAAGAAAAAGAGAAGAAAGAAGATGGGTGGGGAAGACTCGTTGTCACGTGACGCTCTTGCTCTCATAGTCTAGACATAGCGCACCAGCCGAATGGCCTTCTGACTCTTCCCCATGGTGCAGTGGCCCACATCATTACAAGATGGGGTCCAGTCGATCCCCTGGAATCGTAATACCTTCGGGATACATCCAGGCCACTCCTTCACCGGTAGGAAAGAAAGGCTGAATGATCTGGGTGGGGAAGACTTGTTGTTGCGTGCCTCCAAGTGCTGCACCAACCAACCTTCTAACTCTTCCCCATGGTGCAGGGGCCCACATCTCCACAAGATGGGGTCCAATCCCCTGGAATCGTAATACCTTAGGGATACCTCCAGGCCACTCCTTCACCGGTAGGAAAGAAAGGCTGAATGATCTGGGTGGGGAAGTCTTGTTGCGTGCCTCCAAGAGCTGCACCAACCAGCCTTCTATCTCTTCCCCACGGTGCAGTGGCCCACATCTCCACACGATGGGGTCCAATCTCCTGGAATCGTAATACCTTCGGGATACCTCCAGGCCACTTCTTCACCGGTCATTTTGCAATTTTGTTCATTCTGCTACATTTGATCATTTCGAAATGTACCCGACACTCGTTATGTGCGCCATCATAGATCACTGATACTTCTATGCTTGTTCATCAAGTCCGCAGTGGTGTTCTCTAATCCCATATATACTGGTATGCAATGATACCTTGGATCATGATGGCGTTCCCTGCTCTCTACATTATACGAGGCTGGAGTACAGATGTGTGGCATGATATAATGAAACCTCATACCTCGCTATGATATCTGCAGCATATCATTTTTATATCTGGTTTGTGTATCACAGGGAGCAATTTACTTTCGATATCTGATTAGCAAATAATCTCACATTGACATGATTAGATAGCATTTTTATAACATCATACATGTATAAAGAAATTCCTCGCTATTACCGGTATCCACATTTCAGTGGCAAATCGCGATGCGATTCCAGTTAATTTGCTCCCTGGTGTATCATAAGCATTCTGATATCTTATGGCCTACACAATGGCTGCATGTGCCATCAGTTCATAATGTGAACTGTCGAGAGAGCGAAGAAGATAACACAGAGAATAGGATGCAGCAAAGTTATACTTGCTCGGTTGTCTCGCTAGCATGAATTATATGGCACTACCTGGGATGTTTATTCCAAAAACAAGGGGGGGCGGGCGGTACACATTTGAGCAATGTCGTAATCTGAATTGGGAGCTCTTTCACGTAACATAATCATATCTGATTCATGACTAAATCACATTTACATGAATCATGTTTCGGAAGAGTACATTCCCATCGAATTTGGATATTAATTAACTTTATTGCTCGTGCCTCCTCCTGGGCTTGCATTCTAATCCATATAGTTCAGTTGAGGGCTTCTCCTTGGCGGAAAAATATAATATTTAAAAATAATATTACTTTTTCCTTAAGGGAAGCCCGAAACTGAACTATCATAGATCCCTCCCATGGTGGTGCCATTCCCAACCCCGCGACTCGCAAATCTCATGATTAAGTCGGAAATAAAAAACTGACTAGACAATAGATAGAATGCGGGTGTATTCATGCGAGACTAATCTGGACACGGATGTGAGTGGGGTCGGCACAGCAATAAAATTTTAACCCTCCTGATTGACACAAGGCCGGAGACGTAATCCATATAGTTCAGTTTCGGGCTTCCCTTAAGGAAAAAGTAATATTATTTTTAAATATTATATTTTAATATCGAAGATATTTATATAAGATTATTTATATAAGAATAATGGTCTTGAGATTGGATATGCCTACATGTAAATGTTATTGTCTATTCAGTTCAACTTTCCATAATCTATGTAACTCATTTATACATGTACAACCCTCTAAGGTTTCCCTGTTGTTTGGTATAAACTCACGAGTACATCGTACTATTTTTCTCTCAGTGGGAAAAGTAATACTATGTGAATTTAAATATGAGTAAGGTACATGGAGATTTGATACCCAGGTGTCTCAATTTTAACCCCTGTCAACCTCTCAGATCCACATAACTTAACCCTTTCTATATTAAATATTCATTGATGAGTAGTTTTCTTAGTAACAACTTATTATCTGAACATTTCCCTCCAATTAATGGGAAGCCTTCTACACTTGTATTTCTTTGGCTTTGGGAGTAAAAAAAGGTCGAGGAACCCATCCATCAGAGCTCAGAGTGATCAGATATCGATTTTTGAAATTTGTTATTTCTTGAGATGTGCAATTATTTGTGGCCTAGAAAAACGTTGTTAAATGGACAGTCTTAGACAAAATTGGGTATGAAGATGGATAACTCTAAAATCAAGTGGTAATAAGGCCAAATTTTGAGATATTCAAGTGATTACGGCCATATTTCATTGAACAAAATGTTGATAAATAACACGTTTTGGGAAATTTTATACCATAGTTGACAGTGGTTAGTATTATTTTGTTGCAATTAATTGATTCTGATAACTAAAGCATATTTTTAAGAAATGTTGTTGTATCTTGATGATATGGGGACTGTCTGATCAGATTGAGTACCTTTAATTTAACACAAAGAACATAATATAACCCCGAAAACATTGATTTTTCAACATAACCCTTTCTTTACTAATGGATTCTTCCACTCAGCTAGTTATATAAGTATATATTGGAATGGTCTATTATTTATGTGCAGGGATGTCAAGTATGTCAGTTTTTGAAAAATACAATAGACATACGAAAAGATAATAGTAACTTAGGAGCGTTAATTCAGATAATGCATCTTTAAGTCATATGTTTTGTCTTTCAGACTACTCGAAGGAAGGTCACACAATTGACTCAAGGGTATACTCCTATGCTATTGGAATAGAACAGACAAGCAAATATATACGAAAGAGATCATCACCAGTATAGAGTGACTGGCAATTATGCAAACAATCTGCAAATAGTGTTTCTGTCATTTGCAGAATGAGGTTCCCAGAGGGTGAATTTGGTGATGCTAGCCCACTGTGGGATAGCATCACTAAATTCGCCCTCTGGGTACCTCATTCTGCTTAGGCCTCAACTGCTATGGGAGACTTAGGATCAGACTGAAGTTACCCAGTTGATGTTGGTGATGTTCACCTCGATTGTGTATTTTATCTTCTGCAAATTAGGGGGTCTATAAACTTCCAAGAATGGATAAAGTAACTAAAACAATGTTAATTTGAGACTATAGATACTTCCCAAAAGATGAGGTCTAAGTAGAATGAGGTCCCCCAGATGGTGAATTTGGTGATGCTAGCTCACTGTGTGGGGTAGCATTACTAAATTCATCCTATTTCCAGGCTTGTATGCCAAGAATCAAGCAACATTACATGTTTTCCAGATATTGGGATTAATAACGCTCATTGCATGGTGCTTTCAGTCAGAGTTACATATCACCAGATTAACATTAACTTATAAATTGAGAATCATGTATTTTGTAATCGAACAGTCATTTGTTGCAGCATAGAAGGACTCTGACTGAAAACTATGCACCATGCAATGAGCATTATTACCCCCATTATTTGGACAACTCTGTCCCTACCTTGGATAATGACACTGATATTACATGTTTCCAGTTGGTTACTTCCATTGTCAGGACTGGCACATCCGGAAGTCAACTGATGATTATATTCAAGTATAATTTGTTGTTAACTTTGGCAGTGCCAATAAATGTTCTCTCTGTTTTGTCAGAACACATCTTCACAGGCTGCAATCAAGTACCGCTTTTGATGTTTGGTTCGGCGTCATAATGTCCAGTTTGATAGCACAATATATGCGGTTTTCGAATGACTTGAACACACCAACAATGATCGGATTTCCAGACAGTTTAGTAATGGTAATAAGCTTCACAATTTTACTGGGTGCATCAGAAATAAAGGATATGTTGATGAAAAACTTGTTGTTTCACATTCAATTATGTGATTTAATGGCTTGTGTCATGTGTATAAATCCTATATATATCATTTACATCTAAATATAAATCCCGATCTTCCCCATAACATGCGATATTTGCGATCTAAAACTCTAAAAGTTTGTGCCGATTGTTTACCGTGCGCAGGGCGTTGTATTATTTATAGCGTGCACGCAAATCACAATTTACAACAAATTTAAAACATAAAATGATGCCCATGGAACAAGTTTTAATGAAATAGATGTTGTATTGTGGCATAAGATATATTAAATATATATTTGGTTTACTTTGTCCTTAATATGCACCATAAGATAAGATGTTTTATTATGCCAATCAAGACACCTACATGTATACAGGCAGTATAATTAAGGGGTACAAGTACCAGTTACATGTACAAAAACAGTGCTTTTTTTTTTCAATTATTTGGTTACATTTAGAAGGGACTGCATATTTTGTGCAGCTCTATTTGTGTTCATTGCCTCATTTATTAACAATATGAATTTCACATGTTATGCATGATTGACACAACTAACTGATAAGTTTCAGACTATGATATAGATACCAACACTTAACTAGTAATCAACAGAAAATTGACTAGCCACCTAAAGTTTTCCGGTTACAAAATGTTGAACCGGACATCAAAAGTGGAACCGGATTGTATTGATTGTAGCCTGTGATCTTGGTGTACAACCACATCGAAATGCAAACAATAATGAAGTAACAGGCAGGCTTCAGATTCAGTTTTCTCCTTAGTGTGTTGTGCGATTTTTTTTTGTGGTTTAACATCGTTTCATCAGTTACGTCATATCATGACAACATGGTGTGTGAGACTGTCTTATTTTATGACCTAAGTACATTTATGCCTTTCTGAATGAGATTAACACATCACCATGATGGGTTGTTCACTGCAAATTTTAAGATCATTTAATGATCAAAAGAAAGACACGTTGATATTTTGTTGTGAAACACGCATGAATACTATAATTTTAAAGTGATTTTTATATAATTACAAAAACAAAAGTGTTACTGATTTACAATGTAACAATATTTTTTAATAATTTCTGAAATATCGACTTTGTATTATGCCTTTATATTTTTCAAATTCATGAAATATCAACATCCATATTCAACTATATTAGTTGTTGGCACAGGTGATATTGGTTATCGACACTGACAGTCATCAATCGAGCACCCTCATTATACCCTCATTATTAATTGCACCTACATGTACCTTGCTGGTGGCTTGTTTACTTCTTAAAGACATATCATGTAGATATTTCACTACTTTAACCCTTTACCCAACAGAAGGGCCATGTGCCAATGCATTCTCTTATATATGCGAGTCGACCATAGGTCGCCTCGCATATATAAGAGAATGCATTGGCTTAACACATTAAAAATTATAAAATTGTTAAAGAATGTAAGAAAAAATGGTAAAAAGTGTTAAAAAAAGATTTTTTTTTAGGCCAATGCATTCTCTTATATATGCGAGGCGACCTATAGTCGACTCGCATATATAAGAGAATGCATTGGCACAGGGCATAACTGTAACCATCACAATGTGGTCAAGGAGCCGGTTCCAATGATATCCATATGTGTATGGTTCTATTAAGACAGACCGAAGATATTTTAGGCTGTTGAAGCTTTATTTGGCCGGTTTTGACCGTTTTGTTGGGTAAAGGGTTAACTGATAGTTGACGACTCAGCCGCTACACACATTTGAAGAATGTATCATTAAACTATTATTGTCGAAATATTTAACAACAATGGATGTATCATTTCATGAAACACGGCATCTGAACAACGCATAATATGTAAACAGTCTGCCGTTCATCCCAAACAAATCGCCGATGAACAAACGAGAATGATTTTGCTAACGAGTGTCACTATATTTGATTTATATGATTTAATGACGTTGTGTGCTGGCAATTTTGATACAAAATTAATTAATACCTGCTTTGAGTAAGTTTATTTGCTTTGCGCCCCAGCAGAGTGTTTTACATCACTTTAACCCTTTGAGTGCCAGGGGCTGATCTCATCGGCCCTAAACCTACAAAATAAGTCTGTTAAAGAATATAAGAATATACGTATTAAAATTGTAAAAAATTGTAAAAAAAAAACCTATGGTCGACTCGCATATATAAGAGAATGCATTGGCACAGGGTATATGGGTTGATACAAAAATCGACCTGGCACTCAAAGGGTTAAGCTGTTTGTTGAACTTATTTTTAAATCCCTACAAATAAATTAATGGATTTTTTTACATTTACATCGTTACTCATAAAAGGCCATTGGCACATCACATGAGTTTAACAATCGTGACATAAATTTCCAGCACAGTTTCAAAAATAAACTCATGAAGATCGAGCAAATATAACCAGTTTATGCAGTTCCAATCCATGATAGTTCCGATAGGAATCCATAGGATTTTGTTGTGCTTGCCTGATTTATTATCTGAACATCCCACCAAATGAAGAGTAGACCATTCCAACATAATTTTTTAGAATTGAATGAGAGAACTCATTAACCCTTCCTTGACTGGAGCTTCCTGAAATTTTGCGAGAAACCATGTGCCAATGTATTCTCTTATATATGCGAGTCTCCCATAAGAAGCCTTGCATATATAAGAGAATACATTGGCCTAACAACACCTTGACCTTGTTAGCAGTGCATTCTCTTATAAATGCAAGGTTCCCTATGAGAGACTTGCATATATAAGAGAATGCACTGGCACAGGATCTTTAATGCCGCACCAGCGCATTTCCCGTAACGAAAGGGTTAATCTTCCCATATGGTGCATTCTCTTATATATGAGAGTCTCCCAAAGGGAGCCTCATATATACATATATATAAGAGAATGCACTGGCTTATAAGGTCAAGTTAAATATTGTTAGGCCAATGTATTCTTATATATGCGAGGCTCCCTATGGGAGGCTCGCATATTTTAAAGAATGTTCAGGAAGCTCCAGTCATGGAAGGGTTAATATGACATTCCACTGTACCAGTGTTTTATCTTTTATATTGGTGCAATCATGATCAGTTGTTAACATATATGAACAATTTATTCTGAGCTTCCGCTTCTTTCCACGACCAGAGACTTTATGTTGTGGTAATGTCAGAGATGCTTTTAATCATCTAAATGGGATATTGTTTTGTTTAGATAAATGGTCACAGAAGCAACTGGATTACACAATCATAATTGTGTATGTCAATGTCAACAGCCATGACAAATTTCATAATGATCCGAACAAAGGTATGACCTGTAGCCCGTGCTAATGGAAATTGTTGACATACACACACATGGATGGCAGATACCAACCCATGGCAAAACCGTGAGTGACCGATTCAACACCAGTATGTGTACTATTTGCTGGGAAAAGAAACCATATTAGTTGTGCCATGGCAGAAAAAAACACATCTAAACTGAGCAAAATAGTAGTGCTTTTAGCCCACTCCCTTAATAACCCTTTCAGTGCCAAGTCCGATTTTTGTATCAACCCATATTTCCTTGATCATTTTTCAAATTTATTGATTATAATAATGTGATACATTGATGGAAAGAGCTCTAAGAGCTCTTTCCATCAATGTATCACATTATTATAATCAATAGATTTGAAAAATGATCAAGGAAATATGGGTTGATACAAAAATCGGACTTGGCACTGAAATGGTTAAAGGTACTCAATCCGTAAAGAGGGTCCCCATCTCAACAGATTCCAACAACAACAATCCGATCAGAGGGTCCTATATTACTATTTCTTTGGCTTTGGGGGTAAAAAATATTTGATTCGAGTCGAGGAACCCATCAAACAAAGCTCAGAGTTATTAGATATTGATTTTTCAAATCTGTTATGTTCTCGAGATGAGTACTAATAACTGCCGTAATCTGCTCTGGATGTGTACTCCAAATCTATTCAAACAGACAAGGATGAATAACTCTAAAATCAAGTGGTAATTTTAACGCAATTTTGACCGAGTTCTGGGCCAGATAGTATTCCCAATAATGAAAAATAATAGATTTCTAAAATCGATATCTAACAAATCTGAGCTTTGATGGGTGACTTTCTCGACTCGAATCAAATATTTTTGACCCCCGAAGCCATTGAAATAGTAATTGAGAGGAGTTTTATCGGGTTGAGTACCTTTAATCAAATAATGATAATCTGATAGAGAGCAAAAAGTGCCGATAGCGAAACCATTGGGGAATGTTGCCTGATAGTACTGTAAGGAGGACTTCAGATGTTTGACAATATTATCATAACAAATTGTCTCTGTTCACTTTCAAAAAGGAAGCTTGGATTGGTATAAAATATTTTTATCATTCCGATACCACCAGTATTTTGTTAGTTAGATTAGATTTTTTACTCATTAAATAGTATCTCATATATTGTGTTGTTTTCCTCTCTTGTCCACAGTTGCTGTCATGTTTACTAATTATAGGATGCCAGTAATGAAACAGGTTTTTTTCAATGATACTGGTGGCTTTAAACTCTAGTGTAAAAATCATGTATCCCAATCATATTTAAACAAGATCTCCCCCACTCCTATATCAATGAAATAAAATATATAGCTAGTGCCGTTGCTCACATACATGTATGTTTATGTCTGAGCATATATTGGTCGAGCTCTGCCAAGCCCAATAGATACCAGATATCCTGAACAGACAAACATTTCAAGTAATAGCATTAGCCACATCTAATATTATCATACACTAGCGTAATTAACGAAACAAAGCTAAACCACTCACATGAGGGTATCTGTAGCGTCTAAAACAATTCTGATCAAGATCACTATAGATTCCCACCAAATAAGATTCACATGCATAAGGCTTATATTTCGTGTCAGTAATTATAAATAGTTATATACATGTATTTGTCGAGAGTGGAACTGGACCTAACCATTATATTACTTGGCATGCTGTGGTAGCTCTCCGCTTGATATACTCATTACTCAGGCTGGATGGAGGGGCGTGTCCATTTCATAATGTTCATTTCATTCATAACATGTCATCATGTCGATTTCAACGACAGTCGACAAACAACGTCATCATGTAAGTTTCCCCATTGACCGAATTCGAGTGGAACTGAATGTATCTTCTGCTTTGTTCATAAGTACATGTATGTGATTTCCTTCTATTCAAGAAAATAGGATATATATGGATTAATAGAAGCATGTATGTACTATACAGACTTGTGATAATAATTAAATCAATATTAAATATTACTAGTATCATACTAGTAGTATGTTATTTCCTTTCGCACAGTATATAGTCTCTACAGCACCATGCAGTATTGATCAATTTCCGTGCATCAGTTGGAAAATAAAGCTTTGAGATATACGTAGATCGTGCTGTGGCTGTCACGATGAGGCACCTCGCAAAACTCTGCCTCTGATGGAGAGCTATATAGGTCCGATAATTTGATCCAATAGAGTGAGTAGACCTGTTAGAAATTCATCATAGACTAGCTACTTGCCCTTATAAATAACAAAACACATAAATGATTGTATGACGATTATATAAATAGGAAAATGTTGCACATCGACTGATTTGTGTTGGCCTCTTGACAGCCGATTATGACATTAATGCTTTAACCCCACCGATCTACTGTGCGACAAAAGTGGTCGTGAAAATTCAAAACAGCAGTGTCGTATTAGATAATAATTGGTGACGTCACAAAATCAGATATAGTCTATATACGACCCAAAGCGTCTGGCTTTGGTTCCTTATTATTTATTTTGGAACTTCTGTCTGTATGTGTCTTATAGACTCGAAACTTGCTTGACGATCTGACTCAAATTTGGTATGTAGGCCTACTTTGATCCCCGGAACAATACGGGCGGGTCCAATTTCACAACCTTGACCTTGCTCATATAGGCATGTTTCTGGACCTCGACCGATCTGACTCAAATTTGGTATGTAGGGCTACTTTGATCCCGGGAACAATATGGGCGGGTCCTTGACCTCGCTCATATAGGCATGTTTCTGGACCGATCAAAATATTCTGCCCAGACAGAGACGATCACAAAGAAATCCCTAAATAGCCCAGACGAAGTCAGGCAAATCAGCTAGAATTTTATATTTGTCCATCACAATGCTGTCCCATTACAAAGGAAAACTGATATTTTACGATGTACAAGTTTCATTTATTTCTTTGATGCCGATACATTTAAAAGTCCAGGTACTAATAAGCTTTTTCGTGATATGGGCATTCGGAGTGCAGAAGAAAAATAAATAGTTTGGTCATTTAACCCTTTCTATACTAAATTCTCATTGATACTAAATACTCATTGATACTAAATACCCAGTGATGATACTAAATACTCATTGATGAGTATTATCCCATAGGACATACATCCATAGCTGTTTGTTGAAATTATCATCTAAACATTTC